>JALIGW010000001.1:320604598-320710459 GCA_023053685.1 Diadophis punctatus similis
TCCTTCCAAGGTCGGTAAAATGAGGACCCAGATTGTTGGGGGCAACATGCTGACTCTGTAAATATCTTCTCTCTATCAACAATATCTATTTATCCATCATCTCTCTCTCTCTCTCTCTCAAGAGCCCTGGGGGTGTAGTGGTTTAGAATGCAGTATTGCCGGCAAACTCTGCCCATTGCCAGGCAGACGTTCGATCCTGACCAACTCAAGGTTGAGTCAGTTTTTCATCCTTCTGAGGTAAAATAGGGACCCAGATTGTTGAGGGCAAGAGGCTGATTCTGTAAATCCCCTTAGAGAGGGCTGTAGAGCACTCTGAAGCGGTATATAAGTTCAAGTGCTATTGTTATCATAGTGAACCCTTGAGTCGTCAGACTGAGCAGGATCTGTGGTATCTTCTCCAGGAGATATTTCCCAGGCTTTCTTTTCATATCTGGAACCTTTTCTATGCAGATATGCCCATTTCCTTTCCTCTAAGGCAGGGGTCCCCAACTCTTGGCAACTTTAAGACTTGTGGACTTCAACTCCCAGAATTCCTCAGCCAGAATTCTGGGAGTTGAAGTCCACAAGTCTTAAAGTTGCCAAGAGTTGGGAGACCCCTGCTCTAAGATGTCCTGCCACCACATCTCCGCTTAGCTTTTTCCCCAATTCACCCATTGGTCCCCCGTTTGCAAATGTCCCTGGTTCCAAGTCCTCCATGCAACCATCCCTCGCTTGGCTGGTACCCCTTTTCCCTGCCTTGCACGGCATGTCTTTTTACGGCACTTCTCCACTAAAGTGGGAGGGGGGGCCCCAAGCATCAAACCCCCCAAGATTTTTGTTAAAAACAAATCCATTAAACTAAAGGTAACGTATTCTCTCTTTTTTTTAATTTTGAAACAACTTGGTGTTTAGCTCTTCAAGTACCAAAGACGGTAGGTAGGCCTTAGAGAATCTCTAAAATGTGTCCCAAAATCAGAGATTTGGGAGGAAAAATTGGAATTATTGGGATGAAAAAAAAGAAACATTGTCCCAATTCTTCCAAAATCCATAGATTCGGCTTTTTCTTTTGGCTAAGTCGTGTCGTTCCCTTTCGATAAATCCTTTCTCTTCTCAACGTTGACTTAGTTAGATGGGTGAAGGACGCCAAAGGACCAAAAAACCTCCATTGCCCGATGGAGCCATTTGACTCTAGGAACCCCCTTTTTAAAAAAAAAGTTTGGGGAGATGTAGGTTTGGTTCTTTCGTTCTTTTTTTAAATATCCAGTGGCCTGACCTTGAGGTCTCCAAAGTCTATGGTACCTAAAGGGTTAAAAAATTTTTTAAAAATCCTTATCGCTTTGGTATGAAAGCTCAGTCAGGGTCCGTTGTTGAGTCTTGGACAGTCAACTTTTTAACGGGTGTGAAAGTGTTCAGAAGGTGAGTACTGGCTAATTCACAAATACAGCTCAACCTGTTCCCTCTTGCCAGCCCTCTTAAAATGGCCTATCCGAATTTGCACACCTTGGGATACCTGCCCAGTCCTTGTTGGCCTCGGTGAGAAGAGAGTGTAGTGCCCGCTGCTGTGTGCGGGCACACACACCGCCATACCAGTGCTTAATCTCCCTTGCCCCTTGGTGGAGAAAATGCAGATGCCTGCCTGCACACTAACACCCACCCACCCACCCACCCACATGCGCGCCTGCCTCCTTGAATTCGCACAGGTTGGGCTGGATTGTGAAGCAAACTCCTTGTGGATCCTCTCAACAGCAAGGCCAGCGTGGGGTGGCAGCTTGGCACAGACGGTATGGTCCAGACAAGTCATAGAATGGAGCATTCCCTTGGCCCCTTGGCTTAGCCAGAGGGGGGAAAGAAAATCCAGTCCATGTTTTTTATATGACTTGCCCCGAAGTGGATTGTTTAGAAGGGTGAGTGGACAGACACCCCATCCCGTCCCCCACTGCTGGGAATCAGGCTGGCAAAAGTTGGAAGTCTGCATTTTGCGGGTGCTGCCCCTCTTTTTCTGGAAGTAGAGTTTACTGGATTGAGGACTCCATGTTTTCAAAACCACCCAGAATCTGGTAGGTCTTCTTTTAGTGGGTTTCTTGGTGAGGAGAAGAGGGTTAGATAAGGTTATCTTGTTGAGGATCGTGGGTACAAAAAGACCCCTTTCAGACGGGCACAAATTAAGAATTAAAACCCATTCCTCAGAGGACGTGAAAGTTTTACCCAAAGACCTTTCTTGTTTAGTGCTTCTTGTTTAGCCTTATTTAATCCTTCAGCTTTATTCAGTGCTTCTTGTTTGGCCTTGTTTAATCCTTTAGCTTGTTTAATGCTTCTTGTTTAGCCTATTCATTCGTTTACTCCAGTGTTTCTCAAACCTGGCCCTCTTAAGACCTGAGGACTTCAACTCCCAGAATTCCTCAGCTAGCTTGCTGAGAGTTGAAGTCCACAGGTCTTAAAATGGCCAAGTGTGAAAAGGATGGATTTAAAACTATTTGCATGGCTGCCTGTCTCACCACAGGAATTCTGTGGCAAGGAGGCTGGGTTTGTTGACATCTTGAGAAAAACATACTTTCCCGATAAAAATGAGGTGTAGAATGAGGTCCTTATGCAGCCTTTACTCAATATCTCCAAATTTTGGCAAGGATAGTTTGCCAAGTTATAAAATAAATATGGCTGGATGCTTACCTCTTACAGTGAACCTCAGCATCTTTAAGCTGGGTGGACTTCAACTCCCACAATTCCCCAGCCAGCCCAGCTTAAAGTCGCTGAGGTTCAGAAACACAGTTTTAGTGTATCCCACCGTTCGCTAGGATCCTTTGAGATTCTTCCCAGCTCCATGACTCTGTGATCATGGAAGAAGAAGAGGTGGCGCAGCAGTTAGAGGCAGTACTGCAGGCCACTTTAGCTGACTGTGATCCGCAGGTCAGCGGTTCAAATCTCACCGGCTCAAGGTTGACTCAGCCTTCCATCCTTCCGAGGTAGGTAAAATGAGGACCCAGATTGTTGGGAGCAATATAAATATACATTGCTTACTGGTGTAAACCGCTTAGAGAGTGCTTGCACTGTGAGACGGTATATAAATCTCACAAATAAATAAATAAATCACCTGGGGCAAAATAAATTGAATTACAGAAGAGGAATTGAAAGTTGAATTTCATACCTCAAATTATACAGTCTATAACACGCACCTTCTTCCCCTCCAAAATAGGTAGCCTCTCTGCAGGAAAACAACAAATCCAGCATAAATTGGATAATTTTGGGCACTAAACTATCTATCCTTGAGGTGTGAAGTTTCCGAAAGATGCCCTGATTAATTCATGAGCCACGAGCCAAACCTCAAAAGAAATATAGCCATTTATTAGGAGCGACATTTCGGCAATACTCCGATGCAGTCAGAACTGAGCTCACATAGGTTACGTGCCCTCATGACCCTGTTTCCCCCCTCTCCTCACTGGACATGTCATAAATCACATTCTCCAATGAACCAGTTGGCGGGCTGTGAAACCCACACCCCATCCTGCTGACTCCGGTAACCTAGGACACAATCAGTAAAAGAAGCATTTGTGGAATGTAGTTTCAGTTATTACAATCTGCAACTCCGTCAGTTCTCCCCCTTCCTTCTTATGGCAACTTGAAAGCTTCGCAAGTTGACATGAGGAGGATTTATGACAATTTGATTGTCTTTGATTGGAATAATTGACTTGCCCCAGTTTTGAAGTAGAGGAGAAACTCAGCAACACAGATCAGGCCCTGTACTTTTTTTAAAAAAAACTTGGTACTTAAAACAGGCTGATCTCCTCTTTCCTTTTCAAACCTTCCCAATTAAATAGTAAAAAGAACAAACCCGGAATACAGTAATGGGATTATTGGAAGGTGTGTCAATTGGGAACAATGGAATTCAGCACAAAAGACCAATCTAAGTCTATAGAGCAGGTTCAAAGCAGAACTAATTGTGTAATCCGACGGCCACGTTATCTAACATGCATGAAAAATTAGGTTGGGCGTCTCTCATTCTCCCCCTAAACTGGAATATTTTATGGGTTGGGAATGGATAAAATACAGGAAGTCCTCGACTTACGACCACAATTGAGCCCAAAATTTCTGTGGCTAAGTGAGATGTTTGTTAAGTGAGTTTTGCCCCATTTTACGACTTTCCTTACCACATTTCTTAAGTGAATCCCTGCAGTTGTTAAATTAGTAACACCGTTGTTAAGTGAATCTGGCTTTCCCATGTACTTTGCTTGTCAGAAGGTCGCAAAAGGGGATCACATGACCCGGGGACACTGCGACCGTCATAAATAGAAGTCAGCTGTCAAGCATCTGAATTTTGATCACCTGGTCATGGGGATGCTGCAACGGTCGTAAGTGTGAAAAACGGTCACAAGTCCCATTTTTCAGTGCCGTTGTAACTTGGAACGGTCACTAAACGAACTGTCGTTAAGTTGTGGACTACCTGTATCTTGTGTTTTGGGAGATTTTTTTTTCCCACCGTAAGATGATTTTGACAGGATCAAAACAGAAAAGATAGAAGACAAAAAAAAATGATGACCCTGTTATGAGCATCACCAAATAATTCCAGTGTCTGAGCTTTTTTTCAGTGCTGTTGCAACTTCGAACGGTCGCTAAACGAACTGTTGTAAGTCGAGGCCTGCCCTGTATTAAATTTCTTTGCCACTCATATCACAGTCCGAAATGACTCTGAGCCATTTAATGTGGGGAAATTTATTGGGGGAACAATGTGACTGTTGTTTACCTAAAAAAAAACCTGGGTGTTCTGACCCAGCTCCCCAAACACGACAAACCATCCAACGTGAATTTAAAAGTTTCCTTTATTAGGAATGCTGACAGTCCCGTCAAAAAGCTTTTCTCACAGGCTACCAAGTCCGGCCAGCCAGAAGATGAATAGTTGTCTGCCACACCTATTCATCTCCGCCCCCTGCCTTTTATCCCCAGAGCTAGAGTGGGGCTTTGCTAGCAGTGGTGGCTCTTCTGTCCCAAGGACCGGCCCATAGATTTCCACTGCTCTCCTCTCCTCTGCCTTCTGTGCCTCCGCGCGTCAGGCACTGGACCCAGCTGTTCCTCCTCTTCCTCATCAGCCACCTCCAGACCTGGGGGCTGTTGACTCTCCATCTGAGGGCTGACGGACAGCCCAGACTCCGCCTCTCTCTCTCTCTCTCTGCCAACTCCATTCCCTCTTCCCCCTCGGAGCTCTCCGGTTGCCTTGATGCTGACCCTGACTCCCACGCCTCCTCCTCCTCCTCCTCTGATTCGGCTGGCTGACAGGCCACAACACTGGTCATATCTGGCCCTTTGGCTGTCCCTATCTGGCCCTTATGGATTGCTTTTATTTTGAGGGCAACTGCTTTTTTTTCAATTAAGAGAATTATTGTCATTTTTTTACTGCAAGCACACTGGCTCACATTAAAAATGAAATTCTGTTGCCTGCTTTCAAGAGAAAGTCCATATCTACATATACATAACACACATATATAATACATACCTAAATATATACCTACACCATACATATAATTTTACGTCTGTGTGTGGGTTTGTGCCTACACAACTTCACAGCCCTATTGGTTCGGCCCTCCACAACAATCCCTATTTCTCCCGTGGCCCTTGGGAAAATTAATTGCTCTATTACTGTAAAAGGATAAAAAGTGAGAAACGGATAGAAGAGAAACTGAGAAACACATTGTGCATAAGCACACCTGGGTTCATTTCCAATTGGATATGGCCAGGCGTTTAGAAATGGCATTTCTAATTGAAATCAAATTTAGCCATTTAAATTTTAGAATTTAAAATTTAGAAACGGGATCCGTAATTTGAAATTAGAAATAGACGTCTCCGTAAGGAAAGAAGGTTGCGAGTTAGTGCTTTTCCATCTAAATTAGTTAGACCTTGACGTGAGAGAAGACTTGTATCGGCATAACATATTTTTTTTTTTGCAAACGTTGCTCTCCTTATTTTGAGTTACCCACTATTTTTTTCAACCTTGGCAACTTTTTAAGATGTTCTGGACTTCAACTCCCAGAATTCTTTGCTGGCTGGGGAATTCTGGGAGTTGAAGTCCACCCATCTTAAAGCGGCTTAGCTTGTGAAACGCCGCTTCGGACAATCGGAAACGTCACCTTTGCTTGAATTCGGTTTGGAAGGCAGGTTGCCTACTCATTCTTCCGGGAAGTGTAGCATCAGGGATAAGAACAGGACTGTCACTTGAACCCAGCACTCTCTTGGCACCAGTTAAAAAGAAGGGGCCTCTCTGTTACTTTCTCTGCCGAAGCCTGTCATAAGAAGCCAGGTTGGAGGGCAGGAACAGGGGTGCTTTGGGGGGAGAGCCAGTGAGTTCAGGCCTGGGTCTTAGGAACCTTCCGTGAATCCCATCATCCCCAGCCGAACTTTCGCGGCTGAAGGTAGGTAAACCAGACTACTGAACGTGGACTCTAGAAGGCTTTGCTTGATGAATAATTTGAGGATTATTATTATTATTATTATTATTATTATTATTATTATTATTATTATTATTATTATTATTATTATTATTATTATTATTATTATTATTATTATTATTATTACGGTTATTTCCCTTATTTTATTTTATTTGGAACCCGACCATTTGATGTGTTTTTTTAATTGCTTGATTTCTTTGCGTTCTAAACTTCCCTGTTGCTTTTGATTGCCGCTGGTTTTTTTGCGGGGAGGGCTAGTTAAGAAATTGAGATGTGTGAATTCTACAAGAGTTGGTGAATTATTTTACAGTGATGGCAGATTGGGCAACAACCCTCCTTCCCCTAAACACAAATCTTCTCAACCAGGGATTTCCAAATGTGGCAAGTTCAAGACTTGTGGAGAGGGTTGGACTAGAAGACCTCCAAGGTCCCTTTCAACTCTGCTGTTTGGTTATTCTGTTAAGACTTGTGGACTTCAACTCCCAGAATTCCTCAGCCAGCCAAGACTGGGGAATTCTGGGAATTAAAATCCACCAGTGTTAAAGTTTCCCTAAACAAACCCGGAAGCCCAAATTAGAATTTCCTTGAGACGCCTAAAATTAAAGAGAAATTTTTGCTTATCTTATTAACCAGATTTTATCAAGATGTATCGGCTGTAAAGCTTGCTAGGAATCATAAGCCTCTAAATTACAGACAGTCCTCGACTTACAACCATTCCTTTAGTGACCTGTCAAAGTTACAACGCCACTGGAAAAAAAAGTGACCGAAGACCTGTGCTTGCACTTGTGATGGTGGCAGCGTTCCCACGTTTACGTGATCAAAATTAGGTCGCTTGGCGACCGACATGCATTTACATGCTGAAGCCTCCCCGAGTCACATGAAAGCCATTTGCGACTTTCCCAGCTAGCTTCTGACCCGAATTGGGGGGGAGCTGGATTCGCTTAACGACCGTGTGATGATTCACTTAACAACTGCAGTCTTTCACTTAACCACGGAGAGAAAAGTTGTAAAATCAGGCCCAAGTCCCTTAAACAACCGCCTTGCTTAACAGTGGAAATTCTGCTCTCAATTGCGGTCGTAAGTCGAGGACTACCTGTAGAACTCGCTACTAAGCCTCTTTCAAGGGGAAATTACGGTTTCCCCTTGAAAGGAAAGACAGGAAGGTAAATATGAATCAGGCCCTTTTTAAACCAAAAGGAGGGTAAATGTTCCCCATAAAGATTTTCCTTCTCTGTTAACTTAATGCTGGTTAACACTGGTCAGCCTGGCACCTGGGAGGCGTCCAGTTGGGGAAATAATTGGAATAATAAATAAATAAATAAATGGAAAACCTTTCTGCTCTGGGCCCTAAAAGCCTTAATCATGATTATAAATTGCTATTTGCAACCTGCAGGTTAGCGAACGGAAAATATGTCGACCATTCTCCTTTGGTTGCCAAGAGGGGATCCCAAGAAAGTAATGGATGGATCCCTCCCCCCGGCTTCTAGGCCAGGTTGGGAAGGAAGCAGATTCGGGGATTAGATGTGGTTCCTTATTGGTGGAATTGCTAGAGGGACTAGATCCCGGCAGTCCCGAGTTTTTTCCCAGTGATGGGAATAGGATGGATGGCAGGGAGGATTTTTATAGGAATGGAAGAAGCACCAGGTTCTATGCCAGTGTTTCTCAACCTGTTGGAATTTTAAGACAGGTGGACTTCAACTCCCAGAATTCCCCAGTCAGTGCTGGCTGGGGAATTCTGGGAGTTGAAGTCCACCCGTTTTAAAATTCTCAGTTGAGAAATACTGATCTATGAGTGGCAGAAACTCAAGATGGCGTCTTAAAATTCCCGCAGTTGCGAAACACTGATCTCAGAGAGGCAGAAACTCAAGATGGCTGCCGCCATTGTTCCGTGGCGAGCGCCATCTTGACTTTTTTGAACCGCTAAGCGCCAGCTAGCCCAACCAAACCCCGTGTCTTTTGAGTTGCATTGCCTGCTTGCTTTCCCCCCCCATTAATCCTTCGTTTATTTCCGTTTTCATGGAAAATAAGACCATTTTTTTTAGTTTTTATTTGTTTATTTTTCTGAGTTTTTATGAACCCGGACCAAACTTTTTTTTTTTGGTGCGTTTCGTTTCGGGTTTTTTTGTTATCATTTTTTTCCTTTTTTTTCCTTTTATCTTTCCTATATTTTGTTTTCCACCCGCCCCCTCTTCTCCTCCCCCCCTCTTCCCCTGATTCCCGCCACCCCAAACTACCCCTCCCGCTACCGTAGAACCGTCCGCCCCCCCTCAAGACGTAAAATGTGTCAGCACCAGGTCCACGGCCATTCTGGTAAGTTGGCAACCACCTCCCGTTGAGAGCCAAAACGGTGACTTGGAAGGCTATAGCGTCCGGTATCGAGGCCTGGATCCCGAGGTCAGCGAATTGAAAGAGGTGAAGGATATCCCTGCCACAACTACCCAGATCAGCCTGGAATCCCTGGAGAAATGGACGGAGTACCGCATCACCGTGGTGGCGCATACGATTATGGGGCCCGGCCCGGAAAGCTCGCCCGTCATTGTCCGTACCGACGAAGATGGTAAGTGAGACTTCTCCCTAAATTCATTTCTGTCTGTATTTGTATCCTGCCTTTATTGTTTTTACAAATAACCCAAGGCGGTCAACATAGCCAACGTATCTTCCTCCTACCGTTTTCCCCGTAACAACCACCCTGTGAGGTGGGTTAGTTAGGCTGACAGAAAGGGACTGGCCCAAAGTCACCCAGCTGTCTTTCGTGCCTAAGGCAGAACTAGAACTCACCATCTCCTGGTGATTGGTCCAGAGTCACCCAGACAACTTTCATACCTAACACAGGACTAGAATTCATTGTGTCCTGGTAATTGGCCTAAAGTTATCCAATGGCTAAGACAGGACTAGAACTCACCGTCTCCTGGTGATTGGCCCAAAGTCACCCAGCTAGCTTTCATGCCTAAAGTGGGGCTAGAATTCACTGCCTCTCTAGATGATTGGCCCAAAATCACCCAGAATTCAGGGTCTCCTGGTGATTGACGCAAAGTCACTCAGCCGGCTTTCATGCGTAAGGCAGGACTAGAACTCACTGCCTCCTGGTGATCAGCCCAAAATCACCCAGCCAGCTTTCATGCGTAAGGCAGGACTATAATTCCTCATCTCCTAGTGATTGCCTCAAAGTCACCCAGCCAGCTTTCATGCATAAGGCAGGACTATAATTCCTCATCTCCTAGTGATTGGCTCAAAGTCACCCAGCCAGCTTTTGTGCCTAAGGCAGGGCTATAACTCCTCATCTCCTAGTTCCTAGTGATCGGCCCTAAGTCTCCCAGGTGGCTTTCATGCCTAGGATAGGACTAGAACTCACAATCTCCCGGTGGTTGGCCTAAAGTCTCCAGCCAACTTTCATGTCTAAGGTGGGACTATAACTCACCGTTTCCCACTTTCTAACCTCGTGCTTTAACCACTAGGCCAAACTGGCTGGTTCCCGGATGAAACACAACGGTGAAAAAACTTGTTTTAAGATTCAAACATAATTCCTGTTTGCTCCCACCCAAAAAAAAAAAAAAACCAGTGTAAGGCCCACCTATTTTTAAAATAACACCTTCCTTTCCATGTGGGAAAGTGGGTTTATCGTTGCCCAAAACTCCAGAGACACTTTCCCTTCGGCCTCTGGAATAGGAATGGCATTTTTGGGGCATCCAGAAATCCGTGGAAACCTCTTGCAGAGGATTGCCAAGGTAGACCCAAGCCACTCTCCCGCGGAGACGCCGGAGAGGTGTTGCAAACAGCCATTAATGAATTTCTAGTGGCACTTTATTTATTTTTGAGCGTCTCATTTATCACACTCTCTGGAAGGGACGTGGTAGGACAGCCAAACGTCAGCTGGATAATGGAGAAAATATAAAAGTATTGCCGTGCCAATTTCCCTGGGACAATAAAAACTTAACTCTGAGAATTCAGAGCAGTGTTTTGCAACTTGGCCACTTTAAAATGTACGGACTTCAACTCCCAGAATTCCCCAGCCAGCAAAGCTGGCTGGGGAATTCTGGGAGTTGAAGTCCGTACATTTTAAAGGAGCCAAGTTGCAGAAACATTGATTTAAAGGCTTTTTTTGTGGCTGTATTGAACTACAGGTAGTCCTTGACTTATGACCACAATTTCTGTGGAGAGACATTTGTTAAGTGAGATTGGCCTCATTTTACGACCTTTCTTGTCCCCGTTGTTAACAAAATCACAGCAGTTGTTCAATTAGTAACACGGCTGTTAAGGGAATCTGGCTTTCCCACCTTCCTTTCTTTCTTTCTTTCTTTCTTTCTTTCTTTCTTTCTTTCTTTCTTTCTTTCTTTCTTTCTTTCTTTCTTTCTTTCTTTCTTTCTTTCTTTCTTTCTTTCTTTCTTTCGTTATTGAATTTATATTGCCGCCTATTCGCCTATGGCGACTCAAGGCAGTTTACAGAATATAAAACCACATTTAAAACAATAAAAACTAACAAAAAGCATCAAATAAATTAATATAGTACAATATAACAAAATCAACCCCCCCCCCCACACCCCGGTGACAGCAGATCACACCAGCCATCTAATAGGCTCCATCCCACTCTGAGTTCCCCAGGCCCGCTGGCAGAACCAGGTCTTCAGCGCCTTTCTGACTTTGCTTGTCATAAGGTCGCAAAAGGGGGATCCCGTGACCCCAGGATCCTGCAACGGTCATAAATGTGAGTCAGTTGCTAAGCGTCTGAATTCTGAGCACGTGACCACGGGGATGGCTGCAACGGTTGTAAGTGTGAAAAACGGTTAATTCAGTGCCGTGGTAACTTCAAACGGTCACTAAATGAAACTGTTGTAAGTTGAGGACTACCTCTATATGGAACAATCTGCTTTTCTTAAAGGAAACTGTTGCCCTGTTCTCATTTTCTAAGCCCATCAATTTTTATTTACACTGATAAAATCTTTTCCAGTTGAAGTGTATCCTTATAACCAAGTTATGATGACTAACCACTAATGCAGAGATCTTCAAACTTGGCCACTTTAAGACTTGTGGACTTCAACTCCCAGAATAACCAAGTTATGATGACTAACCACTAATGCAGAGATCTTCAAACTTGGCCACTTTAAGACTTGTGGACTTCAACTCCCAGAATAACCAAGTTATGATGACTAACCACTAATGCAGAGATCTTCAAACTTGGCCACTTTAAGACTTGTGGACTTCAACTCCCAGAATAACCAAGTTATGATGACTAACCACTAATGCAGAGATCTTCAAACTTGGCCACTTTAAGACTTGTGGACTTCAACTCCCAGAATAACCAAGTTATGATGACTAACCACTAATGCAGAGATCTTCAAACTTGGCCACTTTAAGACTTGTGGACTTCAACTCCCAGAATAACCAAGTTATGATGACTAACCACTAATGCAGAGATCTTCAAACTTGGCCACTTTAAGACTTGTGGACTTCAACTCTCAGAATTCTCCAGCCAGCATAGCTGGCTGGAGAATTCTGGGAGTTGAAGTCCACAAGTCTTAAAGTGGCCAAGTTTGGGGACCCCTGCACTAATGGCTGGAAAGTTATCTAATCCTTCTAAATTTTCATAACAGGTAGCAACACTTACCTGACTTTGCCTGATCCCCCCTAAAGTTATTTATCCCTGGAGAGGAGGCCATCAGGAGATCCCAATGTAGATTAGATTGAGAAATCCCCCCCCCAAAAAAAAATCCTAGAAAAAGCAGTGAGAAATCCTTTCCATATTGCTCTCCCGAAAACTACAGGATCGAATTGATGAAAGTTCAGGAATAAAGATTAACCTGTGTGGATCTTTTGCGTTTTCAGCCACAGCTGGATGGTTGAGAGATTGCTAGAAATTGTAGTTGCTTCTTTGTCTATACGACAACAGTGCAATTTGTTTAGTGACCATTCAAAGTTACGACGACACCGGGGAAAAAAGTGACTTATGACCATTTTTCACACTTACGACCGTTGCAGCATCCCTATGGTCACCTGATCAAAATTCGGACGCTTGGCAACTGGTTCCTATTTATGACGTCTGCGGGGTCGAGTGATCCCCTTTTTGTGACCTTCTGACAAGCAGAGTCAATGAGGAAGGCAGATTCACTTCACAACCGCAGTGATTTACTTACCAGCTAAGGCAAGAAAGGTCGTTAAACAGGGCAAAATTCACTTTACAACTGTTTCTGTTAAGAATAGAAATTTTGGGCTCAATTGTCGTCATACGTTGAGGACGACCTGTGTCTGAATTCACACAAATATGCAGCCAGACACACACCGGCCAGCTTCGGCCACTGCATCGCAGTTCTGAATTGCGGCTCTCGATAGGCACCCGGATACGCAACATTGGGGGGGGGGTCCAGCCAGCATCTTCCGGTCCGCCCGAAAACCAGGTGCGCTTTCGCTGGCCGTTTTCAATGATCGATTCCTCCTATTAAAGTCGTGCCCTTTTCTTTCCCTCTCCCCTTTCCCTCTTCTCTCTCTTCCTCCTCCCTTCTCGCTTTCCAGTGCCCAGCGCCCCACCTCGCAAGGTGGAGGTGGAAGTCCTCAATTCAACGGCCATCCAAGTCTTCTGGCGCTCCCCAATCCAGAACCGCCAGCACGGACAGATACGTGGCTACCAAGTGCATTACGTACGCATGGAGAACGGCGAAGCCAGTGGGTTGCCCCAGATCAAGGACGTCATGTTGGCTGATGCTCAGGTGAGATGTGGGTGGGGGGGAACAGGGGTCTCTCCTTTTGGGTGACAAAGGCGCTTCTCGTGGCTGAATTCGAACCCAAGGCAACCACACAGCTTATTAACAATGGATGTTTCCTTTTTCTCCTCCTCCTCCTCCTCCTCCTCCTCCTCCTCCTCCTCTTTTCGGTGCCTGAGTCAACTTTTGACTTCTGGCTACTACAGGTAGTCCTCGACTTAGAACAGGGATCTTGAAAAAACGAGTTTCCCTCCATCCTTATACAGGTAGTCCTGGACTTACGACAGTTCACTTAGCGACTGTTCAAAGTTACAACGGCACTGAGAAATGGGAGTTAGGACCGCTTTTCCCAGTTGCGACCCTTGTAGCCTCCCCATGATCATGTGATCAAAAGTCAAGTCGCCTGGCAGCTGGTTCATACTTACGACCGTTGCTGGGTCACGGGGTCGCCTTTTGTGACCTTCTGACAAGCAAAGTCAATGGGGAAGCCAGATTCACTTAACAACTGTTGTTTCTAATTTAACCACTGCAGTGATTCACTTAGCAACAGTGGAAAGAAAGGTCGTAAAATGTGGGAAAGGTCACTTAACAAACTTAGCAACAGAAATGTTGGGCTCAATTGTGGTCGCAATTTGAGGACTACCTGTATCTGCCTGATTTTTCCACTCACTCTCTCCTGCCTTTGTGCATCAAACAACAATATTTTGTCTTTCCCCGAAAACAAATCCTGCAAAATAAGGCAATTAAAGATCTCTTTAATTGTTGCCCAGGTGTGTATTAAATCTTTTCTTTTGTTATTGAAAGAAACAAAAACTAGGAACTGACAATGACCAAAATTTGAAGGGTTGAGGGTAACCTCTGATGGTCCTTAAGGTGGATTTTAAAGAGAAGTCTAGTCCACTCGGTCAGTTCTACAGTAGTCCTCGACTTACGACCACAGTAGGGACCTGAACAATTTTTTGTTAAGCAGTGCAGTCATTAAGTCAGGCATCGCACGGCTGCTCCCGATTTTATGAGCTTCTTTTTGTTGTTGTTGCCGTGGTCGTTAAGCAAATCAGCCACGATGTTTAAGCGAGGCATCCTTGCAATCACAGCCGTCAGAAAGCCAGGCTAGTTGGCAAGTGCCCAGATTGTGATTATATGACCTCAAGGTATTATGATGGTCATAAGTGTGAGGACCGGTCATAAGTCACTTTTTTCCAGCATTTCCATAACTTTAGAGCGGTCGCAAAATGAACGGTCATTAAATGAGGACTTGCCTATAATGATCTGGTGCAGACAGATGCCAAGGAGAGTTTATTTATGCTCACCTGCAGCAGTTTAAGGTAGAAGCCTTTCCCAGTTCTACCTGGAGGTGCCAAGCGTTGATGTTTACACGCCAAGCAAGGATTTAGCTGCATCTCTCCCATATAAAGATCCTAGTCCTCATGGTTTTGATGAAAAGCCTCATTGCCTTAATCAGGCAATTGACCCAAAGGAAGTACTTTCTCCAGGTTCCAAAGGGCAGTCGGAGCAGTCCGTGGTCGAAGAAGGAATTGAAAATGCTTACAGGTACTCCTCGAATTAACAAAGTGTAGTTCAAAGTTACGACGGCACTGGGGGGAAAAGAAGTGACTTAAGACCAGTTTTCATCCCGGGGTCACCGGATCAAAATTTGCCCGCTTTGGCAGCTGGCGTGCATTTATGAGGGTTGCAGTGCTGTTGTAACTCCGAATGGTCACTAAATGAATGGCTGCAAATCGAGGACTATCTGTAATTCTGAAATCGCACTCTCTCCAGCCCAGTTCAGCCGCCCCCCCCCCCAACCTATAGCTCCATTAACCAGAGGGATGCATTCTGCTAACTAACCTCACCGATCTCTTCCCCCCCCCCCAATTTTGCCCCAGTAGCTTCAGGGGGGCTTCTGAGCGCTGACCTTTCTCTCCCCAGGCAGCCCCCTCCCCGTGCTCCCCCCATCACCTCACTTTTCTTTCTCTTTCCCCTTTTCATCCTCACCTGCCTACCTTCTTTTGTTCAGTGGGAGACCGATGATACTGCAGAATACGTAAGTAAGATGCTTCCGTTGTGACGGCCTGTTCTCGGCTCCCTTCCCTGTTGTTAGTGATGGCATGGTGTTGAGTATCTCCCTTTCTCCACCACCACCCTTCCCTCCCTCTCCCCACCCTACCCTGTGAAGTTTTGTGCGGCTGGGTGTGCTTCCGCTTCTCTGAATGTTGTGGTTGGTTTCTTTGCATGGAATCTGGGGGAGGGAGGCAAAGGAGTTAACCAGGGGTGGGTTCCTACCGGTGCGGTCCAGTGCGTAGCTCCGGTAGGGACCCGCCGAGAACCCAATTTGCGCGGGACTGCTCCGGTACCGTCTCCACCGGGCAGTCGCGCGCGTCGCCATGTCTTTTTTGTGAATTTTTGGGCGACTTTGCTTCTGCGCATGCGCGGAAACAAAATCTCGCCGAAATCTCGTGAGGGGACGCGCGCGTGAGAGAGATTTCGGTGAGATTTTGCTTCTGCGCATGCGCGGAAGTAAAATCACGCCAAAATCTCACACACACGCACGTCCCCTCACGAGATTTCGGTGCGATTTTGCTTCCACATGTGCGCGCGCGCGCACAAAGCATGAAGGACCGCGGAGCAGCGCACCGGTCTGGGTAAGTGAGCAACTCACCCCTGGAGTTAACCCAGTTTTAGAAATGGGGGTTGAATCAGAATGAGTGTGCAGAGATGCAGACGCTGTTAAACTAGCTCAGGGGTCGGCAACCTTAAACACTCAGAAAGCCATTTGGACCAATTTCCCACAGAAAAGAAAACACCGGGAGCCACAAAACTCTTCCCGTGCCTGACTATTTCCTGAGCGGCTACAAAACCAGCATATATAGTTGAATTAAAGATTCTGTTTTCTTCTGAAACTTTTCTTTTCTTGGATTTATCCGTGGTTCGCCCATTGGGGGTCGAAAAGCTTAATAAATTGCGTGTCGGTGGGTGCCGCACATTGGCAGTTGTGACGCATATTTTGAGCGTCAGGGAGCCACAGCAGAGGGATGAAAGAGCCACATGCGGCTCCAGAGCCGCAGGTTGCTGACCCTTGAACTAGTTTAAGAGGTGAGGGTTAGACTAGCATCAGTGTGCTCTTGTTCAGACCCTGTTAAACTAGCTTAAAAAATGAAAGTTAAACCAACGTTTATTTATTTATTTATTAGTTGCATTTGTATGCCGCCCCCTCCACAGAGACTCTGGGCGGCTCACAACAGTAAAAATCCACGTGCAACAACAAATATAAAAAGCATTAAAAACAATAGATATTAAAACATTAAAAAAACATTAAAAACCACAATTAGTGTGCAGAGATGCAAACCCTGTTAAACCAGCTTTAGAAATGAGAGTTAAACCAACACAGGTGTGCAGAGGTGCAGATCCTGTTAACCCAGCTTTGGAAATTAGGGTTAAACCAACATGAGTGTGCAGACATGCAGACCCTGTTCAGCTAGCTTAAGCGGTGACGGTTAAACCAACACGTGCCCTTGTGCCGACCCTGTTAAAGTATTTTAAGAGGTGACGAATAGATCAACATAAGTGTGCAAAGGAGCAGACCATGTTAAACTAAGTTAACAAGTGATGGTTAAACCAACATAAGTGTGGCCTTGTGCAGACCCAGTTAAAACAGCTTAATACTCGGATTAAACTAATATAAGTGTGTCCACTGTGCAAACCCAGCTAAACCAAGTTGAGACACAAGGGTTAAACCAAAATAAGGTTTGTCCTTTGTGCAAACCTAGCTGTTGTGAGTTGCAGGGATTGTAAAATGCAACTTTTGGGCTTATTATTCTCAAGCAGCTGGTTTCTGTGCTATAGAAACTAGAAGTAAAGCTCTTGCTATTTTTTGTTCTCTGATTTCCCCCCCACCCCACCCCCCAAAAAAACCGAAACAAGAAAAAGGAGTTTTCAAACGATAGAAAAAAGATGTTGAGACTCTAGAAAGAGTGCAGAGAAGAGCAATAAAGATGATTAGGGGACTGGAAGCTAAAACATACGATGAACGGTTGCTGGAATTGGATATGTCTAGTTTAATGGAAAGGGTGGCATGATAGCAGTCTTCCAGTATTTGACGGGCTGTCACAGAAAAGAGGGGTTCTGAAAGTCAGAACAATCACTCACTGGAATGGCTGGCATCCAGAATTTGTGGGTGCTCCATCCCTGGAGGTTTTCAAGAAGAGATTGGACAGCCATTTTTCTGAATTGGTACAGGGTTTCCTGCTTCAGCAAGGGGTTGGACTACAAGGCCTCCCAGGTCCCTTCCAACTCTGATATTCTACAGTCAATCCGGTTGAGAACAATATTTTTTTTCCTTTGGGGTTCTGCCCAGGGGTGGGTTCTAACTTACCTCGCTGCTGGTTCACTTCCTCCCGCGCCGTGTGGCCGCACACGTGCTTTGCGCGCGCGCGCATGCACAGTGCCAAAAAAATATAAAAAATTCCAAAACAAAAAACAAGATGACAACGCATGCGCAGTGCCGGAAATTCGGCTTCTGCGCATGCTCAGAAGGAAAAAAACTCGGGGGAAAAAATCCCCCCCCAAAAAATCCAAAAAAAGATGGCGGCATCCACCGACCAGCACTGACCGAACCTGTTCCATGATGTCATTGTGATGTCACCAGCAGGTTGCTACCGGTTCAGGCAAACCGGGAGGAACCCAACTCTGGTTCTGCCCCTTTGAGGAACCCACAAAAATCCCGTTGACAACACCATTTTCTGTGGTGACGAGGAAGAACGGAGCCTTCCCTGTTCAAAGCTTTCGGTTTAAAATACGGGATTGATTTCATTGCAAGTTGTGTGTTTGGTATGGAGAATGTGTGGTCTCCTTCCCACCCATCCCCGTTTCCTTGTGATGTGATGTGTCAAGGATTGCTTTGTGCTGTGTCTTGCATGCTGGACCCCGGTTATTTTCCCAAGGAAGGAAAGAAAGAAAGAAAGAAAGAAAAAAAGAAAGAAAGAAAGAAAGAAAGAAAGAAAGAAAGAAAGAAAGAAAGAAAGAAAGAGGAAGGAAGGAAGGAAGGAAGGAAGGAAGGAAGGAAGGAAAGAAGGAAGGAAGGCTTTTTTGTTTTAATTCTTTGCTTTAATTCCTCAGGAAATGGTCATATCTGGACTTCAGCCAGAGACCACCTACTCGGTCACAGTGGCTGCCTACACCATGAAAGGGGACGGGGCCCGGAGCAAGCCGAAACAGGTCGTGACCAAGGGAGCAGGTGAGCGTCCCAGAAGGGTGGGTCTTGTTAAGCAACCCTACAGGACCCTTGTCTAAAGATTAGTCCTCGACTTACGACCAGTCACTGAGCAACCATTCAAAGTTTCAACAGACCTACCTTCAAGCTACTTAGCGACCCATTCGGGGCCCTCCGCAGTCACATGGCTGAACTTTGGGCGCTCAAACAGTACAATGCCCCTTGGGGCCATTTGCAGCCTCCCGCACTCCCATGACTACATTTTGCAACAGCTTCTTCAAAACCCGTCACTTACGTCCGTGGCATTCGCACTTAAAGATTGCCACGTTCGGCTAAAAAAAATGTCGTAAACTCAGGTTGGTTAACGTGACTAACTTGTATTATGACCATCATGACTTACGACTGTAATGGGTAGGCTCCGTTGTGGTCTTAGGTCGAGGACTACCTGTGCAGTGAGAAGTCTGAAAATCTTTGAAAATTAGAATTTGACAGTTGGTGGGAGAGACCAAATGCAGTCTTCAGATGTTTCTTCTGGTCTTCAGGGATAGCTCTGATACCCCCAAAAATATTCTTTTTCTTCGTTCTTTTCTCATTTTCCGCTTTTTTTTTTTTTTGAGGAATGTACAACTGAGATAACTAAATTGCGAAGTGTTTTGGGTGTGTACACTGATTTTGTGTGTGTGTCTTTAAATATATTATACAGGCGGTCCTCAATTTACGACCCCAACTGAGCCCAAAATTTCCATTGCTAAGCGAGACATTTAAGTGAGTTTTACCCCATTCTACGACTTTCCTTGCCACAGTTGTTAAAAGAATCACTTCAATTCTTAAGTTAGTAACACGGTTGTTAAATGAATCTGGCTCCCTCATTGACTTTGCTTGTCAGAAGGTCGCAAAAGGGGATTATGTGACCCCGGACACTGCAGTCGTCATAAATACGAGCCAGTTGCCAAGTGTCTGAATTTTGATCACGTGACCATGGGGATGCTACAACGGTCGTATGCGTGAAAAATGGTCTTAAGTCACTTTTTTCAGTGCCGCTGTAACTTTGAACGGTCACTAAATGAACTGTTGTAAGTTGAGGGCTACCTGTATGCACAGCTTCCACATTAATATTCCTATATCAGGTATATTAAATTTTCTCTACATGTTGACATAGTCTATTAGTTTTTATTTGTCCTTTTATGTTTATGGTTTGCTTTCAGAAACCGTCTTTTCACACACATCTAGAAATCGTATGAAATGGAGAATTGAATTATTTTTACGAAACTATATTACATTTAATAACTATCCATCTAAGCTCGCTGTGTTATTGTGTTTGGCATACATCTAGATTGATGCAGAGGTAGCCCGTTTGCCTGTAATTAATTTAAGAGGGTGAGCAAGTAGTTCAGCATAGAATTTATAGTCTGCCTTAAGTAATGAAATAGAAGCTTGCCAGGATAGATTGATCACATGAAGATTAAAATATCTTTCTGTAGAATTCTCCAGACAGCTAAGTCAAGGTCTAGCTGTACCCACCCACGTAAGATCATCTGCGTCAGGGTGCCAGTGACAAAATCATGATGTTCTCTAGTTTGGCTCATCAAACATTTGCAAAAAAACAACCAAACTCAGAGAATACCAAGGACCCCACAACCATCCTCCTCTTCCTCCTCCTCCTTCTCTTCCTCCTCCCTTCTAGCACTGTTGATGTTATCTAGTTTGGGTCTTCAAACATCTGCAAGAAAACACGCAAGCTCAGACAACACTAAGGACCTCACAATTCTACTTTCTGCCTCCTCCTCCTCCTCCTCTCCCCACTCCCTTCTAGCACTGACGATGTTATCTAGTTGGGTCATGAAACATCTGCAAGAAAACAAGCAAGCTCAGAGAGCACCAAGGACCCCCTCATGTCATCCCTGAGCTACAAATATTCTCCTTTATTGATTGCCTACTTCGCTTGGACATAAATAGGGGTTGTGCTTTGATCATCTGCTTCCATTCCCTTTTTTGACATCAGTCCCCATAAATCTCCTTATTTCCATTTTCACCCCCTCCAAATCAGAGGGGATATTCCAGCCGAAGTATTCAACAAAACCCCTTGATGTGCCTAATATTTATGAACATTACTTTTCGTAACATTAACTTTATCAATATTAAGCCATTTGTGGAAGTAGTCTTTTTTTCTTTATAATTTTCTTTCATGAGGCATCAATAGAAGCAACACAGAGCGACAGACTCTTCAGAGATCAGCAATTAGCTAAATGCTCAATATCTTTCTTCTTCAAAATGATAATTTTAAATTATGTTTCAGGCAATGTTTTTTCCCCCCTGAAATCTTTGCAGTGGGTCACTGATCACTGGATTTCTTTTGCACTGCTAAATGTTTGAATAAGAGAATTCATGTATTGGCTGTTTTCCCCATCGGCACTTAGTATAATTTAGTAGATAAAAGCAATACAGGTAGTCCTTGATTTAAGACTAAGTACAGTTGGAAGATGAAATCCATTCCCTGGAAGGATGCTTTCTTGTGGACCACTCTCTTTTCACAGATACTGAAGCTCTGGAGTTTCCTCTTTCAAACTGGGGGTGCTTGCCACAGTAGTTTTCTATCCTGACAACTTTAAAAAATGTGGACTTCAATTCCCAGAATTCCCCAGCTGCCATGGCTGGCTGGGGAATTCTGGGAGTTGAAGTCCATGCCTTAGGCATGAAAGCAAACTGGGTGAGTTTGAGCCAGTCCCCCTCTCTCTCTCTCAGCCCAGCCCACCTCACAGGATTGTTGTTGTTGTGGGGAAAACAGGAGGAGGAATTATGTCCAGGTAGTCCTCGACCACGACCATGATTGAGCCCCACTTTTTATGTTGCTAAGCGAGACAGATGTTAAGTGAATTTTGCCCCATTATATGACCTTTCTTGCCACAGTTGTTAAATGCATCACTGCAGTTGTTAAGTTAGTGACACGGTTGTTAAGTCAATCTGGCTTTCCCCGTTGACTTTACTTATCAGGAGGTCGCAAAAAGGGATCACATGACCCCCCCAGGACACTGCGACCGTCATAAATATGAGTCAGTTGCCAAGCATCTGAAGTTTGATTACATGACATTGGAGATGTTGCAATGGGCATTAAGCGTGAAAAATGGTCATGTCACTTTTTTCGGTTCCGTTGTAACTTCGAATGCAGAGATGGGTTCCTCCCAGTTCGCACCGGTTCTATAGAACCAATAGCAAACCACTGGTGATGTCACAATGATGTCACAGAACCGGTTCTGTTGGTGCCGGTCCATGGACGCCACCATCTTATTTTATTTTATTTTATTTTATTTTATTTTATTTTATTTTATTTTATTTTATTTTATTTTATTTTATTTATTTTATTTTATTTTATTTTATTTTATTTTATTTTATTTTATTTTATTTTATTTTATTTTTTATTTATTTATTTGGAATTTTTCCTGTTTTTTTTTCTTCTGCGCATGCGCAGAAGCTGAGTTTCCGGCACTGCGCATGCGTCACCATCTTGTTTTCGGCTTTTTTCTTCCCCCCCCCCTTTTTCCCCCCCGGAATTTTTTGGATTTTTCGGAACTGCGCAAAGTGCGCGCGCGGCCACACGGCACGGGAGGAAGCGAACTGGCAGCAAGGTGAGTTAGAACCCACCCCTGTTTGAACGGTCACTAAATGAATTGCTCTAAATTGAGGACTACCTGTATGTTCGCCACCCTGAGTTACTTATAAACAATAATAAAAGTGGGCTAGAAATCTAATAAATAAATAACTACACCATAAAATTGCCAAGGTTGGGGATTACTAGTGTGGAAGGACCACCTGTCCGAACAGGTGATAAGCACCTGTACTCCTGCTTCCCCTCCCTCTCTTGGTCCTACCCCCATCGTCAAGACGACCCAGCTACCAATGAAACCGCAGCAGCCAATCAAAGCACTGATTGGCAGGAGGCATTGGGCAGGAGGCAAGAAGAGGGGGAAGACAAGATGGCTGCCTGAGGACTCTGCCGTCACAGCCATTTTGAAGAGGAAGCGAAATAAAGAGAGCGAAACACAAGGAGTCAAATAAAGAGGCAGATGGAAAGATAGACTGCCCTGATGAGGAAAGGCATAGAAAGGAGGCAGTAGCTGAAAAAACTGGGGAGAAAAGAAGCATTTTATCCCTTCCCTCAGAGTGGCATGAGGGGGAAAAACTCCTAGCTATTTCTCTCAGAGGCAGTAAAAATTAGGGTGGGGAGGGGGGGAAGGAGAAGGATAAACAGCCCCAGTCAGGAACAAATAAACTGAAAAGATGGGGAAAAGAGCAAATTTTGGGTGGGAAAGGAATAAAAAACAGAAACTTAAAAACACAGATTGAATTACAGGTAGTCCCCAACTTACAATTATACATTTAGTGTCCAAACTTACAACGGCACAGAAAAAAGTGACTTATGAACATTTTTCAGTTATAACTGTTGCAGCATTCCCCATGGTCAGGTGATCAAAATTTGGACCCTTGGCAATTGGCTCATATGACGGTTGCAGTGTCCCAGGATCATGTATATCAACTTTTGTACCTTCTGACAAGCAAAGTCAATGGGGGAAGCTGGATTTTCTTAATGATCCTGTGATTCACTTAACTGCGGTGATTCAATTAACAACATTGGCAAAGAAAGCTCGTAAAATGGGGCAAATCTCACTTAACAACTGTCTTGCTCAATGGTGGTCAGAAATGTTGGGCTCAATGGTGGTCATAAATTGAGGACTATCTGTAAAAATCCAATTGAGCTCTGTAGGAAAAATGTTATCGCTTCAGAGAGAATGACTATAGAGATAGAGAAAGATTAATACTACAGATAGAGAGAAATCAGCCATAAAGCAACATGTTAGCGATACAACATAGAAAGAGACGAGATTATAGTGAAATTAGGCTTTAAAGAAAATAGTGTAGATAAAGATCTTAAAGGAAATAGTTAAAATTGATTGATTTTTGTACCATCAAGTTGGTGTCAACTCTTGGATAGGCCACATAGATCGATTTTCTCCTACCTCCAACCATTTCTTCTATAACAGAATAACAGAGTTGGAAGGGACCTTGGAGGTCTTCTAGTCCAACCCCCTGCTCAGGCAGGAAACCCTATACCATTTCAATGTTTTCTTAAAAGTCTCCAGTGTTGGAGCACTCACAACTTCTGGAGGCAAGCAGTTCCACTGGTTAATTGTTCTCACTGTCAAAAATTTATCCTTAGTTCTAGGTTGCTTCTCTCCTTGATTAGTTTCCATATATTGCTTCTTGTCCTGCCTTCAGGTGCTTTGGAGAATATGTCGATCCTCCTCATTTCTGTGACAGTCTTTCAAAAATTGGAAGACGGCTCTCGTGTCACCCCTGGTCCTTCTTTTCATTACACTGGACCCACCCAATTCCTGCAACCCTTCTTCATATGTTTTAGCCTCCAGCCTCCTAATCATCTTTGTTGCTCTTCTCTGCACTCTTTTCAGAGTCGCAACATCTTTTTTATATATTTTGGCAACCAAAACTGGATGAGTCCATCCACCTTGTTGCTGGTTGTCTTCTTCTTCTCGTTCCATACACCTTTCCCAGCATCAGAACTAGATCTTTAAGTTGTTCGATTGGTTGTGTGCCATCAAATCAGGGTCGACTTTGAGCAACCCTGTAGATTTTCTCCAGGATGATCTGTCCCCAATCTGGCCCTTCAGCTCTCTCAACAAAACACCCATCACTGATGTAAACTGAATTCATCTCCCTTGATGCTGGTCCTTCTCTTCTCTTTCCTTCCACCTTTCCCAGTATTACAGCCTTCCCCAGAGAGCCACATTGCTAATTTGGGCTGGAGTTAAAATAGAAAACATGTTTTATTATTAAGATTCATTTCTACACTAGTCTTCAACTTGATTTCTTCTAATTGTGCATTTCTTTTATTCATTTGTGTAAAATAAAAGACTTTCCCTAGTTACCAGGGGGAGAGATTTAAAAAATAAAACCAATCAATAGTCCAAATTTCCAGTGTTTCATCTCTTTTGAGTCTAGGTCACAATCTAAGCGGGTTACTCAGCCTTGAAATCAGGAGACTATTAAGTACAAAGCAATTAATCTTATTTGTTTTAATTAAAAGTTCAAAAGTTGAAATGCAAAAAGGAAAGGAAAGGAAAAAGGAAAGGAAAGACAGACAGACAGACAGACAACGAAAAATCAGAAGGAATCTTGGAAGCATCTTTTCCAACTCACATATTTTATTTGAAGGCAGAAGCTTTCTATCTTTTATTTGAATGCATTCTGTGTACCAGAAAAGGTGCTCCCAGACTCCTCCTGTTTTTGGGCACACATTGACTAACACAACTCTCCTAAAACCTAATATTGTATATCCTTGCAGCAGACAAAAATGAAGTTTGCAATATATCACAGTATAATCTGTGATAAAAAACATTTTTTTAGAATAGATTAGAATAACAGAGTTGGAAGGGATCTTGGAGGTCTTCTAGTCCAACCCCCTGCTTAGGCAGGAAACCCTACACTACTTCAGACAAATGGTTATCCAACATCTTCTTAAAAACTTCCAGTGTTGGAGCATTCACAACTTCTGGAGGCAAGTTGTTCCACTGATTAATTGTTCTAACTGTCAGGAAATTTCTCCTTAGTTCTAAGTTGCTTCTCTCCTTGATTAGTTTCCACCTATTGCTTCTTGTCCTACCTTCAGGTGCTTTGGAGAATAGCTTCACTGTTTGTTTGTGGCGGCCCCTGAGATACTGGAACATTGCTATCATGTCTCCCCTAGTCCTCCTTTTCATTAAACTAGACATACCCAGTTTCTTCAACCGTTCTTCATATGTTTTAGCCTCCAGTCCCCTAATCAATTTTGTTGCTCTTCTCTGCACTCTTTCTAGAGTCTCAACATCTTTTTTACATCGTGGCGACCAAAACTGAATGCAGTATTCCAAGTGTGGCCTTACCAAAGCATTATAAAGTGGTCTTAACACTTCGCGTGATCTTGATTCTATCCCTCTGTTTATGCAGCCTAGAACTGTGTTGGCTTTTTTGGCAGCTGCTGCACACGGCTGGCTCATATTTAAATGGTTGTCCACTAGGACTCCAAGATCCCTCTCACAGTTACTACTATTAAGCAAGGTACCACATATACTGTACCTGTGCATTTTGTTTTTCTTGCCTAAATGTAGAACCTTACTTTTTTTGCCATTGAATTTCATTTTGTTAGATAGCGCCCAATGTTCAAGTCTGTCAAGATCCTTCTGTATCTTGAGCCTATCTTCTGGAGTGTTGGCTATTCCTGCCAGTTTGGTATCATCTGCAAATTTGATGTGTTCCCCATCTATCCCCTCATCCAAGTCATTGATGAAGATGTTGAAGAGTACTGGGCCTAAAACAGAGCCTTGGGGTACTCCACTGCATACTTCCCTCCATGTAGATGCAGTTCCATTGATCACTACACGTTGAGTGCGGTTGGTCAACCAGTTACAAATCCATCTGGTGGTGATGCTGTCTAACCCACATTTTTCTACTTTATCTTGTAGTAGGTTATGGTCTACTTTATCAAATGCCTTACTGAAGTCCAAGTAAATTATATCGACAACATTCCTCTGGTCCACTAATTTTGTCACTTTGTCAAAGAATGCAATAAGATTAGTCTGGCATGATCTGTTTTTGACAATACTGCTTTTTTTGACAATACTGTTTTTACCATACTTGCAGTTTGCTTCCCATCGCAAACCCATTTTCTCTTTGTTTTCTAGTCCCAGGGAAACCGATCCTGTCCGTGTATCCCACCCATGAAAACTCTCTCCTGGTCAAATGGGAACCCCCTCTGGAAGCAGAAAGCCAAGTGCTGGGTTACCGCCTCCAGTTTGGCCGCAAAGACGTCGACCCGCTGGCCACTCTGGAATTTGCCACCCAGGAGGACAAATATACCGCCACCCATGTCCACAAAGGTGCCACGTATGTCTTCAAGCTGGCCGTGAAGAGCCGGGCCGGCTTTGGGGAGGAAGCGTTGCAAGAAATTACCATCCCAGAAGATGTGCCGAAGGGTTACCCTCAGATTCTCGAGGCGAGCAACATCACCTCCAGATCGGTCCAGGTCAAGTGGCTGCCCCCCGTCTTAGCCGAGAGGAACGGTGTCATCGTCAAGTACACCGTAGCCTACCGAGAGACCATCTCTTCGGGAAACCCCCAGGAGAAAGATCTCCCTCCCTCTCCAGAAAACTCATACATCCTGAACGGTCTCAAGCCCAACACCGCTTACGATGTTAAAATCCGAGCACATACCAGTAAAGGTCCCGGGCCGTACAGCCCGACTGTTCAATATCGGACGGTCCTTCTGGATCAAGGTAGGACTTGCCAGTTTCTGCCCCAAGGGTCTCTCTCTGAATCCTGGGAGGCAGAGAAGCCAAACCTAACCCAAACACAGCTGTAGTCCTAAACTCCTCGCCGGCTTGAAGATGGCGTGTGAGTACCGTTAAAAACAAACAAACAAGCAGGCTTTTAAAAACAATTAATCATAACAAGGCAGGTGGTTTCCCTTTGCCTTTGGCAGGTAAGTCTTTTTTTCCTTTTTCTGCTAAAGTCCAGTCCAGGCAGCCTCTTGATTGACAGCTGGGCGGAGCAGTTGCCATCACAGGTGGGCGGAGTTTTTTCTTCAGCTTTTGCCCCCCTCCCTCTCTTCGATCTCTTTTTCTTTCTATTCATTATTATTATTATTATTATTATTATTATTATTATTATTATTATTATTATTATTATTATTATTATTATTATTATTATTATTAATTAGCTGGAGAAAGGAGAAAATACACCTATGCAAACCAATTTTTAAAACAACAAAGTTGCACGATTGCACGCACAGCTTCTGTCCTCAGCAGCCAAACAGGAGAATTTGTAGTTGATTTTCATTGCACTGGGATGCTGTAAGGACCCTGGGATCCTATGAGATTTTTTTTTTTTTGGTAACGTAACAGGGTGTGGATAAGAGTTTTCACGAGGCACAAATGGCTAGAGGTAACTTTGAGGGGCTGTAGTAGCACCTAGTGTGTAGAAAACGTGTCTCTGTTCATGAAATTCCAAATTCTGCCATTTTCACTCCGAGCCGCCTGCTTCCCACTTCGCTGACTGTTTTTCTTCCCCACAGTTTTTCCCAAAAACTTCAGAGTGAAAATGGTAACCAAGACATCGGTCCTTCTTGGCTGGGAGTTTCCTGAAAATTACAACTCCCCTATTTCATACAAGGTAAATGTTTAATATCAGTGTCTGCTAGAAATCCTTGAAAATCCTGCATCTTTCGTGCAACAGAGGCAATTTGGTCAGGTGATCACTAGCCAAACTGCCTCTGTTGTACAAAAAAGGATCCCCTTTTGTGTCATTTGTGCTGGGATGTCATGACATGCAACCTACTTTTGTCATCGCCCTTGTTTTGAAAGGTTATTCGATCAAGTCGCTCAGATCCGGTTGGACTTGGACTCTGGCAGGGCAGAGTCCATAGAGTTGACAGGGGCCAGTCCTAGTCCATCTTTGTGGGATGAGTTTGGGCCTGTTTCTCCCGAGGATGTGGACAGGGCTATGGGAGCGATGGGTACCTCCACCTGTTTATTGGACCCGTGCCCCTCCTGGCTGGTCTCGGCCAGCAGGGCGGTGGCATGCGGCTGGATCCGGGCGGTGATCATCGCTTCTTTGAGGGAGGGATCCGTACCGCAGTCGTTAAAAACTGCGGTGGTGCGACCCCTCCTGAAGAAGCCTTCCCTGGATCCAGCTGATTTGAAGAACTATCGTCCAGTCTCCAACTTACCTTTTTTAGGGAAAGTTGTGGAGAAGGTGGTGGTGACTCAGCTTCTGCAGCTCCTGGATGAAACAGATCATCTAGATCCTTATCAGTCGGGTTTCAGGCGCGGCTACAGTACAGAAACTGCCTTGGTCGCCCTGATGGATGATCTCTGGCGGGCCCGGGATGGGGGGTACTCCTCCATCCTGGTGCTACTTGACCTCTCAGCGGCTTTCGATACCATCGACCATGGTATCCTTCTGCATCGGCTCGGCGAGTTGGGAGTGGGAGGCACCGTTTTACGGTGGTTCTCCTCTTATCTCGCTGATCGGATGCAGTCGGTGTTGGCAAGAGGGCAGAGATCGTCCCCCAGGCCCCTACTATGTGGGGTGCCCCAGGGGTCGGTTCTCTCGCCCATCCTGTTTAACATCTACATGAAACCGTTGGGTGAGATCATCCGCAGACATGGGGTGTGTTTCCATCAGTACGCTGATGACACCCAGCTGTACATCACCACCCCGTCTGACTTCAGGGAGGCAGTGGATGTAATGTGCCGATGCCTGGACGACGTTAAGATCTGGATGGGGAGGAACAGACTCAGACTAAATCCCGATAAGACTGAGTGGCTGTGGATATTGCCTCCTAAGGTTCACGACAACTACCCCTCCTTGGTCTTTGAGGGTGCGAAACTGACCCCCTCAGACCAGGTCCGCAACTTGGGGGTCCTCCTAGACCCACAGCTAAAATTGGACCACCATCTTTCTGCTGTGGCTAGGGGGGCCTTTGCACAGGTTCGCCTGGTGCACCAGTTGCGGCCATACTTGGAGAAGGAGGCTCTACTCACGGTCACTCATGCCCTTGTCACCTCGCGTTTGGACTACTGCAATGCGCTCTACATGGGGCTACCCTTGAAGAGTATCCGGAGACTTCAGCTGGTGCAAAATGCGGCTGCGAGTGCTGTGGTGGGTGTGCCAAGGTACACCCACGTGACACCGATACTCCGCCAGCTGCATTGGTTGCCCATCGGTCTCCGGGTCCAATTCAAGGTGTTGATCACCATCTTTAAAGCCCTTCATGGCTTAGGACCAGGATATCTTCGGGACCACATTCTGCCTCATACTTCCCTCCGACCGGTTAGGGCCCACAGAGTGGGCCTCCTCCAGGTCCCGTCGGCCAAGCAATGCCGACTGGCGGGCCCTAGGGGGAGAGCCTTCTCTGTGGCTGGCCCCGTGCTCTGGAACCAACTTCCCCCAGAGACCCGAACCATCCCCACTCTGCTGGCCTTCCGAAAAGCCATCAAGACATGGCTCTTCCTGCAGGTGGGGGGGACAGCTTAATTCCACCTGAGCCTACCCCCCAAGTATGTATGTGCTGAATGGATGTTGTTGTTTTAAATAATTGTTTTAAATTTTGTATTTGTTTTTAAATCCCATATAATTTTGTTTATTCTTGTATTCTTCTTGTTGTAAGCCGCCCTGAGTCCTTCGGGAGTTGGGCGGCATATAAGAATAACAAAATAAATAAATAAATAAATAAAACCATCGATTGAATAATTTTGACCGAATAAATTTTTAGATACGCAGTATTTTGCTCAAAAATCTGTCACAAGAGGAAAAACTGCGCCCTCTTCCGAAGCAACCTAGATCATTTTCAAACAAATTATCCCTTCAGAAATTACTTCTTTCTTCCTGCTTAATTGAAATCCGTTTAGCTAAATTAGGGAATTTGCTGCGATGCAACATTGTAATGACAAAAAGATTTGGACAGCTGGAAACAATCCACAGAGCCTGACATTCTCAATGGCTACTAGGCATAATAGGCATAAATGATTTGCAGGATTTCCCAAACATGTCAATGAAAATAATGAAACGCTGCTGTGGAACATAAATAGAACAATGCAGTGTGTCCAGATCCTATTTGTGGGGTTCCTAGATGCATATGGTTGATTACTGTGGGAAATACGGCAGTCCTCAACTTATAACCAAAATTGAGCCCAACATTTCTGTGGCTAAGTGAGACAGTTGTTAAGTGAGTTTTGCCCCATTTTACGACCTTTCTTGTCACAACTGTTAAGTGAATTAATGCAGTTGTTAAGTTGTTAACAGGGTTGTAAAGTGAATCTGGCTTCCCCATTGACTTTGCTTGTCAGAAGTTCGCAGAAGTCGATCACATGACCTTGGGACACTGCAACCGTCATAAATACATACCAGTTGCCAAGTGTTCAAATTTTGATCACGTGATCCTGGGGAGGCTGCAACAGTCATGAGAAAAACGGTCATCAGTCACCTTTTTCAGTGACTGTAATTTTGAACGGCCACTAAACGACCTGTTGTAAGTAACAGAACAGCCTCGTGCTCCGGGCAGGGAAACCCCAGCCCGCTGTTCCTGCCGCCCTCACCCCCTCGCGTTTGGTGGTGGCTGTTCTCACACTGCCGTTTCCCCGACGGCTGTGGGAACAGCAGGCTGGGGTTTGCTTCCCTCCCTGCCGGAGGCTTCTCCTTCTCCTTCACGAGAGAGCTTCTGCTGCGGCCCCAAGCCTTTGGCAGGGAGGGAGGGAAGCCCCAGCCTGCTGTTCCTGCAGCCGCCGGGAAAATGGCAGTGTGAGAACAGTCACCGCCAAGCGCGAGGGGGTAAGGGGTAAGGAACAGTGGGCTGGGGTTTCCCTGCCCGGAGCGCAAGGCTGGCAGGAGGAGGAGGAGCGATGGCAGCAGACCGTTCATGCTGGCAAAGTTTGGTGCAGGAGGCTTTCCAGGCCCAAAACGGGCCGGGGGGCATGTGCAGATGGCGCATGCGTGGGGATATCCGCATGCAAAATGCAGTGCGCATGGGGGCGTGCACACATGCGCAGGTGGGGGGCACATTGCATTTGGGTGCCGGCACGCGCTATTGCGCGTGCACACATACTTTTGACACGCAACCAGAAAAAGGTTCGCCATCACTGACCTATAAGATGAAGGTGAATGTTGGTCTGGTATAGCAGGATTCTTTTGGGTTTCTTAAATGGTCCCGATTATGTTTCTTCCATGCCCTCTTCCTCCATTTCTCTCAGATCCGGCATGAGAACACCGGCCAAGAGATTGAAGTGGGTGGGAGTGCCACCAAGAAGCTCATCACCAACCTGAAGCCACAAACATCTTACCGATTCTCCCTCGTGGGCCAGAGAAGCGAGAAAGGAGATCTTCAGCAGAAAGTGGTGGTGTCCACCGCAGGCAATATGCTGAGCAGAAAACCAGAGGTGTCTTACCGACACGAAATTGATGGCAACGTGATGGTGAATCTGCCAGATGTCAGGACTTCAGACTCCCCCGTTCAGTATGTATACACTGGGGGACCCTGTTGAGTCTGGCTAAACAGTTTATATTTCTCCCTTTCAGCATTTGCATTTGACCTTTCTATATGAAGCAGGTCAATGTTCAGGAAGCTATCGAAGCATATGACCCATGAACCAGTCAGTTATAAAACACAGAAAGAATCATTTAGAGCTTGACCCAGACATTTTCACTGTCTGCACCTAAACATCTTTACAATCTGGGCCAGTTTTGTTGGGGACTAGGACAAGTTGCTGCAGCCATCTTGCCATGGCCATCTTGCCACAAGACAACTCGCCACGGGACAAGAGTTACACTAATATCGAAAAAATGGTGGAATAGAATCATGGAAGAAAGGCTGCAAAAGGAGGGACCAAATGAAATGTGAATGACAAAAATGACATAATGTTTTAATTATCTGAAATAATTGAATTGTTGAATTGTCCCATGATGAGTTGTTCCATGGCGAGTTGGCCCTGGTGAGTTGGCTGTGGTGAATTGGCTGTGGCAAGTTGTCCCATTCTGATTTTTCTGCCTGAACAACCTAAAACGTGTTATTTATTGAAATAAAATGCCAGAGGAATCCTTTCTAGGATTAACTAGAAATCCTGTGGGAATTTTGTAAGCTAGATCCCACAGTCACTGAGCTTGGAGACAATTATTTTCCCCCATTGATGAGACAGCTCAATATATATTTCCTGCTTTGGGTCTTACCTCCGTTAATCACATTTCCCATCTAGATTAGCTCTTCTCCTTCATTGTCTCTTTCTTTTAATCTATTATCTGGCCTGTTTTTCTTTCTTCTTTTGATTATCAGAGCATATTACATTGTGGTGTTACCCTTGAAGAAAACTAAAAATGGCCAATTCCAAAATTCATACAATAGTCCAGAAGAAATGGATTTAGAAGAGGTAAGTAAGGATTTGCCATGAAAAAGTCCTAAGATATTTCATCTTGTTTCATTTTTTGAACTTGTAATTTTCTTGGTAGAACCTGGAAATGCTGTAGATCAGTGGTTCCCAACCTGGGGTCGGGACCCCTTTGGGGGTCGAACGACCATTTCCCAGGGGTCGCCCCGGCATCCTCAGCTCCCCCCCCCACTGTCACAAGCCTGGCCATATCGACTCAACTCGCCCGAGCCCTCCGATTGGTCGGGAGAGGTTCCATTTGGTGAGAGGCATTTGTGACGCCTGGCGGCCGAGCTTTGACGGCATCAGCTAAGGGGCCAGCTTTGCTTTGAATTCTGGGAGTTGAAGTCCAGGCACCTTAAAAGTTGCTGAGATTAAGAAATATTGCTGTACACTTGTTGGTTATCAAGTCTAAATACAGAAGTAGACTTGTTGTGGAAGATGATATTCCTTGTGCTCTTGCAAAGACTGGCCCAAAAATTTCTGATCTGGCATAATTACATATTGTTTTTGTGATTAATCGCTATGCTTTAATTATGTTCAATTTGTAACAATGAAAATACATCCTGCATATTAGATATTTACATTACGATTCATAACAGTAGCAAAATTACAGTTATGAAGTAGCAACGAAAATAATTTTATGGTTGGGGGTCACCACAACATGAGGAACTATATTAAGGGGTCGCGGCATTAGAAAGGTTGGGAACCACTGCTGTAGATGTTATATATCTTCACTGGGGGAAAAGCATTTGACAATGAACTCTACAGAGAGCCTTCTAATTAACAAACTAATCCATGGTGAGCTAGGTGGCATAACTGTTATTGGAACTGTAATGGGTTGAAAAGTTGTCATCTAAGTCAGGGCTCTCCAACTTTGGCAACTTTAAGACTTGTGGACTTCAACTTGGCTGGCTGAGGAATTCTGGGAGTTGAAGTCTACAAGTCTTAAAGTTACCAAGGTTGGGGACCTCTGATCTACGTTTGCAAATGTAAGATGACAGAAGTGGTCATCTAAAATTAAACAAATCACTGCAGTTATATGAATCATGCCACCATTATCCAGTTTTCCTCATTGACTTTGCTTGTCAGAAGACGGCTGGGAAAGTCGCAAATGATGATCACATAACCCCTGGGACGCTGTAACCATTATAAATACATGCTGGTTGCCAAGCGTCCAAATTTTGATCCAGTGACCTTGGAGATGCTGTGGTGGTTGTAAGCGCAAGGTTTGGTTGTAAGTCGTTGTTGTTTTTTTCAATGCTTCTTGTAAGTTTGAATGGTTGCTAAATGAATGGTCGTAATTCAAGGACTGCTTTTATTCATTTATATTCATCCTTATTCATCTCAGCTCACCTGGATATCCTCTTTCTCCTTTTCCAGCTAATTCAGCAGATCTCAAGGTTGCAACGGAGAAGCCTCCGCCATTCCCGTCAGCTGGATCCCCACAAAGCGTACATCGCAGCCCGTTTCCACATCCTGCCCCCTTTCTTCATCATCGGGGATATGAAACGCTACGACAACTTCGAAAATAAAGCCCTGGAGGCCGGACAGAAATACGTCATTTTCGTTTTGGCCGTTCTGCAGACCAATGAAGCCGTGAGTTCCCTTTGCGTCTCCCCACTAATTCTTAGGGCCCCTTTAAGAGCCCGAGTGGGTTAAGATCAATCTCCTATCAATGGAGATCAGAAATAAACAAGCTTCTCGCTGTGATGGGTCCCCTTCTGTGTTTTTATCGCTTTTGTCTGAATGATATTAATTTACTGTGCTGCAAATAAAAACAGCCAAAAATATTTTGACGGGTAGCGGAAAGCGATAAGATGGTATTATTTCTTACAATGAATATCTTACAAAGTCAATATCCGTAAAGCCCAAGCGTAGAAAAGTAATAAGCAGCATAAAGTACAAAAATAAAAATGACGTGCATCGAAATTTCTCCAACGCTGCAATAATAGAGCAAGAGCATAAAAGGCTAAATTAAATTTGAACGCGGCTGTCCTACCTACTGAGATCACACCACTCATTCGGGCAGGTCAATTAAAAATGTAGAAGCTGTATTTACTCAGCAGGGTAAATTTTTTTAACATTAACCTTGTGGTTTGGTGGTTTTTTTTCTTTTTGCTTAGCACTTTGCACAGGCCTAGCTGTTTCGTCTAATTATATGCAAACTCAGAAATGGGTTAGTTTAATAACCAACAAGGGTGTGCAAAACTCACCAGTTCAGGGGTGAACTGACCCCAGAAAATGTTTGCTGCATGTGAAATGTTATGTCCAGAACCTCTTGAAAAAATCCTGGTTCAGAGGATTTCCTCTGGGAAACTCATAAACTGCACTGGGAGAATTCATTCTGGAGAATTTTGGAACCTTTCCTTCCCCAATCAGTGAGTTTTGCACATCTCAAGTGACTAATTTAAATCAGTTACAGGTAACGACCGCAATCGAGCCCAAAATTCATGTTGCTAAATGAAACATTTGTTAAGTGAGTTTGCCCCATTTTACGACCTTTCTTGCCACAATTGTTAAGTGAATCGCTGTGGTTGTTAAATTAGTCAAACTGTTGTTATGTGAATCTGGGTTCCTCCTTGACTCTTGCTTGTCAGAAGGTCACAAGAGGGGATCATGTGACCCTGGGATACTGCAACCGTCGTAAATATGAGTCAATTGCCAAGCATCTGAATTTCAATCATGTGACCATGGGGATGCTACAATGGTCGTAAGAATGAAAACTGGTCCCAAGTCACTTTTTTCAGTGCCGTTGTAACTTTGAACAGTCACTAAATGAACTGTTGTAAGTCAAGGAGTACCTGCATTCTATACCTCAGCTACAATGCCAGATTACAGTTTTTGACGTGGGTTTTCACTCATGTTTGCTGATCTGAGCCAGAACTGTTGGTTTCACGTCTTTGTTTCTACCCCTTATCTACCTTTCCCCAATGAGAAGACGAAGGGAAATAGCAATAGCACTTAGACTTATATACCACTTCACAGTGCTTTCCCGCCCTCTCTAAGCAGTTTACTGAGTCCGCATATTGCCCCCAACAATTTTGGGTCCTCATTTGACCCACCTCGGAAGGACGGAAGGCTGAGTCAACCTTGAGCCTGGTGAGATTCAAACTGTCAAATTGCAGGCAGCCGGCAGTCAGGGGAAGTAGCCTGCAGTTCTGCACTCTAACCACTGAGCCACCGCAGCTCCTCCTTTACAGCAGGGATGGGGAACTGCAGTCCTTTTATGACTTGTGGACTTCAACTCCCAGAATTCCTGAGTCATCTATGCTCAGGAGTTCATTCATAAAGGGGCCATAGTTCCCCACCTCTGCTTTACACGCTTGTTGTCCTTGATTTCTGTTTCAGGTGTACGCGGCCAGTCCCTTCTCTGATCCCATCCAAATGGACAGCTCTGATCCCCAGCCCAAGATTGAAGGAGAGGAGGGGCTGATCTGGGTGATTGGACCGGTTTTAGCTGTAGTCTTTATTATCTGCATTGTTATTGCAATCCTCCTGTACAAGAAGTAAGTGGGAGTGTCAATTTCTTTGGTTTGTGAGGATCCTCTTCCATGGGCTAGGCTATTCCTTTATTTCTTTTTAAAGCAGATTTTTTTCCCCTTGAAGGACTGTGTCTCCTGGGGCAAGATAATCTAACCCTGAGACCCAGTTTGGTTAAGTGATTAAGGTACTGGCCAATCACCATGAGACAGTGAGTTCTAGTTCAGCCTTAGCCATGAAAGCCAGTTGGGTGACTTTGGGCCAATCACCAGGAGATGTTGAGTTCTATTCCCGTCTTAGACATCAAAGCCGTCTGGGTGACTTTGGCCATGTCCCTCTCTCAGTCCAGCCCACCTCATAGGGTTGTTGTTGGGGGGTGGAAATAGGAGGAGGAAGGTGTATTTGGTATGTCTGCCACCTTAAGTTATTTATAAAAATAATAAAGGGGGATATATATCTAAATGAAAACCCTTACTCTAAACTCAGCCTTTTCCAACCTGGTGTGCTCCAAACATGATAGCTAAGGGGTGAGGGGGGAAGCAGGAGAGAGCTCTAACCCCAAACATCTGGAAGACATCTCTGATGTCGATCAGAAATATACCTAGGAGGCTGAACTTCCAAAAGCGATCCTCAGCTTTGAACTGGGAAGGTTCCTGAGCTATTTAGTAGGTTTAAGGATAACCGGGAATCTCCCAACTACTGTCTCATATTATGTCTTTTTTTCCCCCTCACACTCTTTTTGTGCGTCCCTGGACAGCAAGCCAGACAGGTAAGAGGGTTTTTATTTATTTATTTAAATGCTTACTGTCTCTTTCGATGCAGTTGAAAATCAGGAATACCTCTGAAAACTGGAGAAAATAAAGTGGAAGAGACAGGTCCTTTTAGCTTACTGGCTTATCACCGGCAGTACAACTGCAAACTAATTTTAATTCTGAAATAGACAGAGGACAATTAAAGATAAATACAGATAACTGCCAGAAGGAGGCCTGAAGTAGCTGATAGCACCCCTTCTCATCTGTACTACAGAGCTTAACCTCGTGGCTTCCAAATTTACGTGGGTCACCCGCTTTACGCCTCTATTACAGGGTTAAATTGAGGACTATCTGTACTGAAAAGACTTAATTTTCTGGTGCTCAGCGCAGTTTTTAGTTTTAATATAGCATTCCCCCTGCTACCAGAAGCCCAATGGATATTCATTCAAAAAAAGGTCACACATATTTATTAGTCTAAAGCCGAGCAACTTTTGCCCGATTAAACCCTGCGGGTTCCAGCTGTGTGCTGGACTTGATCCCCTTCTCTTGACCCACCTACTTCTTTCCTGCCTCCTCCTGTTTTCTCCCTCCAGCAAACGCAAAGACTCCGAGCCCCGGATCAAGTGCTTGCTGAATAACGCTGAGATCACCCCTCACCACCCAAAAGATCCCGTGGAGATGAGGCGCATCAACTTCCAGACGCCAGGTAACCGGCTTCATGCCACCCTCCCTCTTTTCCTAGACGGCTGCATGCTTCTGACACCACTTCATGCCCTGGCGAAGTTCTGTTCGCAAAGACACACGCATGTGCAATTGTATATCCGGTGAGATATCGGTGGTATAATTCAGTTTTGAGATGACGTGCGCTTTACGTAAACCAGCTGGCTAACAGGCAAAATCTCAGTCCGTTTTATTCAAGACGGGCTTGAAAAAAAAAAGTGAAATAGCTGCATGAGGCTTTTGGTGGGCAAATGGACCACCATAATTCATCTTTATTCTCTTTGTGCTGAATAAATTAGACCAGGTGGTGAAATGCACACATTTTTTGTGACTTTGCTCAGTGGAATAAAGAGAATTTGCTTGGTAGAATAGAGGAGAATTTAGCTTTGCTTAGCAGAGAAGGAGCTTAGGTGATTAACTAATACATTGATTTAAAACAATGCCCGTTTCAATTGATTTAAAACGGTGGCCCTCTTAAAAAGCGTTTAACTCATTTTTAACGCAAGTAGTCTTTTTTAAAAAAAAAAAACTGCAGCTGGAAAGGATTTTATAAGAAGCTTTCTTACGTGCACGCGGTTATGTGAACGAGGAAAAAGGGGGAATGCTTCTTATAATATTTTTTCACCACAGGTAGTCCTCGATTTACGACCACAATTGAATCCAAAATTGTCGTTGCTAAGCAAGACAGTAGTTAAGTGAGTTTTGTTCCCATTTTACAACCTTTTTTTTTTGCTACAGTTGTTAAGGGAATCGCTGCAGTTGTTAAGTGAATCATATGGTCATTAAGCAAATCCTGCGTCCCCCATGGACTTTGCTTGCCGGAAGCCAGCTGGGAAGGTCACAAATGGTGATCACGTCACCCCAGGATGCTGCAACTGTCCGACATACATGCCTTGGCCGAGTGCCCGAATTTTGATCATGTGACCACGGGATCACGTGCAACTGTGTGAAAAACAGTCAAAAGTCACTTTTTTCTGTGCCAGCGTAACTTTGGTCACTAAATGAATGGTTGTAAGTCGAGGACGATCTGTATAACATTTCACCAAACAGCTGTGGACATCATGAGAGAAGCAGCATTTCCACTTTTGCATTGATGGAAGAGGAACTGCTTCTTTGCACACCTGCATAAAATAAATGTATTGTCCAGGATATTTCCACCCAAACAGCTGGTCGCAAGTAGTAGCGTGTGGACAGGTGTCTTGGGAGAAGATGGGCAGTGTAGTTCCAGGCACAAATAGTTTAGGGCAGGGACTAGGGGTAAAAAAGGAAGACCCTAACATGCTAAGAGAAAGCTGACTGGATTGGGTTGGTGGGATAGGCTCCCCTGGATTCTGTTGAAGGAAGGAGGGCAGAGAATCCAGCTTTGCCTTATTCAGCCTATGCAGTTGCTATTTTGCCTGAAACTGCAAATAACCCAAGTGTTCTAGTCTCATTTTTGGAGCACAGTGATTGGTTCTGGTTTCAAAACAAAGCTGCCTCCTGTTTTGGGACCATGCCTTCCCCCTTTACAAAGGAAGCGTTTACCTACCTACCTACCTTCCTTCCTTCCTTCCTTCCTTCCTTCCTTCCTTCCTTCCTTCCTTCCTTCCTTCCTTCCTTCCTTCCCTTCCCTTCCCTTCCCTTCCCTTCCCTTCCCTTCCCTTCCCTTCCCTTCCTCACTCCCTTGCTCTCTCCTTTTTTCTATTTTATTCCATCTTCCATCCTTCCCATTTTCTTCTGTCTATGTATCCTTCCTTCCTTTGTTCCTTCCTTGTATCTTTGTTTTCCTTCCTTCCTTCCCCCCTCCCCTTGTCCCTTTCTTCTGTTTCATTCCTTCTTCCCTCCCTCTTTCTTCTATCTGTGTTTCCTTCCTTCCTTCCTTCCTTCCTTCCTTCCTTCCTTCCTTCCTTCCTTCCTTCCTTCCTTCCTTCCTTCCTTCCCCACAAGTGAAAATTCAAGCCAAGGCAATGTTAGAGGTTTATGGTTAGATGATAAAGCACAACATGGCATAACCACAGTCAGCAAAGCCATCGTCCCACTGCAGTCCAGGTATCACCAGATCTTTTCCCAGAGCCTGGCATTCTTTCCCAAACTGCTTCTTTTGGCTCCTGGCATCCTGACACAGCAGCTCACCCAGCAGCTCACCCAGCTTGTGCCCAACAAGGCTGCAAACAATTCCTTTTGTTTTGCTTTTCCACTCCCCAGCCTGACGAAAGAAAATCTGAGCTTCTTTGTCCTTCAAGACCGCAAGCGCTGCAAGAGCATCTCTTTTGCAGCTGATCTATCCGTCCCTGAGGGGAAATTATTCCACAGCCACTGGCTGCAAAACTGTGCCTTCCTGAATACCCCACTGCCAGTGTAAAATGGAGCCTCTGGAGTTTCACACTTAACTTTCTCTTCTTTCCCTTTTTTCCCCTCCCTTCCCTGCCCCTTCTATTTTTTTAATGGACATTTCTAGGTTAGGAACTGAGATTTAGACAAAAGGATGTTGGTCTGAGGCTACCATGGAAGATGATTAATTTTTGGTTTTGGCTATCCAGAGTGCTAGGCGAAATGCGATACCTCAGCTGTAGGTTAATCCATTTGTTTTGTTTTAGGCACTTTGGATGGCCAACAAATATTCACAAGTATTTAAGCAGAGTTTGGCTAAAACTCAGATGCCAGGAGGGAGGTAAAGGTGCCTCTTTTTCTGTGGCAGAACTTAAAACCCAGTGCTCAAATATCTGGAGACGAAGCACCATAAATAAGTTCATGTTTGCAAAGGAGAATTCCACTTTCTTCACAGCAGGATCAGAATAATCATGAGTAAAGAATAACATTATTTTAACATTTCAAAAATATCATTTGGGTGACTAAATCTTTTTTAATCGGAACTAAATATCATTTAATAAATTTGGTACAAAGCAAACTGAGACTCAGTTTGTGAGCAGATGCTTTTTTGCTGCCGCAAATCTTATAACTGGACCTTAAACCCAAATGCTTAAAACTCCTAATTTTACCTCTTTGAGGGTGGGGTCTTCTGAAGATTGTTAAGTGGCAGTTGCTGGGGTCTGGTGATCATCCATGGCACCCCCTTGATCAAGGTGCTCAATTATCTCCAAACGATTTTATCTCCCTTTCTTTGCTTTATCCCTTTTATCCCCTCTCTGGAGGTAGAGAGAAACCATTCAAAACTTACACAATGGTTCAGGAAAATTGAACACATTTTTTGCCAATGTATTCTTGATTAGTTGAATCTGGGGGAAAATTAGTTCGGTATTTTTTCCTGAGAGCCTATCTGGCTAGGTGAAAGGGAGGCACAGGTAGTCCTTGACTTCCAACCACAATTGGCACCAGAATTTCCATAGGCTACGATCCCAAATCCTTAATCTCTACTCACACCAACACCAAAGAGCACCAGTTCGATTGGAGCAACACAAAAATAATCGGTCACACACACACACCGCCACACTCGTGAGTTCATCAAAGCCTGGCACTCCACAAGCAAGTCCATCAACAGACACATTGATCTACAACCAGCCTACAAACCCCCCCAGAATCCAAATCACCCTCACAGCCAATCAGAAACGGCACCAACCCTTAACCAACCCACACAAGCCCCCCACCCCACCAGCAGTTCACCTCACCTGACATGGCCTACCCATCACAAGACCCTCACCTGATACACCCACACCTGACCCATCACAGGCTGAGGTGGTGCAGCAGTTAGAGTGCAGTACTGCAGGCCACTTTAGCTGACTGTGATCAGCAGTTCAGCTGTTCAAATCTCACCGGCTCAAGGTTGACTCAGCCTTCCATCCTTCCGAGGTGGGTAAAATGAGGACCCAGATTGTTGGGGGCAATATAAATATACATTGCTTAATGGTGTAAACCGCTTAGAGAATGCTTGCACTATGAGGCGGTATATAAATCTCACTAATAAATAAATAAATAAATCACAAGACCCACTGACCACACGAAGACCTTCTAAGAAAAAGAACACCAACACAGACATTCCCTAAACTCTGCTGAAGATGATTCCTAGCCCGGTAACGAAATGTTCAGAAACCAACCCACAAGCTCAGAGATAGAACCTTCACCCTACACCCGAGCAACAGATATTCACCACTATGGCAGATTTTCCATTGCTATGCAGAGTGGTTGTTAAGTGAGTCGCACCTGATTTTACAATCTTTTGTTTTTGCCACAGTTGTTAAATGAATCATTGTAGTTGTTAAGTGATCCTGTCTTCCCCCATCAACGTTGCTTGTCAGAAGCTGGCTGGGAAGGCCATAAACAGCGATGACCTGACCCTGGAATCCTGCAACCAGTTATAAATACATGCTGGTTGCCAAGTTTTGATCACAGAACCGCAGGGGTGCTGCAATGATCTTAGTTGCAAGAAACAGTTGTAAGTCACTTTTTTCAATGCCTTCGGACAGTTGCAAAATGAAGGGTTGTAAGTCAAGAACTACCTGTATGTATCCTCTCTCTCTCTCTGTGTGTTTAGAAAAATAGCCGAGCTTTGTAAAAAAAAAAAAAAAGCCACCCACCTGTGTAGCACAGACTAAAGAAAATTGATTTAAGCTCTGAATTTTGCAGTCCAAATTTCAAGACTGGAGGAAAAAAAAGAAGTGATGCAGAGGTTTGGAAGGAAGCCTGTGTTGCTAGGGAGGCAGTTTTTGATTGCTATTGTTACACACAATGTCCCAATGAGCACTCCCAAACACTACCTTTAAAGGTGTGTTAAGGATTTTTGTTTGGTTTTGATTTGGGCGAGAAGATTGAAGCAAGTCGGGAACTTGCTTCAATCTTCTTGCTTCAATCTTCGTTAGCAAAGGGAATTCTCAGATGTTAACTCTGTCAGTTTTATTTTAATCATCTTGATTCGTTTGTTTTATATTCTGAATGTCTTTAGCCATCTTGGACGCTAATGCAGAGAGAAAGTCAAGCTTTAGCAATAAATAAGAATAAATAAAGCAGCAGGAATTTTCATAACAAAGCAAAATGACTGCACAATAAAGATCTTTTGGGTTGTTAAGAGATAGGATAAATCTAGAAACTTTGGAATAATGGTGAGAAGACAAGTTTTTATTTTATTTATTTTAAATTAGGAAAAGTGGTAGCATCTTGCATGACTCTTAAAAACTGGTCCCAAAGATCATATGTTAAGAACTTTTACAATACAATCCTATATGTATCAGTTGAAATTCCATTGAATTAATTGGAGCATATTCTCTTCCAAATGAAAATGGTGTTGCAACTTAGTGCTAGTTCTGGAGCACAATAGAATCCACCATTTTCATTTGTATGTTTCATTTACATTTCTTCCAATTGTTTTTGATGTTTTCAGTAAATATTTGCATAACCTTTCTATTGGCTTTCTCTTTGTTTTCAGTTATTCTGTGAGAGTCTGGGTTTTTTTTTTTACATGCATACTTCTCACTTGCATACATATGTGGTATACTGTGTATATATATATATATATACATATATTTCTTTCTGTATTTGTGCATAATATTCATCTATGAAAATAAGGATACTCCATCAGCTTCTCTGACTCAGAATGTGGGCATGAAGCATACCTTTCTAAAGCAAATCTATTTTAAAAGTTAAAAAAAATTAACAACTCAGCACATTCTGTTGTAGGGGAGATAGGTGAGAAAGGATGGGGAAAGTGCCTTCCAAGGTTGTTTGCTCAATGTCTCTCTGTTTTAATAACCAGATATAAATACAAACCACCTCATGTTTATTAAAAAGACCTGCTACCATTGCGCTAGGAATGCATCAAGCACATAAAACATCAGCCTCAAAGAAAACAAGGAAAAAACATTTCCCGCATGCCGGTCCTATTCCCAGAAAAAAAAAGAAAAAGAAAAAGGATCCTTTCATTTCCTCTTAAATTTTGTGTTGCCTTTTTTTGTTACTGTTGTTGGTTTTGGTTTTTTTTTTCTTGGTTGAGTAGCATTTCTTTTATACAAGTGTATATATATTTTTTGTTTTTCTTTTTGTTTTACTGTTTTCTGCAGATTCTGGCCTCAGCAGTCCTCTCAGTGACCCTGAGCTTGACCTTGAAAGTTAGTTCCTGTGTGTTTTCGTTCCTCTCTGTTTCATTGGTTGCATATTCCTTTTCCATCCGCCCCCTGAAAAATTTGGCTTATCTTCTGTTGCTGTTCCTGCCCTGGCATTTTTGGTTTTTCCTCTCTCTTTCTTTCTTTCCTTCTCCGTGCCTCTGTGTCTTCTGCCATTCCCTGTCTGCGTCTTGCGCCATTTGTTTTGTCTAATTGTGCTTCCAGTTTTACAGTTTTCAAGCCAAAAAGCCTTTTGCAAACCAACCAGAGCCAGATTTGTGTCTGAATCTTGGTGTGTGCTTATATATGTCTATTAAAATACTATTAAATCCGGGCTTATACGATTAGAGGAACATCGATAGAATAATACTACCTTTTTATAAAGTAGTTCAGGGCTGGAACTACTAGGAAACTCCACCTTCATCTTTTATCAGCATGCTAGATTTAAATTTGGGAAGCCACACCTACTTGCTAGCCTTCCCTTCCCTACTTATTTCATACACATTGGTTAGGTTTACACAACACTCTTTACCGGGACTGTTAAAGATAGTAGTGGCATTCACACACTGTAAAACGTGTCTAATGTTAATCTTGGTTAGGTTTTGTTTTGTTTTGGGGATGAGGAGGTTGTGTGTGTGTGTGTGTGTGTGTTTTAGCAAGTTCTGCAAAGCTAGCCTGTTTATGACGTGTTTTTTAATCAGGGCAACCTGGTCTACCCAAATATGGGACGGGGTATACTGATTCCGGGAACGGTATGGCTAGCTGACGAGAGCTAAAAAGCTTGAAATAGATCTATACTAATCTCCCTTTATTTCTTTGTCGGTAAATATAAAATTTAGCCTGTTTATGGTTCCACGTATTCTGCCAAGCCAGCAAACAAGTTAGTTCAAAACTCAGTTAGAAGGATTAACTTATAATAATAACGCAGCCCTTCATAGATACCTTCACCTGAAAAAGAAAAGAAAAAGAATGATAGAGTTAGTTTTATTTCTCTGAATTTGTATTGATCTGTAGGGATTTCCACCGCTGGAAAAAGTCAGAGGCATGGATGAAGAATATTAGATATAGTATAAGGATAGGTGGATGGGTTCTGGAAAATTATGGTGCCAGTTTGTTGCATGTGCCATGCAGTTGCAGTTCAGTCTTGGAGCATCCTTCATCAAAGTCTTGCATGGAGATAGGCAGCTCTAAACATTCGATGAATAATTAAAATAATCTCTCTCTGCCCTCCCAGAGTGTCAATTTCTATTCACAAAATTTTCACAATCACCATGTTGGCCAATGAGGAATTCTGGGAGTTGGAGTCACCCCCAACCTTCTGAATTTAGAATCAGGAGCAAAGTTCAGTCATCAAAGGGTTGCCACTTAGAAGTCTTTGGTGCTCTCTGAGCTTGGTTGTTTTCTTGCAGACTTTTCATTACCCAAACTAGGTAACATCATCAGTGCTAGAAGGGAGTGGAGTTTGCAGAGAGGAGGAGGATTGTGGGCTCCTTGGTGTTCTCTGAGCTTGGTGGCTTTCTTGTAGACGTTTCATTACCCAAACTAGGTAACATCATCAGTGATAGAAGGGAGTGGAGTTTGCAGAGAGGAGGAGGAGGGTGAGGACTGTGGGGTCCTTGGTGCTCTCTGAGCTGAGTCGTTTTCTTGCAGACGTTTCATTACCCAAACTAGGTAACATCAGTGCACACAGTTATTTTGAAGTGTTGTTGTGATCTTTATTTATTTATTTATTTGTGAGATTTATATACCACCTCACAGTGCAAGCACTCTCTAAGCGGTTTACACCAGTAAGCAATGTATATTTATATTGCCCCCAACAATCTGGGTCCTCATTTTACCTACCTCAGAAGGATGGAAGGCTGAGTCAACCCTGAGCCGGTGAGATTTGAACCGCTGACCTGTGGATCACAGTCAGCTGAAGTGGCCTGCAGTACTGCATTCTACCCGCTGCGCCACCTCGGCTCAATCTTCACAAGTGAGAGCCCAGATCTCCATCCATGTGGTCTATTCAGGACTCAACGGGCAACAGGAGTTCTTGACATGCGTTGAGAATGCCTACCCTGAAAAGGAGACCTTGGCCCACCCATCACTTTTGGGTGGGTAAACGATGAAAAATAGGTTATAGCAACAAAGCCAGGAGGTTTTCAGGATTGGTACCGCTATCAAACACACAACGGTGGTACCTTTCTCACTTTGCAACTGGAAGAGACAAAACCAACATTGGCAGTTACTTAAGATGTTTTGTGTTTTTCACAAGTTTGCAAAAATAATGGAAATGGTACAGAGGTTTCTCTATGCACTCCTGGGGTTTTATCTGTAGGATGCCCAAGAATAGGGATGTCAGAAGATCTTATGCTCCCTAGGCAGTGACGGAATTAGAGGAAATGGGCTGGGAGAGAGGTCTTTTGTGCTCATGCATTATTCTACATAAAAGTAATATAGGCCTCTTTGTACATAAACATGTTTTTAAAAGAAATTTTCCAAACAGAAAACTCATATCAGGAGAGGCTTTTATCAAGGAAAAGGAATAGAACAATATTTGTTGTATTTCACTTTGCTAGACAGGCTTTGCAACAAATTGCTTTCTTGCGCAGCATCGTATTTGATATTTCTATGATATATTAGGGACCTGATTTGTATATTATCCATCATGGGAGAGAAATTCTTACTTATAAATAAATAAAAACAACCGAACTAGCTCCATTTAGAAAGCTTCTCCCTAATCTAATAACTTTGCCTGTCTATCTAGAACAAAAGCTTCTTGGCTTTTATTTAATATGGGGATGTTTTTTTTAAAAAAAGGCATCTCTAATATAGACTATTTGAAAGAAAAAATATTTCACTTTTATCAATTGTCTGCCTGATCTAGCTTAAAGGCAAGTTTGGCATATAATCTTGTAAGGTAGATCAGTATTGTTATATCCCTACATTGTAAATATTTCTTTGGAGAAAGGCAATAGAAATTGAAAAAGGTCTCCCAGGATCTTCTCATGAAATCGTAGTCAAAGCTGTATTTCCAATAGAAGAGAATATTTATAGCTCAGGGTTGAACGGCTGAGAAGTGATCCCTGGTGCTCTCTGAGCTTGGTTGTTTTCTGGCAGACGTTACATTATCCAACTAGGTAACATCATCAGTGTCAGAAGGGAGTAAGGTTGGCTTTCTGTTTATATACAATGGGCTTGCCCTGATGACGTTACTTGGTTGGGTAATAAAATACCTGCAAGAAAACAACCAAGCTCAGAAAGTACCAGGAACCCCACAAAGCTTTGTTTTCTAAATTCATAAGACTGGGTGGCTTGAATGAATGAAAAGTGCTTTTACTATTCTCCCACCCCCATCCCAGCTGAGGAATTCTGGGAGATGAAGTCCACAAGTCTTAAGGTTGGCTGGCTGAGGAATTCTGGGAGATGAAGTCCACAAGTCTTAAGGTTGGCTGGCTGAGGAATTCTGGGAGTTGAAGTCCAAAGTCTTAAGGTTGGCTGGCTGAGGAATTCTGGGAGTTGAAGTCCAAAGTCTTAAGGTTGGCTGGCTGAGGAATTCTGGGAGTTGAAGTCCAAAGTCTTAAGGTTGGCTGGCTGAGGAATTCTGGGAGATGAAGTCCATAAGTCTTAAAGTTGCCAGATTTGGAGGCCCCTGATATAGATTGAATGTATACCTTGCATTGATCGAATTAAGGGATTACAGGGTCATAAAAAGCAGGGTGTTATTGAAACTGTAATTGAAGTGTTATATCGAAGCACTTGCTGGGATAGGCCCAAGCAACAAAAAAAAAACCATGGAACCAAAGGAACAGTGTGTGTTTGTGTGTGTCTGTGTGCATCTCTGTGTGTTAGACCTCTGCCCTCTTCTTTCCCAGGAGGAGAAAATGCTCAACCTCTCTTGCGAGTTAATGAAATGCTGGCAAGCTACTAGTCATTTCTCTTGGTTGATTCTGTGAGGTTGCACTGTGTGGCATTTGTAAGTCAAATGTAAGAGCTTGCTTTAGAGCGTGGGAGTCTGCCTCGGGATATATTTGAAGGCTGCCCTTCCTTCCCTCAGACTGTGAAATCCATTAAATCCCAGAGAATGGAGAAGGCATCTTTTCAATAGGAAATCTGTAAGGGACACCTCCTTTGCATGATTCCTGCACTGAGCAGGAGATGGAGGCAGATGAGTTCCCTTCTCATTCTGTAGCCCTTCTTATGTAATAATCTTAATAATACATACAGGTAGTCCTCAACTTATAACAGTCCATTCAGTTGCCACTGTTGTTAAGTGAATCACTGCAGTTGATAAGTTAGTAACACAGTTGTTAAGTGAATCTGGCTTCCCCCTTGCTTTGCTTGTCAGAAGGTCGCAAAAGGGGAATCACATGACCCCGGGATGCTGCGACCCTCATAAATTCATGCTGGTGGCCAAGCGCCTGAATTTCGATCGTGTGATCATGGGGATGCTACGACAGTTGTGTGAAAAATGGTCACAAGTCACCTTTTTCAGCCCTGTCGTAACTTCAAGCAGTCACTAAACGAATGGCTGTAAGTCGAGGATAACCTGTATAAGGACTCATGTCTTGGGCAGGGGGTTGGTGTGGAAGACCTCCAAGGACCCTTTGGGGCCCTAGGATTTCCAAACCTGAAGTTGGAGTCTCCTGGATTTGCAGAATAGGGGAATTGGGTGTTTTTCTTTTCCTGGCATTGAAGCACTGTAGGAGAAGGTACCAGTGGGGTGCCAATCTGTAAAAGTACCAATTGAAATTATCTAATCATGCTTGTTGCTTGAAATTTGTTTGGAATTTGCAAAGAGCAGAGGCTTCGGTGGAACTAAATGTTGTGGGAAGAAAAGGAAGAAGAAAATACAAGGAGCTCAGAAGTCAACAGAGGCGGTTTCAGAAAATACTACAGTATAAGCTGTTGTGATGCTGATGAAGGAATCGTTGTGACAAGATGGATGGGTTAAATGAGGTTAGGAATAGAAGAGAGATACATGGAAGAAGCAAGAGGGCAGAGTCTGACGTTCAGAAAACATGATTTGGCTGGAAAAACCAGTTGCCCTGCCTGCAAAATCTTTCAGTTCTGAACTGTGTCAGATTTGAAACACACGGCTTCAAGTTCAAATTGATTGATTATGTGCCATCAAGTCAGTGTTGCCTCTTATAGATAGGTTTCGACAGAAGAGCATATTTGTAGCTCTGGGTTGAACTGTGGAGTCCTTGGTGCTTTCTGAGCTTGGTGGATTTCTTGCAGAAGTTTCATTATCAAACTAACTAATGTTGGGATCCACTTACCTTCCCTACCGGTTCTGATTGGGACGAAAGTGGGTGTTTTGTGCACGCGCGCTCTCTTCGCTCGCGCGCACTCCCCCGTCACAACGCTCAAAAGACCCGGAAATGGCAAGCCACGGCTTGTTTGTTTGTTTGTTTGTTTGTTTGTTTTTTGGCAAGCCACGGCGACCGGAGGACCGGTTTGGCCGTGTGGACCGCCAGTCATCGCTGCCGGTTCGGCGAGCAGCGGTAAATTTCCGTTACCGGTTCTAAAGAACCGGTCTGAACCGGCAGCAACCCACCACTGAACTAATGTCGCCAGTGCGAAGGTGGGATTTGCTCCTGAGCAACATCTGCAAGCAAACAACCAAACTCAGAGAGCACCAAGGACTCCAGAGCCCAAGAGATGGAAATATTTGTAGCTCAGGATTGAACTGTGGGGTTCTCAGTGCTCACTGAAGCTGGTTGGGGTTGTTGTTGTTGTTGTTGTTTTTTTTGCAGACATTTTATTGCCCAACTAAGTAACATCAACTTTGCTACAATGATGATGTTAGCTAGCTGAGTAAGGAAATGTCTGCAAGAAAACCACCAACCTCAGAGAGGACAAAGGACTAAAGCATAGATAAGACAGATTTTTTTCCCCATGAAGGCCTGTCCCCTACCTTGATCCACCAATGGTTCCCCTATCGCCACTGTAATGGAGTTCACGTACCTGGCTGCTGCTGGGTATCCTTCCACCTTTCCCAGCATTACTGCCTTCTCATTTGTCTTCACATAACGTGTTCAGAGTAGGATAGTTAGAGCCGGGTCATTTGTGCCTCAAGTGACCAAATTCAAACAGCAGTTTGATGATTTTTGAGGCATTTCTGAGTTGACTTCAAACAAAGCTGTTTCAGGCTCAGAGAGATGCCTTTAAACTCGGGACAGAGAATTGGGAATTCAAGATATTTGAATTCAGAACGTTTTGTTTTTCATGTTTTCTCATTTCTTTAGAGCCCTAGTGGCGCAGTGGTTAGAATGCAGTACTGCAGGCTACTTCTGCTGGCTGACTGCAGTTTGGCAGTTCAAATCTCACCAGGCTCAAGGTTGACTCAGCCTTCCATCCTTCCGAAGTGGGTAAAATGAGGACCCAGATTGTTGGGGGCAATATGCTGAACTCTGTAAACCGCTTAGAGAGGGCAGTAAAGCACTATGAAGCGGTATATAAGTCTAAGTGCTATTGCTATTTAATGAAAGAAAGGCCTCCCCCTCAGTTCAAGCCTACTTAGCAGAGGTCCAGACATGGGACTGTACAGGTAGCCATCGACTTACAATCACAGATGAGCCCAAAATTTCTGGTGCTGAGACTCGAATAGAATAGAAAATAGAAAATAATAGAATAGAATAGAAAATAGAATAGAATAGAATACTTTGTCACTTTGAATGTACACTAATCAGCATACATTAAAATGAAATTTCATTGCATACAGCTCTCAAAGTGTCACCACCTCCAATATACACTGCATAACCATCAGTGGTGGGATTCAATTTTTTTTACTGCCGGTTCTGTGGGCGTGGCTTGGTGGGTGTGGCAGGGGAAGGATACTGTAAAATCTCCATTCCCTCCCCACTCCAGGGGAAGGTTAGTGCAAAATCTCCATTCCCTCCCGATCAGCTGGGACTCAGCAGGCAGAGAATAGATGGAGGCGGGGCCAGTCAGAGATGGTATTTACCAGTTCTCCGAACTACTCAAAAGTTCCACTACCGGTTCTCCAGAACTGGTCAGAACCTGCTGAAACCCACCTCTGAACCATGACAGAATAAATAAATAAATACAAAATTGTGCATACTGTATACTCACGTATCTTATATGACACAGAGGAAAGTTAAGTGAGTTTTGCCCCATTTTACTACCTTCCTTGCCACAGTTGCTAAGTGTATCACTGCAGTTAAGTTAGTAACCTGTTTGTTAAGTGAATCTGGCTTTCCCATTGACTTGGCTTGTCAGACGGTCGCAAAAGGGGATCACATGACACCGGGACACTGCAACCGTCATCAATATGAACCAGTTACCAAGCATCCCAATTTTGATCACGTGATCATGGGGATGCTACAACGGTCATATGTGTGAAAAAAAGGTCCTAAGTCACTTTTTTCAGTTCTATCGTAACTTTGAACGGTTACTATTGTAAATCGAGGACTACCTGTATTTCAAACCCAGCTTGTATTTCAGCATCAGTTTGAAAACTCAGTTTGGGGCAAAACCATCTGAAACAACATTGATGTTTCTGACTGTGCTCCATTGGCAAAGAAAGCCTTCAGTCTGGAGAACAGATGTTTGGCCAATTTTGTCCGGCAAATGATCCAACTCCTGGCGGCGGGGAGCAAGAGCCTATTTCAATTCTCAGCAGTAACAAGATTAAGGAGATTTTTTTTCAGGGATTTGAGAGGCTAGATGAGAAGAGAACTCCTCTATCCCGTAAGATCTTTCTTTCAAAGCCAGAAAAGATGCCTTTGGTCAATAACCAGATTTTTCTTGAAAGCTGCTTTGACTTTGGAGGAAAAAAAACAGAGGGTTGGGTAGGGAGATAAATATGGATTCTATGTTTCTACATTCAGCGGCACAATAGCCCGTAAACTGCACGGCCATTTAATTTATTTCCCACACGATCGCTGCCAGTCCTCCTGCCAGAAGAGCAGGGATTAAAGTCATCTGAGTTTTGATCCTGTGGTTCTGCCTTGGGGTGAATGGGGGGGGGGGACCTATCAGATTTGCTTCCTCTCAGATAGGCACGTAGGTTCTGTCTGTTCCAGAAACAGCTCCTCCCAATGAGGAAGATAGGAGCAGCCCTAACGTAGAATAGAATAACAGAGTTGGAAGGGACCTTGGAGGTCTTCTAGTCCAACCCCCTGCTTAGGCAGGAAACCTTATACCATTTCAGACAAGTGGCTGTCCAATCTTTTCTTAAAAACCTCCAGTGATGGTGCATTCACAACTTCTGGAAGCAAGTTGTTCCACTGATTAATTGTTCTAACTGTCAGGAAATTTCTCCTTAATTCCAGGTTCCTTCACTCCTTGATTAGTTTCCACCCATTGCTTCTTGTCCTGCCCTCAGTTGCCAACGGAAGTACAAAAGTAAATATCCCCTAGTTTTGTGTCATTCCGCTGAGTATTTTTGGCATCTGAACAGAAATGCCTTAGCTTCTTCAAGGGATGTTTTTGACTAGAGCAGCCTTCAGTTGAGCGTTTTCCTGGTGATTTCCCATCAAAATACAGGTAGTCTTCGACTTACGACCACAACTGAGCCCAAAATTTCTGTTAGTAACGGAAACATCGTTTAAGTCAGTTTTGCCCCATTTTACGACCTTTATTGCCACAGTTGTTAAGGGAATCACTGCAGTTGTTAAGTTGGTCACACGGTGGTTAAGTGAATCTGGCTTCCCCATTGACTTGGCTTGTCAGAAGGTCGCAAAAGGGGATCGCGTGACCCCTGGGACACTGCAGCTGTCATAAATACGAGTCAGTTGCCAAGAGTCTGAATTCGGATCATGTGATCATGGGGATGCTGTAATGGTCGTAAGTGTGAAAAAATGGTCGTAAGTCATTTTTGTAAGTTGTAAGTCAAGGAATATTTGTACAGGTGTTCTTCACCTTATGACTGGTTGCTTAGCGACCGTACAAAAATATGGCCTGCCTGAAAAATCGGGGTTATGTTCGTGCCCTCTCCCGGCTTTGGGAACTTAGCAACTGAACCATATTTACAGCCGTTTGTAGCATCTCACGATTACATAAACGTACTTTATGATGGTTTTGCTAAAAACCAGAACTTAACAGACGATCACTTAAACCTGAGCCAGACATGTGCGGCAGCAGCCAAAAAACTAATCCTTGGTTGTATAAACAGAGGCATAGAATCTATTAAAGTTTGTTGCAAAAATCAAAACCAGAAGCACACACAGACAACTAATTCAGCTGGATTCATTAACGTCTTTATAAACATAGTAACAGATGAATTTACAATACCATTAGCAGAGTTCTTCTTCAATGTAGTTACAAGTAAACACACAGACAGCAGAGAACAGTTAGTTTCATTTCAGCAGAGTTCAGAGTGGAGAAGAGAACAGAGTGTGGACAGAGAGCAGAGTGGACCTGGAGCCACGCCCAGCCTTAAGCTTAAGTTTTCAGTTTCGATTCTCTGCACAGACTCAGAAGTGTTTAACTCCCATTGGCTGACTTAGTTGCTATGCCTATTTATTGGCTGACCTTGTTACCACTGGCTCTCCCAGTCATGAATATTCTAACAGAATCAAAATCATGTGAAGTATTAGTACCGCTTTATTAGTACCCTAGTAAGGCCAGACTGCACCCAGTTTTGGTCACCGTGTTACAAAAAAAGATGTTGAGATTTTGGAAAAAGTGCAAAGAAGAGCAACTAAGATGATTAAAGGCCTAGAGACTAAAATATATGAAGGACGGTTGCAGGATTTGGGTATGGCCAGTCTAGAGAAAAGAAGGACCGGGGGGGGGGACATGATAGCAATATTCCAGTATTTGGGGGGCTGCCACAAAGAGGAGGGGGTCAATTTAATGAGCCGAGGTGGTGCAGCGGTTAGAGTGCAGTACTGCAGGCCACTTTAGCTGACTGTGATCCGCAGGTCAGCGGTTCAGATCTCACTGGTTCAAGGTTGACTCAGCCTTCCATCCTTCCGAGGTAGGTAAAATGAGGAACCCAGATTGTTGGGGGCAATATAAATATACATTGCTTACTGGTGTAAACCGCTTAGAGAGTGCTTGCACTGTGAGGCGGTATATAAATCTCACTAATAAATAAATAAATAAATAAATTTATTTTCCAAAGCACCTGAAGGCAGGACAAGAAGCAATGGATGGAAACTACCGGTAATCAAAGGAGAGAAGCAACCTGGAATTAAGGAGAAATTCCCCAACAGTGAGAACAATTAACCAGTGGAACCGCTTGCCTTCAGAAGTTGTGGGTGCTTCAACGGTTCCTTGTCTGGCCTTCGGGTGCTTTAAAAAATAGGTTGTCCCCCTCCTCTCTGTGACAGTCCCTCAGATACTGGAAGACTTCCTTCTAAATGGGCTGCGTACCATCTGCCAGAGATGCGGAGGATTGGATTTGTCGCTTCTTTCCAACCCTAGGATTTTTGTGAAATAAATATGTGCAGGGCTAATCTATTATTGATTTCCTTGGTTGTTAAAGAAGGCTGCTGGCGGAAAGAGAGCAACTTACAGAGGGCAGGTTGCAGAAGTGGGTCACCTGGGAGTTATCCCCATTGAACCTCAGGGGGCTGGCCTGCCTGCTTCGTTTTCTGCAGGAATGAAAATCTGTTTGGTTTGAGGTTTTTTTTTTAAAAAAAAAATCTGGATCAAGTTTTTGGGTATTAAAAAAAAAAACCAGGAGCCCTAAGTCAGCTGGAAAATAAAGTGAAGGAGGAGATATTTACATCTTAATACAGTACTGGCTTTTCCAATTCTTCATCTTTAATCATTGACTGACTTTCAGAGGCTTAAATACTCCTCCAGGATTCCCCTCCAAAGGGGTGGGGGGGTTTGCAATACCCCTGCCTCAGAATCTCTTCCCTCCCCACATGGTTTGTGAGTTGGGTGGGTTGCACAAACAGCCCAGATTGCTAGTCTTTTGCAAAAGCATACTGTAAAACTGGTAAATGCAGCACACGCTTTTGCTATGTCTGTTTCAGGTTTTTTTTCTTTTTAATTTCCCCTCCAGGTTTATTTTACTCTGTGCAGCCACCACTGCTTGCTGATGCTTTTAATCACGCAACACCCCATAGGGCTCGAAATTCTCCACGACTCCCCGTCATCTCCCCACCTCTCCCCCCCTTTTTTTTCTGTTTGCAAGGCATTTGTGGTGGTTTATCAGAAGGCTCTCTAGAGAAAAACCATGTTCTGTGACTCCTGAATTGTGTTCCGTGGCTCCCAGCACTCTTTCCCAAGAAATCTTCTCTCGGGCAGAATCTGTAGAGGTTCTTGATTAGCTATATAAAACTTAGAAAATATGTTGTCCCCGGTAAGACACCTGTTAGGGCTCACCTGAATTGCCTTGACACTGCATATTTCATTCCCTTTCCCCCCCCTGAAATTTGAAGAAATTGAGAAGATGTTGAAAGTGGGTGATTCCTTATTTGCTTGACAGTTCCAAAAGTCGCCAATAAGGGGGAATGTTTATAGCTCGGGATTGAAATGAGGGATCCTTGGTATCCTCTGATCTTGGTTGTTTTCTTGCAGATGTTTCAGAAAAACAAAATTGGAAGGGACCTTGGAGGTTCAAATTCTCCATTTTTAATCTTCCAATCCAACCCCCTGCTAAAGCAGGAGACTGTATACCATTTCAGACAAATGGTTGTCCAATCTCTTTTTTTAAAAGCCTCCAGTGTTGGAGAATCCACAACTTCTGGAGCCAAGTTGTTCCACTGATTAATTTTCTGTCAGGAAATTTCTCCTTAATTCTAGGCTTCGCTCCTTGATTAGTTTCCACCCGTTGCTTCTTGTCTTGCCTTCGGGTGCTTTGGAGAATAGGTTGACCCCCCCTTCTTTGGGACAGCCCCTCAGATATTGGAAGACACTATCATGTCACCCCTAATCCTTCTTTGCATTAAACTAGACATACGCAATTCCTGCAAGCTTTCTTCATATGTTTTAGCCACCAGTCCCCTAAATTCATTACCCAACTAGATGACATCATCAGTACTAGTCCTACCGTAGCACTGATGAAGTTACCTAGATGGTCAACGAAACGTCTGCAACAAAACAACCAACTCAGAGTCCACCAAGCGCCCCTCAGTTCCAAAAATTTGCAAGAAGCCTTGACAATATAAGAGTAAACTCCCCCTCAACTGCAAACAAAAGTGATGGTATTTCTGACTGTTTTTCTAAACCCTCCTTTTCCAAAAAAAAAGTAGTTCTTTGTTGTCCTTATTAAATATGTATCGGGTTTCGTGTAGAAGGAACATTCACCTTTTCCACAGCAGCCTGATGAACTGCAGCCCCTAAATTTGATTATATTCCTTTGGGTAAAGTGAAAACTTGAATTTAAGGCAGTGACTTCATGCCTTCTTAACATGGGAGCAAATCCCCCCTGAAGTCAGTGCTGTGAAATCAGCTTATATAACAGACATATATTGCACAGGTTTCTGGACAATAACCTTCATTAGATGCCTAAACATAACAAGGTACCGGAGTAAATCACTTTAATGTGGCAACATGAACATTTCTCCAAACTGTTGCTATTTCCCGGTCCACACCTTCCTGCTGTGAAAGTGAATATTGTGTGGAAAATTGTTTTATTGCTATTTTAATACAACTGCATTCTCCTTTCACTATTTCTTCCTTCCCTCAATCTGCCCTGACAGTACCAGGCATTGGGTCTTGAGATCCAAATCCAAAATACGGTATATATAGGGGGTGGCCAAACTTCCACCCACGTTGTTCAAATTGCACATTTGAAGGGGAAAGTTCTCCAAAGCTATGAACCTGCTTAAAGCCAAGAAGGAAAAAAATAAATAAATGAGGCCCCTGGCTTATTAGTAATAGCAGGGCTCGGATGGGTTCCCTGGAATGGAGGGTAAAAAGTTATCCACCCAAAAAACAAGACAAAACTGTACCAAGGAGCAAAGAGGACCTTTTCCCCCCTTGGTCCCTTGCAGAGAGGTGGTTATAGTTTTGGATTTTTTTTTTAATTCCCCCCCCCTCCTCCTCTCAGACCCTACAATGTAGCAGAAACTTTGGAGGGGGGCAGATTTATTTATTTATTTATTTAATAGATTTGTATGCCACCCAACTCCCAAAGGGACTCTGGGCGGTTCACAGCATATTAAATACAAAATCTAAAAAACAGTTAAAAAATTTAAGAACAAGATTAAAATAATGTAAACAATTAAAACATTTTAAAGCATTTTTAAAAACACACAATTTAAAAACCCAATGATGCACTCATGGGGCCAAGAATAATCGGTGTTATATTAAAATCCTTGGCCCCAGGCCTGTCGACAAAGCCATGTTTTTAATGCTTTTCTGAAGGCTGGCAGGGTGGGATTTATGTAGATCTCGGGTGGGGGGGTGTTAGTGTATTCCAGAGAGCCGGTGCCGCCACAGAGAAGGCCCTCGTTCGTGGGCCCGCCAGCCGACATTGTTTGGCTGACGGGACCACCAGCAGACCAACTCAGATGCTTATCAGTTGACTTTCAAAAGCCCCATCCCTCTTGATTTGAACTGTAGTTTTATGTTTTATTTTTTTAATGCATAAAGGCAAACCTGTCAATCTCTTATCCAGGGATGGGCATCCATGACGACTTTACGACTGGGAATTCTCGGAGTTGAAATCCACAGATCATAAAGTTGTCATAGTTGCCCGCCCTTCCTCTTATCGTAGGTGGTGGCAACTTTGGAAAAACCTCCACAGATTTGCACTGCACCCCTACACACACCTGTTATGTTCTCATTCCTCCAGAGAACCCAGCTCCACCCCTCCCTCCCTTTGATGTGGACGAGAGTAAGGGGGTGTGAAATTTGACGAGGATAATTTTTATAGCCAACACATTTTATTCCTGGCACCATGGCATCCTGGCACTCCAACGTGCTGTGTTTCCACTTTATTTTAGGACTCTGCTTTTCCTTTCCTCGACCTGACCTGTAAAGCCCCCTCCCCTTTTGAAATGGCTAGCAAGGGATTGTGGTCAGAATCTCTGTGTTTAGTTCGTTCCTTCCCTTGCCCATTTTTCCTGTTCCTCAATAAAATGCACGTTTTTCTGCTGTTCTGTGTTGAGATTGGGGCCATAACGGGGAATTTTCTTTTTTGAGTTCCAAAGGACACAATTTCGAGCCCTCAATTTTTCCTTTTCCACTCTATCCCACCTTTTCTAACCGTTCTTCCATTGCAGTTATTTCTTTCTTTCTTTCTTTCTTTTTTTTGTCATTCGACTAGTGACACATCTCTCATTTTATTCCAAACTAATGGCTTCCATTGAAGGACAATTTCTCCCTCCCACTCCCCACATATCTTCTCTTTAACCCTCCCAGGTATGCTGAATCATCCACCAATCCCCATTTCGGAGCTGGCAGATCACACCGAGCACCTGAAAGCCAACGATAACCTGAAGCTGTCTCAGGAATACGAGGTACGAGGGGAAAAGACCGGGCCCAGTCGAAGGAGGTGGGAAGCGTCACCAAGGATGGGTTGGAGGCTGAAAACCCCATTGTGAAACTCTTCCTTTCTGCTCAGAGTCATAAAGGCTAATCAATGATCAGTTCCATTTGCCAAGAGCAGGGGTCCCCAAACTTGGCAACTTTAAGACTTGTGGACTTCAACTCTCAGAATTCTCCAGCCAGCTATGCTGGCTGGAGAATTCTGGGAGTTGAAGTCCACAAGTCTTAAAGTTGCCAAGTTTGAAGATCTCTGTCCAAGAAAGAATTCATTAGATCAAAATCTACAAGATTTTGCAGATTTTGACACAAACACCCACCAACATGCAAATTACCCTTGTGTGCAAAATTTGGCCGAAAAAAACTAAAGCTTTCAATGACTTTGTGCACACATCCCTGTAGTGTATCTTTCTCTTGCTAAATTGCTAACACCACAGTTGCAACCGCAAGAATCTATTCTTATAGCAAGGTCTTGGCACCTAGACAGTGCGGCCGAGATGATGTAATAAGTCCCCTAAGCAAAAAAGATGATTAGGGGACTCGAGGATAAAACATATAAAGAACAGTTGCTGGAACTGAATATGTCTAGTCTTATGAAAAGAAGGACTAGGGGGTGACATGACAGTAGCGTTCCAATATCTCAGGGGTTACCATAAAGAAGAGGGGGGTCAATCTATTCTCCAAAGCACCTGAAGGTAGAACAAGAAGCAATGGGTGGAAACTAAACAAGGAGAGAAGCAACCTAGAACTAAGGAGAAATTTCCTGACAGTTAGAACAATTAATCAGTGCAACAGCTTGCCTCCAGAAGTTGTGAATTCTCCAACACTGGAGGTTTTAAAGAAGAAATTAGATAACCATTTGTCTGAAGTGGTGTAGGGTTTCCTGCCTAAGGGGTTGGACTAGAAGACCTCCAAGGTCTCTTCGAACTCTTTTATTCTATTCTATTTGATAGATTTGTTGAAGAGATAACCCGCTGCTCCCCGAACGTCCCCAGCCCGCCTCATTAATATCCTAAAAATGAGAATAACAACCACTGTTGTTAGAGACGGGAGTTTCTCACTGTTAGTCGTTGGACGTGTGTGTTTCTATTTGAAAGTGTGTTCTGCTAAGGGTGCAGGTTGCGTTCCGTCTGCAGAGCTGCTGTACTGAATTTGCCATTTCTGAACTCGATTTGCGTGATGAATCATTTCTAATTTTTGTTTTAAAGAAAAAAAATCATCAGCTCTAACGGGGTTGCGCTTAACGTGCCCCCTGGATTAACCCAGTTTTCTGAGTTTGTTGGGAATACAGTATATTCAATCATCTTAAACCATTTTGGATGCAAAAAAAAAAAAGCCCAAGCCATAATTAAGACTATAATCATGTTTAATTTGTGGGAAGCAGCTGCTGACCGCGGTTTGACCTGCTGATTTGGGTTACGAAGAAGGTCAGGATGTGGTACCAGTGACGTTACGCAAAACAAGAAATAAGAAATACCAAGATCCCAAAATGAAAGTAGGAGATGAGAAAAACAAAAGGAAATACTGTCATCCTCGACTTATAACTGTAGTGGAATCTGTCCATCACAGTCATACGTTGCGAGAGTCTAAAAGGCTATGGGCCTTTTTTGTGTTGGTCGTTAAGCGAATGCCACATCCATTAAGCAAACATCATGGTTGTTAAGCAAATCAGTGGTTTGCTATGGGTGCGGTTTGATCAAAAATAAAGATAATTCAGAGCTGAAGAAGCTTCTTGGATGAGAAGCGAAATGACTTCAAAGAAAAACCAGAAAGTCCAGTTGCCTCTTGAAAAAAAGCACCTTTGGGACAAAGATAATTACCGGTTTTTGGTAAAAGAATTGTAAAACAGAGTCCGTTTAGTCTAGTCGTTAAAGGCACCATGCTAGAAAGCAGGAGACCATGAGTGAGTTCCAATCCCACCATAGCCACGAGAGCCAGCTGGGTGACCTTGAGCCAGTCATTTTCTCTCAGCCCAGCCCACCTCACAGGATTGTTGTTGTGGGGAAAATAGCTAGAGTTGGAGTGTTAGGTACATTTGCTGCCTTGAGTTATTTGTAGAAGCAATAAAGGCATATTTATTATTTGTAAAAGTAATGATAGATAGACAGATTGATGAAAGGTAGAGATAGATAGATAGATAGATAGATGGATAGATGGATGGATAGATGGATGGATGGATGGATGGATGGATGGATAGATAGATAGATAGATAGATAGATAGATAGATAGATAGATAGATAGATAGATAGATAGATAGATAGATAGATAGATATGGATGGATGGATGGATGGATGGATGGATGGATAGATGGATAGATGGATAGATGGATAGATGGATGGATGGATGATAGAGTCCTCTGCTTGTCTAGAAATAATATAGACCATGTTTCGCAACTTTGACCTCTTGAAGATGGGTGAACTTCAATTCCCAGAACTCCCAGAATTCTGGGAGTTGAAGTCCACCCATCTTCAAATGACCATGGTTGGAAAACATTGGTATAAATTGTAGTTAAGCAGGAATTTTCTGAAAGTTGCTTCTTGCTTCTAAAGCACTATGAAGGGGTATATAAGTCTAAGTGCTATTGCTATTACTATTGCTTCTAAGGAGTTAAAGTTAAGAGCCGAGGTGGCGCAGTGGTTAAAAGCAGCACTGCAACTACTTCAGTGACTGCTAGTTCAGCAGTTCAGCTGTTCAAATCTCACCAGGCTCAAGGTTGACTCAGCCTTCCATCCTTCCGAGGTGGGTAAAATGAGGACCCAGATTGTTGGGGGCAAGAGGCTGAACTCTGTAAACCGCTTAGAGAGGGCTGTAAAGCACTATGAAGCGGTATATAAGTCTAAGTGCTAAGTGCTCTTAAAACATCCTTATTTTAAGAAAGAAAAAGCAGCTCTCTATCTGTGAGAATGACTGGAGGAAGGATGGAGCAACGCAGCCGAAAAGATCTGGAGAAACGGAGAAACAAAGTTAAACATGGCCTAATAATAGGAAGGGCGATGAGGCAGGAGAGAGAGATTAAAAAAACCTTGCCCCTGGGCCGCTTGGCAGAGAAGGAGGCCCGCCAGTGGATAAATTCCAGCACAATTCAGAGATAACTCCTCAAATCTGTTTCCAGCAAGCTCCAAGCAGTTTTTACAGTGTATGAATTGCTAATTGCCCAAGTAGATGATCGGAAAAGATTCGCAACTCTGCAGGGGCCTTTTCTAACCCATCTCAGCATCCGGGCAGGGCAGGCGGGCTGGCTGGCAAGGAGAAAGCTAATGTATTCCTCTATCTGCCAAGGCTTATTGCCGTTTCCCCCTGGTGCCTAATCTGCATAATGTAATATCCAAAAGTGCTTTTTGGCTCCCTTCCAGGACAGTCACCTCCTCCTAAACTGCAGATTGAGATTGTTTTAAAAAAAAAGAAAGAGAAAAGAGAGGAGAGGAGAGGAGAGGAGAGGAAGGAAGGAAGGAAGCAAGGAAGCAAGGAAGGAAGGAAGGAGAAGGCAGGAGAGAGAGGAGGGAAGGAAGGAAGGAAGGAAGGAAGGAGAATGAGAAAGGAAAAGGGAGGAGGGAGGGAGGAAAGAAAGGAAGGGAAGGAAGGAAGGAAGGAGAAGGCAGGAGAGAGAGGAGGGAAGGGAGGAGGGAGGGAGGGAGGGAAGAAGGAAAGGAAGGAGTATGAGGAAGGAAACAGGAAGGGAGGAGGGAATGAGGAAAGGAAGGAAGGAAAGTGAGAGGAAGGAAGGAAGGAAGAAAAGGAGGAAAGAAAGAATGAGGAAGGAAAGGAAGGAAGGAAGGAGAATGAGGAAGGAAAAGTGAGGAGGGAGGGAGGAAAGAAAGAATGAGGAAGGAAGGGAAGGAAGGAAGGAGTATGAGGAAGGAAACAGGAAGGGAGGAGGGAATGAGGAAAGGAAGGAAGGAAAGTGAGAGGAAGGAAGGAAGAAAAGGAGGGAGGGAGGAAAGAAAGAATGAGGAAGGAAGGGAAGGAAGGAAGGAAGGAGAATGAGGAAGGAAAAGGGAGGAGGGAGGGAGGAAAGAAAGAATGAGGAAGGAAGGGAAGGAAGGAAGGAGAATGAGGAAGGAAACAGGAAGGGAGGAGGGAATGAGGAAAGGAAGGAAAATAAGAGGAAGGAAGGAAGAAAAGGAGAGAGGGAGGAGGGAAGGAGGAAAGAAAGAATGAGGAAGGAAGGAAGGAAGGAGAATGAGGAAGGAAAAGGAGGGAGAGAGGAGGGGAGGGAGGAAGGAAGGAACTTAATGAAATTAACAAGATGTAGAACTTGGAGCAAGCAACAATCCATTTGCAAAGAATTTGCATCAGGGGCTTGTTTTAGCATCCCACAAGGCTTTGTGGTGCAGCTTCTCAGATGCTGCTGAGTGTAGCTGGTGGGATGCATTTTTAGCCTTAAGGAGAGAAGGATGTCTGCCTTGTTCCATTCAAACCGAGCTAGCCGTGCTGCTGGCATAAAGCCTTGGAGGGTTTCCAGAATCTAATTGGGGAGCTGTGGATTGGCAAGGCCCCCTTACCGCATCCCTGCGACTCCTGCCCTCCTTCCTCCCCTCTCTTCCCTGCCCTTGTTTACCCACCAAACGGCCTCTTTCTGATCAAACAGGGAAATTTTCCACTTGGCTGCCGTCCACTTTTAATTCAGCCCCTTTGGAGGGGGGGTGGGAATGCAAAGTTGCAGTCTTGAGGCACGCTTTGGAGAGGGGAAAAAAGACGATAATATTTGTGTATCTAGCTTTGTGTGCTTTAGGATGATGCAATGAAAGCTTGGAATTTCAGACTGGGTATTTTCCCTCCCCCTTTTTTGTCTTCTTCTTCCTTTAATAGCTTCTAGCTCTCCTGAGGTGGAGACAAAGCTTCAAAGCATGTGGATCATGCTTATGCAAAGCGAAGAGGCAAAGGGAATAAAGCTGAAATATATATATATAGCTCTGGTCAGGCATCTACAGTTTTAGGTTTTTTTGTGTGTGTGTTTTTCTCAATGCAGAATTTTGATGATTTGCTTGAAGCGCAGAACTGGCACAGCCATGCTTTGAATTCCAGAGTTTGAAAGGTCGTCCCATTTAATCTCCTGAGACGTCAGGAAATTCTCAATTCGAGCATCCTGACCACGGCTCCATTCAGCTTTTGCTTAAAATAAATCCCTTTTTTAAAAAAAACCAAACAAAAAACCCCGCTTTCTTCTGAGCCAGGTTGTTTCCTTAATTTCTGTATTGCGTTTCCAATTGGGGTGGTCTTGTGACCCCAGAGGGCTCAATTGTTTCCACCGGGGGATCTTATCGCTGAAAACATACTGCCTCTGACTGGGCCGTTGTCTGAGCTCCTCTTAAACCTCTCTCCTTCAATGAGTTTGCCTGATCTTTCTTTTGCTTAGCAGCCCACTAAGCTGATAGCTAGTTTAACCTAATGATGATGAGTGATTGCAGAAATCTGGATGGACCGATCGGTTGTCTATTTTGAATGAAGTGGCCACCATCCTGGCCAACGCACCTGTACAGGTGTCAGTGGAGATTCTCAGTCATCCAAGGTCATGGTTTGACCCAAAGGTGCGTTTTCAAGAGGCAGCTGGATTTTCTTTGTTTTCCCTTGAAGACGTTTCGCTGCTCATTCAAGAAGCTTCTTCGTCAACTGAAGACGCTTCCTGGATGAGAAGCAAAATGTCTTGAAAGGAAAAAAAAACCCAAAAGTCCAGCTGCCTCTTGAAAAAACACCTTTGGGGCACTTGTTCAGAATCTCCCAAATGATGAGAACATTATTTTTGAGTGAAAAGAATTCAGTCCCACAATGTCAACATACTTGATCACATTTCCGTTTACCCTGATTACCCTCATAGATCCCTTGTAGCCTTTCACTGTTCTACGGTCATAGTGATTACAGAGAGTCCTCGACTTAGCCAAGCAGTGTAGGCTGGTGACGCCCAGGGGGAGGGCCTTCTCTGTGGGAGCACCCACCCTCTGGAATCAGCTCCCTCCAGACTTAAGAACAATTCACGACCTGTCCACCTTCCGCCGTGCCCTCAAGACGCATTATTTTTATCAAGCCGGGCTGGCGTGAAAAAGTTTTTGGGGTTTTTAAAATTTTAAGATTTTACTAAATTTTAATTGTATTAAATTAGGGCCACATTGAATATTTTATTTTAAATGTATTTTAATGTTTTTTACTTGGCTTAAATGTATTTTAATGTTTTTTACTTGGCTGTTCACCGCCCTGAGTCCCCTGGAGAAGGGCGGTATATAAATTTAATTAAACTTAAACTTAAACTTACGACCACAACTGAACCCCAACATTTCTGTTGCTAGGCAAGACAGTTGTTAAGTGAGTTTCACCCCATTTTAGGACTTTCCTTGCCATCACGGCGGTTGCTAAATTAGTTTCACGGTTGTTAAGTGAATCTGGCTTCCCCATTGAATTTGCCTGTCAGAAGGTCGCAAAAGGGGATCACGTGACTCTGGGAAACTGCAACCGTCGTAAATATGAGCCCATTGCCAAGCATCCTAATTTTGAGTGTGTCCTTTGGGAGTAGGGCGGCATAGAAGAACTTCCAAATAAAATAAAATAAAATAAAATAAATCCAATGGGATGCGGCAACGGTTGTAAGAGTGAAAAATGGCCCTAAGCCACTTTTTTCGGTGCCGTTGTAACTTCGAACAGTCACTAAACAAATTGTTGTAAGTCGAGGACTACCTGTATTTGGAGAAAGGTAGAAGAGGTACTTTCTCTTCCCTTCTTGCTTCCTTGATCCAGAATTTTGAAGATATAACTTCCACCATTCCACAAAAGCCACCCTGACTGAAGATTTGGGACAGTTTCTAGCATTTTTGGAAGGCAGCAGATTGAAGAAAGAGCCTTAGCCATGAATTTGAAGCGGAAAAGGAAGGTCATTGTGTCTTAATACATTTTCTTTCTTCCATCTCTTCTAGTCCATCGATCCTGGGCAACAGTTCACTTGGGAACACTCCAACCTCGAGGTGAATAAGCCCAAGAACCGCTACGCCAACGTCATTGCCTACGACCATTCTCGGGTCATCCTCCTCCCAATCGAAGGTACAGATGAAATTGGGGAGGGAGGAGAAATGGGTTGTGGGTTGACTTCAGTAGTGGGTTCTAAAACCCTTTACTACCGGTTTGCGTGCACACTCACGCGCGTAACACTTCTGCACATGCGCAGAAGCATCCCGGGCGGGTGGGCGGAGTGTCCCGGGCGGGTGGGCGGAGCCTCCCACCACCGGCGCTACCGGTTCTTAGAACCAGGACGAACCGGGAGCAACCCACCGCTGGTTGACTTCTTCAGAAGCAAAGAGTCCCGTCGTTGAGAATTTGTTCTTCCTATACAAACCTTAGATGAGCTCAAGAGGGCTTCCTATTCTTCTCATCCACCATGTTTAATCTACAGTGATCCTTTGAGTAGGAGAGTGTAGAGTAGGGGTCAGCAACCTTAAACATTCAAAGAGCCACAAAGGTCCTAACCGGAAGCCCCCTGTTCAGTTATGGAGCCAACCAGAAGTCCACTTCCCCTGCCAGAGAGTCTCCTCCTAGCGCGGCATCTTTTTTCCTCTACCTGCCCTGATAGAAAGCCCTATCAATTGTGGAGCCAACTGGCAACAGGGAGCCACAGCAGAGGGATGAAAGAGCCACATGCGGCTCCAGAGCCGCGGGTTGCTGACCCCTGGTGTAGAGGATCGGAGCTTCTTGGAGATGGGAAAAGCTTCGGGGCTTGGATGGTTGTGATCTTGCATTCTTTACTACTGTACCATCCTGGTTGTCCCAAAGGTGCTTTTTCAACTGAAATTTCTTTGTTTTTCCTTGAAAATGTTTCACTTCTCATCCAACAAGCTTCTTCGGTTCTGAATTACTAAAGTTCTGAGAACAGAATTGAAGAAGCTTCTTGGGTGAGAAATGAAAGATCTTCAAAGGAAAACTAGAAAGTCCAGTTGCCTCTTGAAAAAGCACCTTTGGAACAACCATGACTGGATAACTGAGAATCTCCATAGATATCATCCTGGTTCTGGGGGTTCATACCTGAGGATCTTTCCTCCACTAAAATTTCATCCTAGGAATAACGATGTTCTAGCTGACTGACCCTTGACTTGGTTGCATGTCCACTTCCCCATTATATTCCAATCATTCCAAAGCTTCCTGACTTCTTAGCTTCTTAACAGAGTAATAGGATAACAGAATTGGAAGGGACCTTGGAGGTCTTCTAGTCCAACTCTCTGCTCAAGCAGGAGACCCTACCTATAACATTCCAGACAAATGGTTCTCCAATCTCTTCTTAAAAACCTCCAGTGTTGGAGCACCCACAACCTCTGGAGGCAAGTCGTTCCATTGATTAATTGTTCTCTCTGTCAGGAAATTTCTCCTTCATTCTAGGTTGGTTGTCTTCTTGATTAGTTTCTTCATATTTTAACCATTACTGTGGGGCCTTTCTGATGCCACCGATGAACCAAATTTAGAAGCAAAGTTTTGAGTCATTGGATAGACTCAGGATTGAGTGCTTTCTCTTTAGCAGGGAGTCAGCATGGTTCTGTGATGATAAATCTCTTGGACCGGACGCAGGAAAATTAGAAATGTATCTCAGTTTCCTTCCATAATGTCTTTGGCTATTGCTTTGACTACACAAGCTGAGAATCTTAGAAATTGAAGCCCTACAGGTTGGAAAAGGCTAGGGTAGCCATTTTGATTGCTTTGTTCCTTGGTGATTGGTTTGTGGTCCTTCAAGTCCTCCTTAACTCCTGGGGACTACATAGTGGTTTCCTTGGCAACATGTTTAGAAGTGGCTTGCCGCAAATAGCTTCTTTCAGCAATGAGAGGGAGGGGGTGTGTTTAAGGCTACCCAGCTGCCAAATTTTCTAGGACTGGCTGGAGACCCCAAATCTTTCCTGCTTACCACCTTGAGGAACAAGAGCATAACTTGCAATCTGAAATCACCCAACCCCGTTCCTGCTCCTAAATAGCCTCCACAACAACCAGATCGGCTCTACCTGTTCAGAAGATTCTCCTGATGCTTAAGCATTCCCCTTTATGGATTCTTTTCTGCCTCTTTGACCGTTGCCTTGTCCTCTGGATTAAGCGGTAACAACTTTGGAGTGACGTCTTTTTCAGACTGCAGCCGGAGCTGTGGAAGTATTGTAAATGGCTTTAATGGCTATTCTCCCGCTCCACTTTGAAAAGAAATAACAAATTAATCTGATCGGTCAGTTTAGGTTAAAGGGGGACCATTGGGGGATCCCTAAGGTTGATTCAGTGGAGGATGAGTGAGTTTGATGTTCTTCCAAAATCCAATTGCTTTCCCTGATCTTATCGAGAATGAGGGCAGGATGCAGGAAGGGAGTATGTGACAAAGATCACATTTATCTTTCCTTTCAGTTCAAGTACAGATAATCCTTGACTTATTAGTTTAGTTTAGTGACTATTTGAAGTTACAATGGCATTGAAAAAAGTGTCTTTTGACAGTTTTCTTACCACCGTTGCAGCATCCCCGTGGTCACATGATCAAAATTTGGCAACTGGCCCATATTTATGATGGTTGCAGTGTCCTGGAGTTACGTGATCCCCCTTTGCAACTTTCTGACAAGCAAAGTCAACGGGGAAGCCAGATTCACTTAACAACCGTGTTACTTACTTAACCACTGCAGTGATTCACTTTAAAAAGGTCTTAAATGGGCCAAAACTCACTTAACAACTGTCTTGCTTAGTAACAGAAATATTGGGCTCAAATGTAGTTGTTCATTGAGGACTACCTCTAATACTATTTTTGGCAAGTTTCTGGGGGCCCCATGTGATTTTTTTCGGCCACAGTGTGAAAAGGGGTACAATTTTGGTATTTTCTGCCCATCTAAACCCTAAACAGACCCAACCCTGCTTTGCGTAGCCTTCTGCATAATATGGGGGAAATGGTGCATTTCTTTTTTTTCAGAGGCATCAGGAAAAAGAAAAGAAAAGGATTTTTTCTTTTAATTACACAGTGCATTCAGACATTCAGCCTCCTTTTTTGAGCAAAGCAGGTTCTTTAAAGATATGTCAGGTCAGTGCCGCTAACGCTGGGCTGCTTTGTCTTCCGTGTTAGCGGAGTATAGAAATCCTTTCTGGAAGGGGCCGAAAACAGACTTAATATGTAAGGTTGCTCTCGTTTGTGCTGCAGAGGTCAAACTGAGAGGTATGGAGTTCAAAGAAATTACCAGCACGGCCGTGTCCAGAGCAAAACGTTACTCTTGGGGGATTTTGCTCGGCCCTGCTTTCCGCAAACTGGCAGCTCAGAGCAGCTGTCCTTTCCGATGGTGGAGCTGAACTCCATAAAGCCAATAAGCGCCATTAAACTTTCCAAGGGCGAAGTTGAAAGAGGGCCTTGGACAAAATGGATTTTTTTATCTGCATCCCCAGCTCCTTTCAAAGGCCGGCTAGGGTCAGGAGCAGCCTCTTTGCAGCTTAACCTCTTTCGATTGCTTTGCTGCTCTCCGGGTGCAAGGTAATTTCATGGACTTGGGGTGGGGCAAGGAGGGGAGAGGGAGGGGAAACCGGAGGGGGGGGAGAAAGCTTGCAAACGTTTGATTGAATTTCAGGGAGGGAGGGGTGTTTGGAGAGCTTGCGCCCGTATCCTTTGCCGATTTGCTTAGCGCTGTTGCATAGTGACGTGAAAGTGGAGGGAAAGGAAAGGAAACAGAATAACAGAGCTGGAAGGGATCTTGGAGGTCTTCTAGTCCAGTGTTTCTCAAATAGTGGGGCGGGGCCCCCTGGGGGGGCACAGAGCGATGCCAGGGGAGGCGCGTCTGATCTCGGGGAACATGCGTGGTCCCTCTCGATCGATTCCCCCAGAAGGGGAGTGTTTTCCCAGTTGCACGCTGCTCCAAGCCCGGAAGAGAAGGCGGCCAGGCGGGGCGGCTGCGTGGGTTCTTATTGTTCTTGGCGGGTGCCGCTGTAGCCATGAATGGTGTGGCGAGCCTGCTGCTGGACAAGGAGGAGCATCCTCTGCAGCTGGGCGAAAGCTTCGAACGGCACCCTAAAACCTCCTTCCACACCATTCGCTGTGAGTGCTCGGCAGAGGCGGCGCTTATGGGCCAGGCCGGCGACCCCAAAACATCGGCTTGATTAAGCTGGCCTGGCCCCGTGTCAAAAGAGGGCCCTAACCACGGTAGCCTATGCCTGCCTAACCGAAAACAGGCTCCACTGAGTTCAGTGTGACTTACTCCCAGGTAAGTGGGTGGAGCAGCCTTCCCCAGCCAATAGTTTGCTTGCAGCTTGTAATAAGTAAAATAATAAATATTAACACTAAAATTCCATTGGGGCCCAGATCGGAGAGTTGGGGGGGGCGCGAAATGTTTACTTCTTCCTGGGGGGGGGCGTAACAGAAAATAATTGAGAAGCACTGTTCTAATCCAACCTCCTGCTCAAGCAGGAAACCCTATACCCGTGATGGCGAATCTATGGCATGCGTGCCACAAGTGGCATGCGGAGCCATATCAGTGGGCACGTGTGCTCTGATCCAACGCCGGGCTTTCTGGGCCCACTGGGAGTCGGGAAACAGCCTGTTTTCAGCCTCCGGAGGGGGTGGGGAAGGCCCGTTTTTTGTTCTCCCCAAGCTCCAGAGCCTTTCTAGGAGCCTGGGGAGGGCGAAAATGGCCTCCCCCCCCCCGGAGGCCCTCCGGAGGCAGAAAATGGCCCATTTCCCAACTTGAAACAGGCCATTTCTGGCCTCTGGGGGGGGGGGCATTTTCACCCTCCCCAGGCTCCTAGAAAGGCTCTGAAGCCTGGGGAGAGCGAAAAACAGTCGTGCCATTGCGTGCCGGGAGCAGGGTGTGTGTGTGCATGGAATTATGGGTGTGGGCACGCACACGCTTGACACTACCACCCACGTGCTCCCCCCCCCCCTTTTGGCATGCGAACCAAAAAAGGTTTGCCATCACTGCCTATACTATTCCAGACAAATTGCTGTCCAATTTCTTCTTAAAAACCTCCAGTGTTGGAGCACCCACAAATTCTGGAGGCAAGTTCTTCCTCTGATTAATTGTTCTCATTCTCGGGAAATTTCTCCTTAGTTCTAGGTTGGATCTCTCCTTGATTAGTTTCCATCCATTGCTGCTTCTCCTGCCTACCAGGACTACCTATAAGATGAAGGTTAATGTTGGTCTGGTATAGCAGGATTCTTTTGGATTTCTTACATGTCCAGTCTCTTCTTAAAAACCTCCAGGTGTTGGAGCACCCACAATTTCTGGAGGCAGGTAGTTCCACTGGTTAATTGTCCTCCTGTCAGGAAATTGGTCCTAAGTTGCTTCTCTCCTTGATGAGTTTCCATCCGTTGCTTCTTGTCCTGCCTTCAGGTGCTTTGAGAATAGCTTGACCCCCCTCTCTTCTTTGTGGCAGCCCCTCAGATATTGGAACACAGGAAAGAAGGAAAGGAAGGGAAAGGAGGAAAGTAAAGGGAAGGGAAGGTTAGGGAAGGGAAGGAAGGAAGGGAAAGAAGGAAAGGAAAGGAATGGAAAGGAAAGGAGAGAGGAGATGAGAGGAAAGGAAAGGAAAGAAGGAAAAATTTCCCTTCCCCAAGGAAAGGCTTGTGGAGAGAATTATACTTCTTTGGTTGACAACTAAAGGTGTGGTTGGCACTCACTTAATTTTTAAAACCTGGCAATATTTGCTTCCAGACTGTCTCCCTGTCTCTCTGCAGCTGCTGGTTTGGAGAGGGTGGGATTAATTGTGCGGCTCTCAAAGAGTCCAGGAATTGACCAAAGACTTTGATTCCAATGTGGCTCTTCTTCTTTTGCTGCTCCACATACAGGCATCCTAGGGAGCGACTACATTAACGCCAACTACATCGACGGGTACCGCAAGCAGAACGCCTACATTGCCACTCAGGGCCCTTTGCCGGAGACCTTTGGTGACTTCTGGCGGATGGTTTGGGAGCAGCGTTCCGCCACGGTGGTGATGATGACAAAGCTGGAGGAGAAATCCAGGGTGAGGGAAAAAAAAGAGCCGAATGTGGAATCCTTGGTGCTCTCTGAGCTTGGTTGTTTTCTTGCAGATGTGTTTTATATTTATATTTTATAAATATATTTATATTTATTACATTGTAATACATTTATTACATTGTCACCTTGAAGAGGTGAGGTATACACTGCTGAGAACTGTTTGTCATTAGAGCTGCCTCAAAGCCTAGTAAAATAATTAAGTAAGCTGATCCAATGAATGAACATGAGGGAATTTATGTTTGGGTTTTTTCATGCAAATGCTTAAAAAAAATCCATCCCAACATCTTTTGTTTTTCTCTATCCTGTCGCCGAATTTTAATGTTTTGATCTGTCCGTACGGATCCATGACCCTTGTGATTTATTGACATTTTATAAATGAGACAAATTGATTAGATCCTATCTCCCATGGGACTGAATAGTTCTATAATTAACGATCGGAGGAGAAACTTCCAAAGTTGATGTGGGATTCAAAATTCAGTTCCCTGGAAACGAGACTTGAAAACCACAAAGCCACTTCACACTGAAATCTCAGGAGTTGTTCTGCCCCAGCTACGGACCACAAAGAACGCAGCACACACAAAGTCTGTACAAGCCTTAGTTTTACTAATTAAGGACTACTAATGAGCTTTCTTAGTAGTCGTCAAACACAAATACAGTTTAAAGCAGTCTTTTCTGAACACCGGCTGTTAATTCAACTTCATTAATAGCCAGCACAAGTCCACGAAATAATAACTCAATTCTGAGTCAACAGTCTTTTAGATAACTGCAATCTTACGGTGGTTGGCAAAATGCCCAGAAGCAATTTGCAGGAAAAATGCCAAGAGAGAGAGAGAGAACAAGAGCCGATCAGACGTTTCTGGAATCAAGACATGAAGGAATATGAACGAAGTTGTCGTCATCCCTTAAATTGGCTAGGGGATTGGCCAATTAGCCCCAAGCCTTACTCCCGAGGAGACCTCCTCCTGAGGAACCATTCCTGCCTTTTGGCAGCTCTGCGTACCCGTGCATTGAGAAAAGGCTCCTCCTCTTCTTCCTTGTTACTGATGGGAGCTTTTGGAGGTTCTGAAGGCCCTGGCTGAATCTCTGCCTCTGGCACTGAGTCCTCTCCAGCTTCCTCACTGTCCGACTCGGGTGCCAGCTGCACAGGCCGCTGGCGCATCACCACATCAGCTTCTTCTCTAGCGGGATCCGCTACCAGCTGCACGGGCTGCTGGTGGGACACAACAGGAGTGAAGATGACCTGAACTCAATTTATTTCAGTGCAGACTTCAGGATTTTACAGTGCCAAATTTTAATTTCTTGTAACCTTTGGCATGTCCACTTAGGAAAGACAGCTGACAGTCAATTGGTGATCTCTGATTTTGTGGGTCAAACATGAGCAAGTTCAGTGTAGCCTTATGTTTTGTGCTGTTGTTGTTTCTTCATGTTTCTTCAGTTTCATGTTTGTCGTGTGGAGCTGAGTCCTGAGGGAGTAGGGCGGCATATAAAAACTACCAAATAAATAAATAAATAATATTGATTTTTTTCAGATCAAGTGTGACCAGTACTGGCCAGGCCGGGGCACAGAGACTTATGGGATGATCCAAGTGACCTTGTTAGATACCATTGAGTTGGCCACATTCTGTGTCCGCACCTTCTCTCTGCACAAGGTGAGAGAACAAGGCCTCTTTTTTCTTTTTTTCTTTTTTCTTTTTTTGGGGGGCGGGGGTATGTTTAGTATGGAGAAGAGAGGATGGCTGTCTTTAAGGATCAGAAGGATCAGAATTCTTCAGAGTTGCGTTGAACAGAAAGACCAGGAAGCAAGTAATTTAAAATGCAAAGGAGTAGACTTCAGGAGAGTGTTCTGATGGTAAACGCTGCCCACCAAGGAACAAACTACAGGTCCTTGACTTACAACCATTCGTTTAGTGACCACTTAAAGTAATCACTCTCAATTGTAGACATAACTGGAGGATTACCTGTATACTGATACAGTATCCAGATGATCATTTATTGAAACATCTCCAGAAATGGAGAGGGAACACCCCAAGGCATCTCTTCCAGTTGTTACTGTTGGGGGAACATACATCTATCTATCTATCTATCTATCTATCTATCTATCTATCTATCTATCTATCTATCTATCTATCTATCTATCTATCTATCTATCTATCTATCTATCTATCATCCATCTATCATCTATCTATCTATCTATCATCTATATCTATCTATCTATCTATCATCTATATCTATCTATCATCTATATCTATCTATCTATCTATCTATCTATCTATCTATCTATCTATCTATCTATCTATCTATCTATCTATCTATCTATCTCTATCCATCCATCCATCCATCCATCTATCTATTCCCCACCTTTATTTTACAAATAACTCAAGGTGGCGAACATATCCAACACAGCTTCCTCGGCTGATTTTCCCTACATCAACCATTCTGTGAGGTGGGTTGAGCAGAGAGAGAGAGAGAGAGATTGGCCCAAAGTCACCCAGCCGGCTTTCATGCCTAAGGCAGAACTAGAACTCACAGTCTCCCACTTTCTAGCCTGGTGCCTTCACCACTAGACCTTTTGATCATAGAACAGAAGGCTTGGAGGTGCCCTTAGAGTCACTTCAACTCCTTGCCCGGTATGGCCTCCCTTCAGCCAAGAGGGGTCCACCACCTCTTCAGGCAGTCTGTTTTACTAATGGAGTCAGGCTGTTCCTATTAAATAATTCCGAGACAGGGTTGTCCCAAAGGTGCTTTTTTCCAAAAGACAACTGGACTTTTCTTGGGTTTTTCTTTTTCCCTTTTGAAAACATTTCGCTTCTCATCCTAAAATCCTTCCATTCCCCACCAGTCAGTTAGAACCAAAGAAGCTTCTTGGATGAGAAGCAAAACGTTTTACAAAGGAAAAAAAGAAACAAACAAGAAAATCCACTTGCCTTTTTGGGAGGAAGAACACTTTTGGGACAATCAGATCGGTCATGTGACCGGTCTGTTTTAAGATTTGATGACCGTGATGGGCAAGCTCCCTTATGGGTCGTAAGTCGGGGACTGCCCATATGTGATAGGAACAACCACCAATTCAGCCTGTGCTTTCATTTGCTTGTAAGAGGTTGCGCAAGGCAGGTACGTCATGCCGTCTTCCCTTCTGCTCTGCCTCCACAGAATGGTTCCAGTGAGAAGCGTGAAGTCCGCCAGTTCCAGTTCACCGCCTGGCCGGATCACGGCGTTCCCGAATACCCCACTCCCTTTCTGGCTTTTCTCAGGAGAGTGAAAACATGCAACCCACCCGATGCTGGTCCCATCGTCGTGCACTGCAGGTACCCCACGCCAGCCCTTTTGGGACCCCAATTGGTGGTAATGGTAAAAGACAAGGATTTTTTTAAAAAATTGATTTGCCACCCATCTCATTTCAAAGCGATCCAGAACAAGGTTTGTCTTGGAAACAAAGGAAAGGAATGGATTCTTTTTGAATCACTTTTAGCAGTAAGGACATCGGGGAAATCTCTTGCCCATCATCCTCTTTGCTATGGGAACTAACAAGATCAGTGGGAGCAGACGCCATAGACCCCCTCCCCTGGGTATAGGGTATGATGATGGCCTCCTCCTCAATTGTGCCAGTCTAACACACACACACCGTAATAAGATCCAAACTTTAGTGGTCCTGAAGGCAATATATAGGGCAATATTTTATTCCATGGCAGAAGCTGAATTTCTCTGCTCAAAATGGGGTCCAAGTATGCAGTTGAATTTAATTCTAATTTTCACGAGGAACAATAGTCTTTACAGTGTGTGGATGAAATCTAACACTAGGATCCATTTATCAAACCTTGACAATCAAACAGTATCCGGAGATGTTTATTTATAATTAAGGAGGACATTCTTATAGCAGTGAGATTTGGATGAAATTGTCTGTGTGAATATTAACCTTTCCAAATGTAGTCATTCAGGACTGTTATCTGAGCTTCTTAATAGCGTTCTTTCTACATCTGACATCTGGGCTATGAGGATCAATCTGTTACGCTTCTCCCCGCAAAGCTAGTCTGAAACCAATTAAACCAGCACAGAAGAATCCAAAAACTTCGGAGAAGGAATTTATCACAGAAAAGCCCCAGGAATTGCTGTGTAGCAAACGAGAGTCCTGTTTATATCAAAGCTCATTTTTCTCTTACCTGAATTGTGGAACGGGCTGGACACATCCCCTGTTTTGAGGAGAGGGAAATTATTTCTTGTTTTGGAAATAAACAGATCTAACTACTGTATTTTTCGGAGTATAACAGTGATGGCGAACCTTTTTTGGTTCGCGTGCCAAAAAAGGGGGGGAATGTGGGGGATCATGTGTGTGCGTGCCCACACTCATAATTCCATGCACCCCCGCACATGCACGCATGACCCCCCTGCTCCCAGCATGCAATGGCACGCCCATTTTTTGCTCTCCCCAGGCTCCAGAGCCTTTCTAGAGCCTGGGGAGGGCGAAAACGGCCTTCCCCACCCCCTCTGGAGGCTGGAAACAGCCTGTTTCCCCACTCCCATTGGGCCCAGAAGGCCCGAAAATCAGCCGGCTGGTGCACACATACACACCGGACCTGAGTTCGCGTGCCCACCGATATGGCTCCGCGTGCCACTTGTGGCACCCGTGCCATAGGTTCGCCATCATGGGAGTATAAGATGCACCTTTTTCCTCCCTAAAAGAGGCTGAAAATTTGGGTGTGTCTTATACACAGAATGTAGCTTTCTGGAAGCTTTTTTTCCCCAGCCCTAACGAGGTGCTAACGATCTTCCTGGCTTCCTACTCCAGTCAGAAAAAGTTTTTTTCCAGCCCTAAGTCTTTGCAGACTTGTTTTCATTCCTACTCCCTTCGAAGAATATTTTTTTCAGCCCTAACAAGGGGATAAAATAATGTGCTGAAGCTGAACAGACTAAGGACACTAGCCAGATGAATACCTGGTAGGTAGATTTTTTCCCCTATTTTCCTCCCCCAAAACTAAGGTGCGTCTTATACTCCGGTGCGTCTTATACTCAGAAAAATACGGTATGTCAGAACGAACTCTCGCTGAATCGCTATTCAGACCAAACTGTCACGGAGGGGGGGGGAGGAATTACAGGCAGGGGATGATGGAATTAGAATTAGATGGTCGAGGGATTATTTAAAAAAGAAAAAAAAACAGCTCCTCAAATACAGACAGATTTTTAAATCTTCAAATGAACAAAGCACAGGTAGCCCTCAACTTGGAACCAGAATTTCCGTTGTTAAGCAAAGCAATTGTTAAGTGAGCGGAGCCTGATTTTATGACCTTTTTGCCACAATCGTTGAGCGAATCACTGCAGTTGTTAAGTCAATCACATGGTCATTAAGCAAATCCAGCTTCCCCCATTGGCTTGGCTTGTCAGAAGCAGGCGGGGAAGGTCACAAATGACCCCAGGAAGGCTGCAGCCGTCGTCAGTGCTTTGCAGTTGCCAGGCACCTGGATTTTAATTAGGTGACTGTGGGGATGCTACGACAGTCATAAGGGCGAGGACCTTTTTTCAGTACCCTTCTTGCTTCAAACAGCTGTTGAACAAACGGTTATAATTGAGTTGCAGGCTGGGAAGTCTCAATAAATTGTTAAATTCTCCTTCCCGCTCTGCCTCTCCCGCCCTCCGGCACAGAGAAGTTGCATGTTCCGTGATCTGCAGTGGAGCATTCCTCACAACGCTCCAGAGGTCCCATGGCATCCAACCCCCCAAAATGTGGTTTTCTTTTTTGTTTTTTAATGCCCACTTTTTCTCCCTTTCCTTCAAACGGATTACTCAGGTGTCTGAATGCTTTGGCATTACACACAAACCTAAGGAGTACAGGCAGTCCTCGACTTACAACAGTTCATTTAGTGACCGTTCAAAAATACTAAAATGCTAGAAATGGTCCCAAATCACCAGTCGGGCTGGCTTTTGTGGAATGGTGGATGTTATATCTTCAAAATTCTGGATCAAGGAAGCAAGGATGGAAGAGAAAGTACCTCTTCTAACTTTCTCCAAATACAGGTAGTCCTCGACTTACAACGATTTGTTTAGTGACTGTTCAAAGTTACAACGGCACCGAAAAAGTGACTTAGGACTGTTTTTCACTCTTACAACCGTTGCAGCATCCCATTGGATCACGCAATCAAAATTCGAACGCTTGGCAACGGGCTCATATTTATGACGGTTGCAGAGTCACCTGATCCCCTTTTGCGACCTTCTGACAGGCAAATTCAATGGGGAAAGCCGGATTCACTTAACAACTGTGTTGCTAACTCAACCACTGCAGTGGTCTGCTGCGTCAAGAAAGGCCGTAAAATGGGGCTAAACAAATGTCTCACTTAACAACAGAGATTTGGGTCTTAATTTTGGTCATAAGTCAAGGACTACCTGTAATAACAACCAGAACGGAGCAGGAACGTCCCCATTGCAGCCTCCCTCCTCTGCACTTTATCCTGTTCGGGAAGCTGTTATACAGGTGAAATGCACCTGAAAGCACCCCGTGGCACTGAGAAGTCAGTCGGTGCGCCTCCCCGTCTTGCGCTCCCTCCCTGGCACACGTTACTCCGATCTCAGAGAATGACAATCCATCCAATTTCTTGTGAAACATAAACCCCGGAGCTCTGGGCTTGTTGATTTCGCCCAACCTACACTCTCCTGACAGATGTAATATAAGTCAAACAGATCGCCTGCTGCCCCCAAGTCACTTCTGGTTTTCAGATCAGACAGCAGGAGGTCACTAGATGCAGCCATCGAGATGTCAACCGCGAGTCAACCTAAAAAATGATGTTTCCCTTAAGCACCACACATAAACATCCCCAGTTATGGAGCCAGACTGAAAAGACCTGATTTATCCCCATATAGGTAACCTTCGACGTACAACGATTCATTTAGTGACTGTTTGAACTTACAACAGCACTGAAAAAAGTGACCGACAGCCATTTTTCATACTTACAAGCTGCATCCCCATGGTCATGTGATCAAAATTTGGACGCTTGGCAACTGGCTCGCATTTATGACGGTCGCAGTGTCATGCGATCCCCTTTTGCAACCTTCTGACAATCAGAGTCAATAGGGAAGTCAGATTCACTTACTAACTTAACAACTGAGTGGCTCACTTAAAAACTGTGGCAAGGAAGATCGTAAAATGGAGCAAAACTCACTTAACAACTGTCTGGGTTAGCAATGGAAATTTTGGGCTGAATTGTGGTCATAAGTCAAGGATTACCTGTATTTCTACAGATGACCTTGATCCATCTATTACCACCTTAGCAGGCAGGCACAAAGGAAGGGCCATATAATACCTCTTAAGATCATAAATATGATGCCTGTTCTACCAGAGGTTTAGCATGCATTTCCATCTCTATTCTTAGCCATTTAATGGATTTAATTTGGAATCAACACATTCACAATTCCAGGTTGGCAATCTGGTTAAGTATCTTATGAATTTGTTTCCTTGGGGTGGAGTTAACCGCAAGAGAGGCGGCATATAAATTTAATAAGTGAATGAATAAACCATCCGGAGTTCTGAGGGAGAAGGGTAGAAATTACATAGCCACCATTTAGCCGAGAAGATTATAGGAAGCTCACTTCCCATTATTCAGGATGCTGCTTGTAAGCACTATGTGCTTAGAGCTCGAAGCCTTGTTAGAGACCCCACACACCCACTTTATGTTCTGTTCCTGTTGCTCCCCTCTGGGAGGAGGTTTCGAAGTATCTATAGCAGGAGTACCAGATTTTGTAACAGCTTTGTTCCCTCTGCTATCCGTCTGGTAAACTCGCAATATTCATTTCTTTCACCATGTACATGTATACATCCGAACTAACTGTGTTGTTTCTCTGTGTCAAATAATATATGTGGGTATGTGCATAATTTTGTATTTCTTTATTTATTTTGTCATATTTATGAAGTGTATATTGGAGGTGGTGACCCTTTGAGAGCTGTAGGCAACGAACTTTCTGGTTTTTCTTTGAAGACGTTTCGCTTCTCATCCAAGAAGCTTCTTCAGCTCTGACTGGATGGTGGGGAATGGAAAGATTTATACTCCTTGCAGACAGAATGGAAGGAGAATAAATCCTTCCGTTTCCCCACCATCCGGTCAGAGCTGAAGAAGCTTCTTAGATGAGAAGTGAAACGTCTTCAAGAGAAAACAGAGAAAGTCCAACTGCCTCTTGTAAAAGCACCTTTGGGACAACCATGACCTGGATGGCTGAGAATCTCCATAGACAAAATTTCATTTTAATATATGCCGATTAGTGTACATTCAAAGTGACAATAAAGTTATTCTAAATCTAATTTAGATGAAGGATTTCTTTAATCCCCTTTTTCACTCCTATTTTTTTATTCTTCCAGTGCTGGGGTGGGTAGGACCGGCTGCTTTATTGTCATCGATGCCATGCTGGAGAGAATAAAACATGAGAAGACGGTGGACATTTACGGGCACGTCACCCTCATGAGGTCCCAGCGAAATTACATGGTACAGACAGAAGACCAGTACAGTTTCATACACGATTCTTTGCTAGAAGCCGTCGCCTGTGGGAACACGGAGGTCCCCGCTCGGAACCTGTACACCTATATCCAGAGGTTGGCACAGATAGAAGTGGGAGAACACGTCACAGGCATGGAACTGGAGTTCAAGGTGAGCAGAGGTACAGGGGTACGTGGCTCAGGCAGGTTGCCCTGTTGCATCTACGCTGGGAGCAGTGGGTGGCCCAGGTTAGCCAGCACAAAGTTGCAATCTGTACAGATAATCCTCGACTTACAACGTATTGCCACAATCAGGGGTTGCCACAAAGAAGAGGGGTCAAGCTATTTTCCAAAGCACCTGGGGGCAGGACAAGAAGCAACGGATGGAAAGAGAGAAGCAATCTAGAACTAGGGAGAAATTTCCTGACAGTTAGAACAATTAAAAAGCGGAACAACTTGCCTCCAGAAGTTGTGGGTGCTTCATCACTGGAAGATTTCAAGACAAGATTTCACAACCATTTGTCTGAAATGGTCCCTGCCTAAGCAGGGGGTTGGACTAGAAGACCTCCGAGGTCCCTTCCAACTCTGTCATTCTGTTCTATTCTAACTATTCGTTTAGTATCCATTTGAAGTTACAACAACATTGAAAAACAGGATTTATGACCATTTTCACACTTACGACCGTTGTAGCATCTCCACAGTCATGTGATCAAAATTCAGACACTTGGCCACTGGCTCATATTTATGACGGTTGCAGTTTTCTGTGGTCGCCCTTTTGCAAAGTCAGTGGGGAAGCCAGATTCTCTTCACAGCTGTATTATTAACTTAACAACAGCAGTGATTCACTTAACAGCTATGGCAAGAAAGGTTGTAAAATGGGACAAAAGTCACTTAACAACTGCCTTGTTTAGCAACGGAAACTCTGGGCTCCCTTGTGGTCGTAAGTCGAGGACTATCTGTACTTAGAGGGGAAAGCATTTACTTTGGATTCAGAAAGTCCTGTGTCTTGCCATGTACCAGGAAGATAGAAAGACATCCGGGCGGGAGTGTGATTTGCAGAATTCTCCATTGGGGCGGGCTGGCATAGACACTATTCAATTAACGCAGCATTTCCCAGCCTGGGTGACTTCCAGACACGTAAATTTGAACTTCAAAAATGTTTCAGCAATAGCCAAGCTGGTTGGGGAACTCTGGGAGTAGAAATATACAGGTTTAAGAGTGACCATCGATGCCCAGAATCCAGCTGTTGGATTGTGAGCATGACCTATGTAACAGTGTCCCACATATAAAGGTCCAAGAACTCATCTTTAGAGCGATGTTCCACTTGAAGAATTCTAAGCAGAGGCCATGTTGAATTCTGGGAATGGAAATCTACGTGTCTAGGGAAAACTTCAAGTCCCAGAATTCTCATCAGTAGCCACACTGGCTAGGGAATTCTGGGAGTTGAAGTCCATATATCTAGCGAGTGAGCATTAATTCCTGGAACCTTCAACAAAGGGCCACACTAAATGGGGAATTCTAGGAGAAGAAGCCCACTCAGGTGACCTGCTGCCCTCTCACCCACCTGTGCCCCTTTTCCTCTGCCAGAGACTCGCCAACTCCAAAGCCCACACCTCCAGGTTCATCAGTGCCAACCTGCCCTGTAACAAATTCAAAAATCGCCTTGTCAACATCATGCCATACGAGACCACACGGGTTTGCCTTCAGCCTATCCGCGGAGTCGAGGGCTCCGACTACATCAATGCCAGCTTCATTGACGGATACAGGTAAAGTCCCCTGGAGGAGGTGGGACGGACCAGACACCTGGTTCCTTTGTCTCTTCCTGTTCTCTATGCCGGCTGCCAATCATCCTTGGTCCACAGTATATATTATGTGCTATGATATTATACATTAGAGGTGTGCGCGTGTGTGACTTCTGTAGAACTTTTCTACAGAATGCACTGGCCCAGTTCTCGTTCTCTTTTTACCTTGCTTTTCCTTCTGAATGTTAAGCCTGAATAGACAAAAAGGTTGTTTGCAAATTCTAAGTGGTCCACAAGAGTTTCTGGATCCTATTCTGGGAGGGAGTTGCCACTGGAATACGTCTTCATCTCCTGTTGGCATCAAGCCCTGTGATCCCTGACCTGCAGAAATCTAGGGGACCATGAGTGACAGTAGAGAGAAACCAAAAAATAAGATGGCTCTTTGCCTCCATCTAGTGCTCACATGGATCTCTGCAGCCCAATATTACGTGTCCTGAATTAGCGCTGCTAAAAACAATGTCTTTGAATTTGGAAAACAAATGGTTCCTTACCAATAAAAGTGAATATTTGTAGCTCAAGGCTGAACTGTGGGAACCATGGTGCTTTCTAAGCTTGGTTGGGTGTTTTTTTTTGTTTTTTTTTTTTGCAGATGTTTCATTGCCCAACTAGGTAAGATCATCAGTGCTAGAAGGGAGTGGGGTTTGTGGAGTAGAGGAAGAGGAGGACGATGGGGTCCTTGGTGCTCTCTGAGGTTGGTGGTTTTCTTGCAGATGTTTCATGACCTAACTAGGTCACATCACCAATGCACTGATGATGTCACCTAGTTGGGACATGAAACGTCTGCAAGAAAACCACCAACCTCAGAGAGCACCAAGGACCCCACAGATAAGTTCCTTATTTCTGCGTATCAAGTTTCTACTGACATCAGATGGAGGTGGGCTTTCTAGTTACATTGCAAAGTTAGATCCTGCAAGGCTGAAGTTTGAGAAGTACTTAGCATCAATTCTTCAACCTGGAAGGGATGAGAAGTGTTACCGCAATTCATCCCTTACTCCTTTGTTCTCTGGGGCTGGTGGGTTCAAGATGACGAGCCCACCTCTGCTGTCCAACTTGACCTGGGTCTTGACATTTTTCTGGAGCAGGGTGAGCGATTATGGTGACTTTATAACCTGTGGACTTCAACTCCCAGAATTGCTGAGCCAGCATGGCTGGCTCAGGAATTCTGGGAGTTGAAGTCCACAGGTCCTAAAGTTGCTATAGTTGCCCTCCCCTGTTCTGGATTGTCATGGACCAAACCTTCATTTGCATTTAAAGGCCACCTTGCCTCCTTAGCTTGCCTTCCAAATAGGGTTTCTTTTCCTTGCTCCTTCCTGCAGGCAACAGAAGGCTTACATCGCCACCCAGGGACCCTTGGCGGAGACCACAGAGGACTTCTGGCGCATGCTGTGGGAGAACAACTCAACCATTGTGGTGATGTTGACCAAGCTGCGAGAGATGGGCCGGGTAAGTGGGACATCCTAGCTTGTTGTTGCTTCATTTTGAACCCCAGAATGTTGGGTGAACATCCCTTGAATGGCAGGCTTTGATTTCCGGGGTGTTGTTCTCCCAGGCAATGGATTAGTAGTGTACATTGAGAGGCCAAATCTCTCATTTTGATTGTCTGAAGAAGGGCAAGGGGTCAATGGCACGGTTGTGGCCCTCCTCTTGATTTTTTTGGGCCCTTTCCTTGCAGAAACTCCTGGCTGCCAATGGCTGTTTGCGTATAGCCCCATACACAGCTAGAAATGCACATGAGAAATCCTTCAACTTAAATCTCGGATTAGATGATAGCCAAGTTTGGACTATTAGAAAGACAGCAGGGTATCAGTTGTGCATCTCCTGCATGGCATATTCGCAACCCTACTAAGAAATAGCTGTGTGTTTGTGGTTAGCAATAGCACTTAGATTTATATACCACTTCACAGTGCTTTCTAGCCCACTCTAAGTGGTTTACAGAGTCTGCCTATTGCCCCCAACAATCTGGGTCCTCATTTTACTGACCTCAGAGAGATGGAAGGGTGAATCAACCTTGAGCCAGTCAGGATCGAACTCCTAGCTGTTGACAGCCTGTAGTATACTGCATTTTAACCACTGTGCCACCAGGGCTCATTGGTGCCCTCTGTCCCTGTGGCCGAGGGGCTAAACAGAGGAGCTTAATAATAAGAATAATAAGAATAATAAGAATCCCAGCTGCTAAACTTTCCTGACATGGAATAACATGATAGTAACCGGTTTTCTTAAAATTCTAATTTTAGCACTCAAATTATTTCCAAAGGGAATGCACATCCAGGCAGTTGGCTTTGAAGTAGGCAAGTCCCTCGAGGGAACTTTATTGCCTGAAACATCTCAGTGCGAGGCTGAGGCAGGTAGGGCCTGCATCTTTTGTTTTGCCAGCAGCAAATGAGCTTCTTCCTCTGTTGGTCCACAGGAAAAGTGCCATCAGTACTGGCCGGCCGAGAGGTCTGCACGGTATCAGTACTTTGTGGTGGACCCCATGGCTGAATATAACATGCCTCAATACATCCTCCGAGAATTCAAGGTCACCGATGCCAGGGTAAGTCAACACCAGATTCCCATCCCGTACCAGCTTTCCAGGATCAGAATGGTGCTCAAACGTTGGGAAAGGAATTGGTCCTGAATACAGATCGCTGGAAGGGGATGGGGTTGGCCATAGATCAGGCTGAACAGCGCAACTGTGTGGTCTACCTGGTTGTGGATCAGTTGGGCTGTGGGTCTGTGTGTGATTGTCCTCAGTGAGGTTCCCTGGGGAGAAAGATCTCTTAGGGATTTTTATTTTGACATCCTCCATCTAGCCTCCCACGAGCCAGATAATGTTACAGCCTCAACTTTTTTATATTTTTACATACTTAGTAAATACTAGCCATTCCTATAACCACAAACCACAGATAGTGCTTGACTTAAAACCATTCATTTAGTGGCCGTTTGAAGTTACAATGGCACTGCAAAAAGTGACTTGTGACCGTTTTTCACATTTACGATGTCGCAACATCATGATCACGTGAACGAAATTCAAACACTTGGCAAACTGGTTCATATTTGCGACAACTGCGTTGTCCCAGAGTCGTGTGATCCCATTTTATGACCTTCTGAGCAGCAAAGTGAATGCTGAAGCCAGATTCACTTAACAACCGTGTTACTAACTGAACAACTGCAGTGATTCACTAAACTACGGTGGCAAGAAAGGTCATAAAATGGGGCAAAACTCACTTAACAACTGTCTTGCTTGGGAACAGAAGTTCCAGGCTCAATTGTGGTTGTAAGTCGAGGACTGCCTTTAATCTAATCAGCCCATCCCAAAGTCAAGATTTCATATTTTTTCCCATCTCGAACACAAAAGCAGTTCCAAGCCGAATTTGCCTTTAAGCCTGAAATGCTGCTCAGCTCAAGTAATGTGTTCCCTTGTCTTCTGAGCAGTGGATGATGGTCAAAGCAGTTTACAAATACTAAAAGTACCGTCTGTCTATGTGGCACAGCAAAGTTCTGAAAATAGCTCAGGCATTCTCCTCACCCCCTCCGCACATTTAAGATTTGGGGGTTCTGCTTTCATATACCGTACATCTCCCTGTGTGACCGTCTAAAATAAGGAATAAATTTCTTTCTTTCTTTTTCTTTTATTATATCATGATTATCCAAGCCCCCTGATCTCTATAACTGATCATCATTTTGTTTCAACTTGACAATTCTACAGAGAGAAAATTCAGAATGAACAAAAAGATTAAAGATATTTTCTAGTTCACCTGTTCCCCTGGGTTTTCTCCCCCCCCCCCCCCATTTTTCTTCATAATTACACCACTGCAAATGCATAATCCCCCCACCCTTCTCCCTAAACTCCCCTTTATTCCATCTGCACGAATTCCGGTATGAAATCATCAACCACCCCCTGGTTGCTTTCTCTCTCGGCGGCTTAATTCTTTGGAATGTATTTCCAAGGATTTTCCTGCTTCTGAAGGATGTGAAAAGCCACCTGTGCCTTTTCTCTTTCTCTCTCTCTCTCTCTCTCTCTCTCTCTCTCTCTCTCTCTCTCTCTCTCTCTCTCTCTCTCTCTCTCTCTCTCTCTCTCTCTCTCTCTCTCTCTCTCTCTCTCTCTCTCTCTTTTTTTTTTTTCTCCCTCTTTGGGTGACGGATAACATGCCATGTCACCCTGACCATTGCACAATTTTAAAAAAAATCATTACGTTTGTTTCCTGCTCCTTTTAAAGAAGCGCGGGAAGCCCTGTCTGAGCCATCGGCATGACTCAGCCTAGAAATTCAGCAGTTCCAGAATTTCTGCTGAGCACCAGATTAAGGGTACCACCTTCTCCCAACCCGAATGTCAGTCTCGCACCAGACCTGAGAGGTAGACTAAATTGAGTGAGAACGACTTGCCTAGGTCATCGTTGAGTCTGCAGCTAAGGAAAGATCAAAACCGAACCTTTTGTGGTTTGCCAGAGCATCAGATCGAGACATTAGTTCCTTAGTTAACAAATCCTCAGATATTTTTTATTTCTTTTCCTGGATTTTTTCAGTTTGCCTCTCTTTCTTCAGTTATATCCAGGGGTGAAATCCAGCAGGTTCTGACAGGTTCTGGAGAACCGGTAGCGGAAATTTTGAGTAGTTCGGAGAACCAGCAAATACCACCTCTGGCTGGCCCCAGAGTGGGAAGGGAATGGAGATTTTGTAGTATCCTTCCACCAGGAGTGGGGAGGGAATGGGGATTTTGCAGTATCCTTCCCCTGCCATGCCCACCAAGCCACGCCCACCAAGCCACGCCCACAGAACCGGTAGTAAAAAAAATTTGGATTTCACCACTGGTTACATCCCTTTCTTTTGATGCTTCTGCTTTGTTGTGCTGGTGAGTTTTTTTTAAAGGCATATAAAAAGGGGTGCAGCACTGGTTGTCGATAGAGTATGTTGAGTTTTCTCTCACACACACACACACAACACACACACACACCGTGGCTATCCCTGGAATTCTTAACCTACATGTGTATGTAAATTGATGTGACCAGCTAACCTAAATAAAGTGAGTCTGGGCAGCTTACAAGTGAAAACAAACCAAGGTTAAAGCAACCGTTGATAACATCAATAACGGCTCATCTAGCTCAGCGTTTTCTGATGAGTGCTTGGCTTACCCTGATTCCAGCACCAGGGGAATGACCAAGTTTTTAAAACATTTCTAAATGCCAGCAAAATCAGGGCATGGAGCTAATAAACGTTCTTGGATGAGGGATGAGATTAAAAAAAAAAACCCTCCCAAAAAATTATTTGCACTAGAGAAACAAAAACCACATGGTCGGCAGAGGTCTCCAGTACAGGTAATCCTCAACTTTCCGACCAAAATTGGGACCAGAATTTCCATCTCTATGTAAGGCAGTTGCTAACTGAATCATGCTCGATTTTGCAACCTTTTGCCATGGTTGTTAAGCAAATCGCCTCCGTTGTTAAGTGAAACACATAGTCGAGCGAATCCAGCGTCCTCCGCTGAGTTTTTCTGTCGAAAGCTGACTGGGAAAGGTTGCAAGTGGTGGACCCATGACCTTTGAGCGCTGCAACTGTGATTAATGCACGGTTGCCAAGCGCCCAAATTTTGATGACGTGTCTCTGGGGATGCTGCGACTGTCGCAAGTGTGAGGACCAGGTGTAAGTAAGTCACTTTTTTTCAGTGCCGTTGTAACTTTGAACGGTCGCTAAACGAATGATTGTAAATCAAGGACCACCTTGCATTCATTGAGTTTTGAGAACTTACTTGCTTTGCTCTGTTCTGCTAGTTCTGTTTTTACACCTTCAAACCCTTTTTTTTTACTTTCCAGGATGGCCAGTCTAGAACCGTGCGTCAGTTCCAGTTCACCGACTGGCCGGAACAAGGTGTGCCAAAATCCGGCGAAGGCTTTATCGATTTCATTGGGCAGGTGCACAAAACTAAGGAGCAGTTTGGACAAGACGGACCAATTTCGGTCCACTGCAGGTACGCACAGCCAAGAAGAGACTGGACTGCCGTCTGTCAGAAATGGTGTAGGTAATCCTGCTTAGGCAGGGGGTTGGACTAGATGACCTACAAGGTCCCTCCCAACTCTGTTCATCTGTAAACTATTTTAAAAGTGGAGCTGCCGGTCCACTTCCTCTTTCAAATCTTGTATAATCTTGAATTTAATTTTTGTCTTTCATTATACCACGTGTATATTGTTTACGCCAATTATTTAATACCAGTATTTTATTGGAATCATCAGGAGCAGAAAATATTTGTAAATCTGTAAACTTTCTCAAAACACCGAAGATTTTCCTACCAGCTAAAGGAAAAGAAATCCATCTTTTCAGGACTTTCTCGGTGTTTTATACAGGTAGTCCTCGACTTATGACCGCATTTGAGCCCAAACTTTCCATGGCTAAGCAAGCGTTAAAGTTAGTTTTTCCCCGCTTTACAACCTTCCTTACCACAGTTGTTAAGTGAATCACCGCAGTTGTTAAGCCAGCAACACAGTTGTTAAGCGAATCCGGTTTCCCCATTGACTTTGATCGTCAGAGGGTCGCAAAAGGGGATCACGTGACCGCGGGACGCTGCAACCGTCATAAATATGAGCCAGCTGCCTCATAGCTGTCCGAATTTCGGTCACCATGGGGATGCTGCAACGGTTGCTAAGTGTGAAAAACGGTCATAAGTCTACTTTTTCAGTACTGTTGTAACTTTGAACGGCCACTAAACGAATGGTTGTAAGTCAAGGACTGCATTTTTTTAGAATTTTAAAACCTGCATTGATTGTCCGGCTAGCTTTAAATGAAGGTGAAGAAGAGGAAAATCACTCTCTGATTGATGGTTTAGATCAGGGGTGTCAAATTCTATTTCATTGAGGGCCGCATCAGGGTTGTGTTTGACCTGGGGGGTGGGGCTGGAGGGGGCAGGGGAGGGGCAGGGGGCGTGGCCAGCTCGACGTTGCTTGTATCAGGGGCACCTGTGGTGGCCAAGTGCTAAGGCAGGACTTCCTTCCTTCCTTCCTTTTCTTTTCTTTTCTTTTTCCTTCCCTCTTCATTCTCCTTTCTTCTTCCTTCCCTCTTTCCTTCTTTTTCCTTCCTTGCTCTCCTCCCACCTTCCCTTCTTTTTCTTTTTCTTTCCTCTTTCCCTTTCACCTTTCCTGTCCTTTCTTGCATGCCCAAATGCAAAAGGGGAAACATTTCTCCTTTTGTTTTGTTTTTAGTTTGTTTTGATAGCCCTCGGCCAGCGGAAACAGAGGCCGGGTTTACGGTTAGTAACCCCCGGGCCGGTTTTCAGCCTGGACGGCCTGCTGCAGCCCTCTGCCAACGGAGCTCAGGGGGGCCGCACACCCTCCCGTGCTCCGTTTCCACTGGCAGAGGCACAGCGGGCCAGTCCTTTGCTATTTCCAGAGTGGCCTCGCGGACCAGATCTAAGCACCCTGTGGGCCGGATCTGGGCCTTGAGTTTGACACCCCTGCTTTAGATAAAAAGCAAATGTGTCCATAGCAATCAGCAGCGGAAGAAGGTCATAAAAGATGTCGGCTGTAATTGTGCAAGCAAAGCAGGGTTTGGGTCGTGTGGTCCCAGCTCCCCTCTCGCCATCTGGATCCTGCAGATGGCTCTGGATAGGCCCAATCCCTGGCAGGGTTTCTCCACTCACCCTGGACTGGAGCTGGGAAACTGGGCCATTCCCATTGCAGAAAGGCCGAACGTTCTTTCAAATGGAGCATCTCTTAACGGCGATTTTCATTTCGCACAACAGGCATCGCTGACCTCTTTACCGCTCTCCGTGCACGCAGATCGTTAGTCCCCGAGAGTTTTAGTATTTCCCTTCCCCGGAGCTAAAATTATATCGTTGGGCTGTTCTGTTCTGTTCCTTCGCTTCCCCTCCGCCCACTTCCCCTAAAATACAAATTGTGAGCAGCTTTTAGTCCTGATTTCCAGCTCACCTGCAGATGAGCAAAGGAGCCCTTCCTCCTATCAGTTTCCTTTCGTTGCGAGGCTTGTTAATTGATAAAGGATTTCTTTGTAGAACGGAGAGGAACTAACTGGCTAAATAGCCCATTCAATGGTTAGATGTTGACCTCCTGGTAAATTGCAAAGCTTTAAATTCTGTTTTCTACAGCTCTGGGGAACAGGAGATTACAGCAGACTGTTGTTTACCGATCGAGGAGAATTGGTAGCTCAGGGTTGAACTGTGGGGTCTTTGGTGCTCTCTGAAGTTAGTTATTTTCTTGTAGGTGTTTACCCAAATTGTGGGTGTTTACCCATCATCAGTGCTACAAGGGTGGGGTACAGAAGAGCAGCAGGAGGAGGAGGAGGACTGTGAGGTCCTTGGTGACCTCTGAGCTTGGTTGTTTTTTTGAAAATGTTGCATTACCCAACTAGGTAACATCATCTTTGCTAGAAGGGATTGGGGTTTGTGGAGAGGAGGGGGAAGAGGAAGAGGAGGGGTCCTTGGTGTGGGGTCCTTGGTGCTCTCTGAGCCTGGTGGTTAATAATAGAATGGAATAATAGGATGGGATGGGATAGGATAGGATGGGATGGGATGGGATGGGATGGGATGGGATAGGATAGGATGGCGCTGCGCCAAGGTGGCGCAGCGGTAGAGGCAGGTACTGCAGGCCACATTAGCTGACTGTGATCCGCAGGTCAGCGGTTCAAATCTCACCGGCTCAAGGTTGACTCAGCCTTCCATCCTTCCAAGGTAGGTAAAATGAGGACCCAGATTGTTGGGGGCAATATAAATATACATTGCTTACTGGTGTAAACCGCTTAGAGTGTGCTTGCACTGTGGGGCAGTATATAAATCTCACAAATAAATAAAATAAAATAAATAAATAGGAGTTGGAAGGGGCCTTGGAGGTCTTCTAGTCCAACCCCCTGCTTAGGCAGGAAACCCTATACCATTTCAGACATTTTCTTGCAGATATTTCATTACCCAACGTGGTCACATAATCAGTGCTAGATGGGAGTGGGGTTTGTGGAGTAAATGAGGAGGAGGAGAGGACTAGGGGGTCCTTGGTATTTCTCTGAGCTTGCTTGTTTTCTTGCAGACGTTTCATTACCCAACTAGGTAGCATCATCAGTGCTAGATGGGAGTGATCAGATCACATTGGTCTCTGTTCACCTTTCTAACTCCAAACTACTCAGAAAAGCCTCTTGGGAACACAGAACCCATCCACCTTTTCCCAAAGATACCCCAAAAGGCGGGGAGCCTTCCCAGCTTCCAGAAGATAAAATCCCCCAGACGTTGCTTGCTAATCTGTGATTAAAGCTTTCGGTGATTACACATCGGCAGAGATTAAGGATTCTCGTGGGATTCCATCTTGGCACTGAGAGATCTGTCTTGTGGGTGGAGGACACCATCTGCTGCTCCACCTCTGCTCCTGGCTGGCTAAACCCGAAGAGATCTTGCAAATCCAGCCAAGGAACTGGCATGGGGGGTAAATTGACAAGCTGCTGTAGCTCCTACACACAGGTTTACGGGTCTTCCTCTTCCGATTCCCTCTCAATTCTTTTTCAGGCAAGCTGCTTTCCCTTGGCATCCCCTGCCTCAAATTGGGAGGGGCACAGGGGATGTCGATTGCGTAGGCAGCAGCATGCATAACAGCTTCCTGGCAAAGAGCTAGAGACCCTTTGCATGCATTGATTGATTGAATTTAGATCCCAACCATCTCATTCTGAAAAGCTACTCTGAGCAGCTTAACCGTTCAAATGTTGATCTCTTTTTATCATTTTAAGTAATAGAATAATAGGTCTTCTATTCCAGCCCCCAGCTCAAGCAGGAGACCCTAAACCAGTGATGGCGAACCTTTTTTGGTTTGCGTGCCAAAAAGGGGGGGGAATGCGGGGGATCACGTGTGTGCGTGCCCACACTCATAATTCCATGCACCCCCGCACATGCACGCATGACCCCCCTGCTCCCAGCATGCAATGGCATGCCCATTTTTCGCTCTCCCCAGGCTCCAGGGCCTTTCTAGGAGCCTGGGGAGGGCGAAAACGGCCTTCCCCACCCCCTCTGGAGGCTGGAAACAGCCTGTTTCCCGACTCCCAGTGGGCCCAGAAGGCCCGAAAATCAGCTGGCTGGTGCACACATGCACGCCGGACCTGAGCTCGCGTGCCCACCGATATGGCTCCGCGTGCCACTTGTGGCACCCGTGCCATAGGTTCGCCATCACGGCCCTAAACCATTTCAGACAAGTGGTTGTCCGGTTGTCCAGTCTCTTCTTAAAGACCTCCAGTGATGGAGCATTCACAACTTCTGGAGGCAAGCTGTTCCATTGGTTAATTGTCCTCACCGTTAGGAAGTTTCTCCTTAATTCCAGGTTGCTTCTCTCCTTGATTAGTTTCCATTCATTGATTCTTGTCCTGCCTTCGGGGGCTTTGGAGGATAGGTTGACTCCCCCTTTTCTTTGGGGCAGCCCCTCAAATACTGGAACACTGCTATCATGTCACCTTTAGTCCTTCTTTTCCTTAAACTAGAGATACCCAAATCCTGCAACTGTTCTTCATATGTTTTAGCCTCCAGTCCCCTAATCCTCTTTGTTGCTCTTCTCTGCACTCCTTCTAGAGTCTCAACATCTTTTTTACATCGTGGCGACCAAAACTGGATGCAGTATTCCAGGTGTGGTCTTACCATAAATATAATAAATTATATTTAAATAAATTTAATATAATAAAATACTAGGATGGGATGGGATGGGATATCATCCGTTCCTTCTGAGCCAGGAGCTGGTGGGAGTTTAGTGTTTGCTTTTCCTCCAAGAAATGGATCTATTTGAGATTCTTTCAATGAAGGATTTGGACACACCATGTTATTGACCTCAGTACCTGCCAGAAAAGATGGCCCCAGGCTGGACTGAATGTAAGAGTCCTTGTATTAGCCATCATTGTGGTTGGGGGCTTTGAGTTCATTTGCAGGCTGGTTAAGCCAAGGGGCTGGCAGGCAGAGTTGGTGGGACTGTGCTATACTTTGCATCGGCAGCTCATTAAAACCCCTGTGTCTTTTCTCTGGATTGTGCTGCAGCCGTGGGAGGTAGCTGCTTTAAAGAGTGCCTGTCTTTAAAGGTCCCTCTCTTGCTTTCAGATCCAAAGCCCTCTTTCGCCCTAATTCTCCCGTCTTGGCAACCCTTCGGGTTTCTTCCAGGAACTTGTAGTCCAGCCTCTCTGGACTGAGGGAGTATGTCTGCTTCATGCCTAGCCTTGCGAAAGAAGGCGCTAGATGGGTTTCCTCACAGGCCCTCCACGCACATCGATGTCCCTCTCTTCTTTCTTGGCAGTGCGGGAGTAGGCAGGACCGGCGTCTTCATCACGCTAAGCATCGTACTGGAGAGGATGCGCTACGAAGGGGTGGTGGACATCTTCCAGACCGTGAAGATGCTGAGGACACAACGGCCCGCCATGGTGCAGACGGAGGTGAGAAGGAGGGCTTCACTTCACGTTGGACTCACTTGAGACTCAGAAGGGTTGGGTCAGGGGAAAGAAGGGGGATCAGCGCTTCCCCTACGACCCCCCAAAAGCATTACCTCCACCCCACCCTTCCCCTGACCGCATCCTTGCTCCACAATGGGGACAAGGGTGGAGATGACCTGTGCTGAGGGCTTCAGGGAGGGACAGCCAACCCTTCCCTGGAGGACCCTTTCCTCCTGCAAAGTAGCAAAAGCCAGCAGGCATCATTTACATGCGCACCCAGGATCTTCCTCAGACAGAAGGTAGGGACACTGGGGAACCCTCTTAGCATTCAAACAAATACTGGGGTGTGTTTTTCAAAAGAGTCAGGAAGATAAATCCCTGGTGGGGTGAGAATAATTTGGTGCATGTCTCCAGATTGCTGCATGCCGGTGGCAGGCCCATCAGTGGATTCCTAGGAGGACAGGGACAAAATCGGCAAATCTGGGCGCATGTGGCGATCAATGCTCAACCCCTTTCTTCAAAATCTTGCCCGTTTTTACCCCAGATTTTTGTGAAATCCCGCAAGATCCAGCCCTACCAAGCTGAATGCCTTTCACTCCTCAATCCGTGGGTCTTTAGGATGCTCCAAGCCAGTGGTGAAATCCAAATTTTTTTACTACCGGTTCTGTGGGTGTGGCTTGGTGGCGTGGTATGGCTTGGTGGGCATGGCAGGGGAAGGATACTGCAAAATCCCCATTCCCTCCCCACTCTGGGGCCAGCCAGAGGTGGTATTTGCCGGTTCTCCGAACTACTCAAAATTCCTGCTACCGGTTCTCCAGAACCTGCTGGATTTCATCCCTGCTCCAAGCTATTTCTGCAAACCACCTCCTACAGATAGATGCCAGCCCAGGCAGACCCTTGAGAGTGGGTGAGCCCAGTGTTTGAATTCCCACTTGGCCAGGAATCTCCCAAATGTGGCATGGGACCTGTGCTTTTTCTGCAGCCTGGCCCGCTATATAGGACTGTTGTGTAATCCACTCAAATCAACCAGAGATCTTCAAAGCAGTGCCCACTTTACAGATCCAGTAAATAAGGACCTGTGTGGGTCTCCTAGCTGATTCATCCTGGCCTATTACGCATTTGTAGGGCAATTTATTTATTTATCAAAATCTATTTGGTGGCTATCTCGCTTTCACACAACTCTGGGCAGTTTACAATCCGATAAACTAAGTTATAAAAGTTTAAAATAGTAAGACAATGGTGAGTTCTAGTTCCGCCTTAGCCATGAAAGCCAGCTGGGTGACTGGAAGTTCTAGTCGCGCTTTAGATAGAAAAGCCAGTTGGATGACTTTGGGCTAATCATCAAGGAGATGGTGAGTTCTAGTCCTGTCTTAGCCATAAAAGTCGGCTGGGTGACTCTGGGCCAGTCCCTCTCCCTCAGCCCAACCCACTGCACAGGGTTGTCGTGGTGGGGAAGATAGGAGATAGAAATTGTGTTGGATATTGAGTTATTTGTGCAAATAAAAAAAGGCAGGATAGAAACAAATAAAATTTAAGATAAAAGATAAATGTTATAAATAAATAAATAAATTGAGCAAACTCTGCCTGCCAATAAATAACCCGGCTCTCCTTCCTTCCCCTCCCAGGACGAATACCAGTTCTGCTATCAGGCTGCCCTGGAATACCTGGGAAGCTTTGACCACTATGCAACATAATAAGGAAAAGGAAACTTTTCAAAAGCCATTCGTTGTGCAGACTCCTAACACTTCTCAGCCTGCAAGGCTCCTGTTTGAGCGATGCGAAGCTAGCCTCGACCTTTCTAAACACCTACAGACTGAATCAGAAAAACGTTGCCTCCCCGATCCACCCGTTTCGGATGCTCCGCCGGGAAGGAGGCATCGGGGGAGACCCCCGCAGCGACACCCCCTCCTTCTCCCGAGGCACCGCTGCATTTCCTCCATCTCGGCCCGTGTTTCGAAAACCCCGGAGCCCATCCCCAGGGTGGCTCCGAACCAGGGCGGGATTTCCCCTTCTTTCCCTTCTTTTTAAGTGGCGAACTTGTTGTTCTTACCTCATCTGGTGTCGACTGTGTGGGGAGCACACGTACCGCGTGCAACTGAACCAGAAACCGTATTGAACCTTTTCTTATTGCAGCAGGCGCCGGCCTCGTCCACACACCTTGGAGAGCAGCGGTCCGGTTGGGAAAAAAAAAACCATGGCCAAGAACCAACGAGATACACGCAGATAGCGAGAGAGAGAGAGAAACTAAAACAACTGATGGGGAGAATAGCAAAAGAAGAATTTGGCCACCACAAGTAACATTTTAGGGTTCGGTTGACGTACTAATCTTGCGGGCGGACTTAAAGGAAGCCACTTGTGAGGTGTGAAAAATTAAGAGGCAAACAAAGCAAATTTTGCATCAGGTTGGAGTGGCAGGACTCCCAGACCAAGGGGGGGGGGGGTTGGCTTCTTTCTCAGCTTAGCTTCTCAAACACTTTTAACATTCCTCTTCTTTTACCAACCTTCTTACCATGTCAAAAAGCAAACCAGAACAGGCAATAAACACGTCCTCCCATGCTCCCCCCCCCAGGCATTTCACATTTTGCAAAATAAAATAAGATAAAAATCCACAGTATTTGCCACACACCCACACGTAATCTAAACTCTGAATTTTGGAACCTCTGCAAACGCCAGTTCCAGGTTATCTTCTGTTCTCCAGATTTTAAAAGAGTTGGGGGCCCGTGGAATTTTGAAGTACATTTCACAAGAGTTCCAATTTGTTTTGTTTTTGTTGTTGTTTTTAGAAAGTCTTCCCCATCCTTTTCTTATTCCCTCTTAGCCCATCCAAACTAGTCTCTCTTTTTTTGTTGTTGTTGTTGTCGTTGCTCTCATTTATTTTTGTGGGCGTTTTAACTTCCCCTTCCCTGATGCCAAAGAGAAAAATGGCAGATTTGAAGAGAGCCTGTGGATTTGGGGGGGGGGGGCAGAGAAAGCCCGCGGGGGGCTACCTCCATGTCCAAATTAGGGTCTTCACCTCTTAACAGAAAGGTACTTTCCATTCAAAATCCAGGCAGAATAAACAGACTGCAAGGATTTGGTTGTAAGGATTAGGCCCCACCACCGAGTGGCTTTCTTTTAAAAAGGTATCGATGTAACTCTTATAAGTGACATTTATTTCTTATTTTTATTTCCTGGGTCTCCTTTTTTTAATAGTGTAATTTTTTTTTCCTTTTTTAAAAAAAAATATGTAAAAATACAAAAGAATATCAGTCAATGAATTTACAAAAAAAACAAACAAAAAAAACTACTTATTTGTTCATATTATGTTTAAAGACAAGTCTATTTTTTCACTGTAGAAATGTTAACGTGTAATGGTTGTGTGACATAAGAGAAACGCCGTGCAAAATAATTGCTACTTTTACATATTGCTTTTCTACCATTTAAAAAAAAAATATGAGAGGAGGAGGAAGAAGAGGAAGGAAAAGGTTCACTGCTCCTCACGTTTCAATGAAAATGTTGCTGCTTTTCTTTCTTTTTTTTCCCAAGAATTATGACGATTGTTGTTAATCTCTCGTCTAAGGCATTTGGGGAGCCTTGCCAGAGGGAGGGACTTGAAGAATCCTGGAGGGGCGAAACGCTGGGGGTCTTTTGTCCCTAAATTGCCCCATTTCTCAATCTCTTCCAGGCCCAATGAAAACACCCCAAGCCCCGAGAAAGCCCCCCCACCAACCACGCTGCCTTTGCATCCAGGGAAGACCCTCCCAGAATCTCCCAGACAAAATTGAAAATTGAAATTGAAAAAAATCCAATTTAAAAATCATCAGTGATGGTCTTTGCCACTCCAGGAGGGGCTCAAAACGTCTACAATTCCTGCTTCTTGGGTGTGGGGGTTGGGTGTGGGGTGTGGGTGCCAGCTGGAACGTGTCCGGGTGGACAAAAACGCAGCTCCAAAGCTCTGTTCAGCCTTAAAATACGGGGTGGCCTCAGGCCGGTCACTCTCTTGCTCTTAGCCTAACCTACCTCGCAGGGTTGTGGGGAGGAGAGAACCGCTCGGTGTGTATCCTTCAGAGGAAGGACAAGGGACCCTCCGAAAATTGGCCTCTCTCCCCCTGGCAAGGTGGGCTCTTCTCTGGATGAAGGCTGCTGAATCCTTAGGCAGTAAAGCACAGGTAGTCCTCGACTTACAACAGTTCATTTAGTGACCGTTCGTAGTTACACCGACACTGAAAAAAGTTATAGTTACGACCATTTTTCACACCGAACAACTTCTGTAGCATCCCCACAGTCACGTGATCAAGATTCAGACGCTTGGCAACTGGTTCATACTTAACGACCGTTGCAGCGTCCCCAGGGTCACGTGATTCACATTCGGCTGCTTGACAGCTGACTCACATTTATGACGGTCGCCGTGTCCCCGGGGTCACGTGATCCCCTTTGGCGACCATCCGGCCAGCAAAGCCCATGGGGAAGCCACATTCACTTAACAACCGTGTAACTAATTTACCAACTGCAGTGATTCACTTAACAAGGGAACAAAAGGTCGTAAAACTGGGCCAAAACTCGCTTAACAACTGTCTCATTTAACAACAAAAATTTGGGGCTCAATTGTGTTGGTAAGTTGAGGCCTGACCTGTAGAACTTTTTCCGAAAGGGATGGTCCATGCGAGCAGCAATAGACACATATCACTATATAGACACAAGGTACGGTACCGAGCCAAGTCAAGGCCCACCACGGTGGTCTCCCCTCCATCCTTCCACCATGTCCAGTCCTGGGTTCAAGTCCCACTGTCACATCTGAGGGATCATTTCCAGGAACGGCTAAACATCTGGGTTGAAACATCTGAACCTGTTTCTTCTTCTTTTTTTTAAGGGGAGGGGGAAAGGCGAGGAAACGGATTCTCCTGGCTTGATCAGAATGGTATTTTTAAAAAAATATCTATATATATATATATATATTTGTGAGCTCTCCCTCCCCGTCTCATTCACTAAACTTTCTTTACAGGTTTTGGACATTTGAAAAAGAAAAAGAAAAGCTTATTTTGGCAGGGCCGGGGAGGAAAAGTAGGTGAATGGGTGGGTGGGTGAGGCGGGCTGTCGAGGGGCCGGACGGGACCAGCTGCCCTTTTTTCTTTCCAATGGCCCTCCTCCCCTCCTTTCTGCGAAAGCGAGGCCCTGGTGCCAGCAGCCTGCGATGCCAAGCGGAAAACGGTCTGAAGTGGTCGCCACGCCACTCTGTATGTAGATATATATATTGACTTTGTATTAAAGGAAGATTGTCTGGAAAAAAAAACAAACCACAAGGTGTTGGAAAAGGTGTTTATTTGGGGGGAGGGAGAAAAGGGGCCGGGAGGGTGGGAGGGAGGACGGGTCGGAGGTGCCAAATTGCAACCACAGGCAAAAAATATTCCAAGCGGTCATCCCGATCACCGATCCTAGAATTCTTGCCAACTCTTCTTCCATTGCTAAAATAGGGGATTTGCTCGGGGGTCTCGGTGGGATTGCTGGAGTCCCTTGCAGAGAACGAGCGAGGGGGCTCCCTTCTCTGCCTGTCCCCCCGCCCCCAAGCCAATTTGGGATTTTGCTGGCCTCCACGATTTGTCTCATGATGTGATGTTCGTCCTAAATTGAGGTGCACGGCTGATCTACAAAACCTCTCGAGCTGCTCTGAACAAGCTTCCGCTCACCCCCTTCCCCACAGCCTGCGGACCCCAGTTATGGGAATTAACCCATTTACCAGGAGGCCTTCCAACTCTAAATGTAGCGAAAGGAACTGGGTTTCTACAATACGCATAAGAGGTGTGACCAGGGTTATCTCTAATCCTGGGTAAAGTGTGGTGTGAAGGCATCTGGTAGGGCTTTCCTCTGACCTGGTCAAGTGGGAAGCTCGGCAGCAGATCTTTGTGGACTAGTGTTTTTGTCAAGCTCAGCAACTTTATGAGTACGGCCCCCATCTCCCACAATTCCCCAGCCGGCGTACTTCAAGATGAGTTGACTTCAACTCCCGGAATACCCCCAGCCAGCATGGTTTAAAATAGCTGGACTCCAACTCCCAGAATTCTCCAGCCAGTATGCTTTAAGATGGCTGAAGTCCAATTCCCAGAATTCCCCAGCCTATAACCTTGAAGATAGGTGAACTTCAATTCCCAGAATACCCCAGCCAGCATGGTTTAAAATAGCTGGACTCCAACTCCCAGAATTCCTCAGTCAACGAACCTTGAAGATAGGTGGACTTCAACTCCCAGAATTCTCCCATCCAGCATGTTGACTGGGGGAATTCTGGGAGTTGGAGTCCACTCATCTTAAAATTGCTGAGGTTGAAAAAGATTGCACTACAGGTTTGTGCCACGTGCTCAGATCAACCGTTGTGGTGCCAATATTGAATATAACATAAAATTCTGCGCTCTGCCAGCAAACCTTGAATTACTACCAAAGTGGGCTTAACTTTCCACACTGCAAAATAAGAGAAGGAAGAAAAAAAACCCTCATTCTTAGTAAAATCTTGGGTAAGCACTGTAGCACACGAAAGATTAGAAATTCACTTTGTGTGTCTTTTTACCCTCTTTTTACTCTTAACTTTGCAAGAAAAGTCCACACACCCACACACACCATCTCCAGATCTGCCTCATTGTTAAATCAGAAACTCTGAAAAAAACTTCTCTACCAAGGGCAGAGTTATAATCTGACAGATCTAACAATCTGATTTTTCAGTCCGTCTGAACACAACGTATGTTAAAAACCTGAATTTAAGAGGTCCTTCTGACCCAGCCAGCCTGTTTGAGCTCTGCAAATAGTTAAAATTTATTTTAATCCAAAAAAGGGACCAGGGCTGTTGAAAACCTGGCTGTTCCCATCATCCCTGGCTTTTATTTCTACCGTAACTGGAAATGCGCTAACAAAAATGTCAAGTTACCTAAACTGTATATTATTTTCCAGAAATTGGGACAGGGCCAACGCGAGGAAGCATCAAATTCTTCAGCTTGTAAATTGCATTCCGGATAGTAAAATACAATATTTTGCAAGATGTATCAAAAGTAATAATCCTGTGGGTAAAAAAAAAAAATAGAAATCCAGCATCTTTCATGCTCCTGATACTAATAATGGCTTACTATATAAGTAGTCCTCAACTTATGACCGCTTGCTTACTTCTGGTTTTCAGCAAGACTTGTCCATGTAGTCCTCAATTTAAAAAAGTTCATTTAGTGACCGTTCAAAGTTACAATGGCACTGAAAAAAGTGACTTGGGACCATTTTTCAGAGTTACGACCTTTGAAGCATCCCCATGATCTCGTTATCAAAATTCAGATGTGTTAGGATGAAGATAAAATTTGAACCATCCTCTGCTACCATGTTAGGATGAAATAAACTTTGAGCTGTCCGGCTGCTACCGTGTTAAAGAAAAATATCTCATAGAGGCGAGATTTGGATCTTTTACTTGGAATTCAATCATTCAGAAATAAAACCGAGATTAAATGTCTAATAGAAAATATTTATTTCAGTACAAAACAATATAGAACAATAAACCTACATCTTTGCTAATTAACACGACCGTTCAGGTCAGGAACCAAGGCAGAAGTGAGTAATGTGGATTAGGAATGTAGACATGCGTAGACATCATATCACGTGTTCTGCTTGTATTGGAAAGTACCATCATATTTAGGATAGGAGTGCATCACTCTGCATAGACTCACAACTGACAATATTTACATTGTGACAAGATGTTTGGCAAATGGTTCATATTTACGACCGTCGCTATGTCCCACGGTCATGTGAACTTGGCTGACACACTGATGGCTCCCCGATCTGCACCTATCCAAATCATGCCACCTGCGTCCCATTGCCAACCCAGCCTAATCCTAATCCCGCCATAAAAGGGTGTTTTCCCTCTTCTCTTGACTCCGATCTCCTGTTCAGATGTTCAGGAAACTCGAGACAGCCCACCCCCACCCCAAATATCTCTTTCTTCTCCCCACTGCCTTGCCACAACCCAAGTCATCGGGGCTTCACTGTCTCGCGAGCTCTCCAAATGTCCCACCGGAGACACGTCCGCTTAGAAATCAACAGGCTTCGAGGGGAATCGAGGCTGTTCCAGTGGAACAGGTTCCTTCAGGTCATCAAGACCAACCCTTTCTCTTGTGGGTGACTCCAAATTAGGGCTGGACTGCATGGCCTCAAGAGTCCTCCCTGTGCCTCACCTCGTGTCCTTGTGTAAAGAAAGCCTCTAAGGCAGGGGTGTCAAACTCAAGGCTCGGGGGCCGGATCTGGCCCGCGGGGTGCTTAGATCTGGCCCCCGGGGCCGCCCTAGAAACAGCGAAGGACTGGCCTGTGGTGCCTCTGCCAGCAAAAACGGAGCTCAGGAGGGGTGCAGACAGCCTTCCTGAGCTCCGTTTTCACTGGCAGAGGGCTGCAGGAGGCTCTCGCAGCCGAAAACTGAGCTCGGGAGCCCGTTTTCGCTGGCAGAGCGCTCGGGCCGCCACAGGCGCCCCCGATACAAGTGACGTCGAGCTGGCCACGCCCACCCTGGCCCCCTACGGTCAAACACAATCCTGTTGTGTTTATGCTGATGATACCCAGTTGTACATCTCCACCCCGTCTCAATTCAGGGAAGCTGTGGACATAATGGGCCGCTGCCTGGACGATGTTAGGGTCTGGATGGGGATGAACCGGCTAAAGCTTAACCCTGACAAGACTGAGTGGCTGTGGATATTGCCTCCTAAGGACTTGACCAATTGTCCCTCCTTGGTTCTTGGGGGGGGAGAAATTAGCTCCCTCAGAACGGGTCCGCAATTTGGGTGTCCTCCTAGATCCACAGCTAAAATTGGAGCAACATCTTTCAGCTGTGGCTAGGGGGACCTTTGCACAGGTACGTCTTGTGCACCAATTGCGACCCTATTTGGAGAAGGAGGCTCTACTCACAGTCACTCACGCCCTTATCACCTCCCGGCTGGATTACTGCAACGCGCTCTACATGGGGCTACCCTTGAAGAGTGTCCGGCGACTGCAATTGGTGCAAAATGCAGCTGCGCAAGCACGTAACACCTATCCTCCACCAGCTGCATTGGCTGCCCATTAGTCTCCGGATCCAATTTAAGGTGTTGGTCTTAAACTTTAAAGCCCTACATGGCTCAGGGCCAGGTTACCTTTGGGCCTGCATCCTGCCGCATACCTCCCACAGAGTTGGTCTCCTCCAGGTCCCATCGACCAAGCGATGCCGGTTGGCGGGGCCGAGGGGGAGGCCTTCTCTGTGGGAGCTCCCTCCCTTTGGAACCAGCTTCCCCCGGAGGTCAGGACCATCCCCACCCTGTTGGCCTTCCGTAAAGCAATAAAAACTTGGCTCTTCCAGCAGGCGGGGTGAAAGTGAGACCAACTAGACCAGATATGGGTCTCCCCACCTGGTTATGAATGTTAGATGCTCTCTTTAATTTTTGTAGTTTTTAATTGTGTCTTTTTTTTTATATTGATAAATGGACTGGACATGTTGTGAGCAGCCCAGAGTCCCCTGGGAGTTGGGCGGCATATAAATCCATTTAAATAAATAAATAAATAAAATGTTGTGGCCCTCAATGAATCGAGTTTGACACCCCTGCTCTAAGGTTTTGAAGCCGTCAGTCCTTGCCCCTTCTTCATTTTCTCACACACAGAGACGCACAAACACACAAACACACACAGACACAAACAGGGCCTGCTGCCTTTTTGGCAGGCTGGCCATGTTCTTCTCCTCACCGGCCGCAGTGCAGCCCTTGGGCCAGTGTATGCGAGTTTATTTTTTTCCCCAACAAAGGTTGTTTGGCTGCCTTCTGCGCCTCAGGATTAATTCATGTCTTGGATGCAAGGCCCGTAATATATTATCTCCGCAATGGATGCGAGGCAGCTGTTGCCGCTGTGACGCAGCCAGTGGACATGATGGAAGCCCCTGCCTCACGGATCAGGAATCCGCAATGCGATGAAGCCTGTGGCGTTGGAGAGGGCCAAGAGAGGACATCCAGCCGAGCCCCGTAACTTTATATTCTGTTTAGACTCACCACAATAAGCAAACTCTCAGCCACTGACCTCAAGGACAAGAAATTCCAGCTTTGAAACACAATGCTAGCTGCCAGAACTGAAATATAGGTTGGCCTTGACTTATGACTATAATTGAGCTCGGAATTACAACCATAAGTTGTGCCAGTCTTATTCATTCTTTCCTTCCTTCCTTCCTTCCTTCCTTCCTTCCTTCCTTCCTTCCTTCCTTCTCCCACTTTTTCCTTCCTTCCTTCCGCCTTTTTCCTTCCTTGCTCCCTCCTCCCACTTTTTCCTTCCTTCCTTCTGCCTCCTTTTCCTTCCTCCCTCCTCCCACTTTTTCCTTCCTTTCTTCCCTTTCTCCCACTTTTTCCTTCCTTGCTTGCTTCCGCCTTTTTCCTTCCTTCCTTCCTTCTTCCCTCCCTCCCTCCTCCCACTTTTTCCTTCCTTCCTTCTTCCCTCCCTCCCTCCTCCCACTTTTTCCTTCCTTCCTTCTTCCCTCCCTCCCTCCTCCCACTTTTTCCTTCCTCCCTCCCTCCTCCCACTTTTTCCTTCCTTCCTTCCTTCCTTCCTTCTTCCCTCCCTCCCTCCTCCCACTTTTTCCTCCCTCCCTCCCTTCTCCCACTTTTTCCTTCCTTCCTTCCTTCCTTCCTTCCTTCCTTCCTTCCTTCATTCATTCATTCATTCATGGTGGATATTTTCAAGGTCAAAAGGCAAGGCATCAAAATAAATAACTTTTATTTCATTATTATTATTTTTTCTTTTACAGATTACAGATTAACAGAGTTGGAAGGGACCTTGTTGGTCATCTAGTCCAACCCCCTGCCCAAGCAGGAGACCCTACACCATTTTTGACAGACGGCAGTCCAGTCTCTTCTTGGCTGTATGTAAAAAAACAATAACATGAAACCAGTGGCGGATTAAGGCTCCCTGGTGCCCTAAGCACTGACAAATCTTGGTGCTCCCTTCCTTTGTTACATACTGGGTTTTTTCTTTTCTTTCTCAACTTTGTGGTGCCCCCTTTGGGCCTGTTGCCCTAAGCCCGTGCTTAGCCTGCTTAATGGTTAACACACCACTGGCTGAAACCCCTCATTCCATACCTAACAGGTAAGGCGAGTCTGCTTTAGGGCCGCGCTAACAAAACCCATATCACAGATAGTCCTGGAACTTACAGTCACAATGGCACCCAAAATTTCTGTTGCTAAGCAAAACCGTTGTTAACTGAGCTTTGCCCCATCTTACGACTTTGCTTGCCACGGTTGTTAAGTGAATCACTGCAGTTGTTAAATTAGTAACAGGGTTGTGAAGGCTTCCCCATTGGCTTTGCTTGTCAGAAGGTCGCAAAAGGGGAATCATGTGACCCCGGGACACTGCAACCGTCATAAATATGAGTCAGTTGCCAAAAGTTTGAATTATGATCACGTGACCATGGGGATGGCTGCAACGGTCGTAAGTGTGAAAAACGATCCTAAGTCCTTTTTTCGATGCCTTTGTAACTTCAAACGGTTACTAAACAAACCGTCGTAAGTCAAAAACCACCCATACTAATATACACAATAATCTTTCTACACTTCACCCTCCAAATCAGTTTGAATTTCTTTGTCTTCTCTTTCAAACCCTCCCTGTTGTGGGGCAGGCCTCTAACCTAAAACAACTCCCTGCCTCCCAGACTGGCGTGAAGTTGGGCACAAGGCTTGGATACCCACAATCAGCTTGGTGTGCCAGCCTGTGTCCGAATGGCACGGCTGCCCTCGTCCTGAGCTGAATTCGACCAGGCTGGGTTGAAAAGTAAACCTGTAAAAAAAAACCACCTCGCTCTTCTTACAGAGATTTACTTTGGTTAAGATCAAAGAATGACAGAAGGCTCTTTATGTTTCGGGTTAACCATCCAGAGTAAAGGAACGAGCAGACAAGAAAGATTCTTGAAGGTTTTGGGGGGTCTTGGCCAATCCTTACGATGGTCAGAATGGTATGGACAGAATAACAGAGTTGGAAGGGACCTTGGAGGTCTTCTAGTCCAGCCCCCTGCGCAAGCAAGAGACCCTGTACCATTTCAGACATGTGGTTATCCAACATCTTCTTAAAGACCTCCAGTGATGGAGGACCCACAACTTCTGGTGGCAAGCTGTTCCTCTGGTTAATTGTCCTCACTGTCAGGAAGTTTCTCCTTAGTTCTAGGTTGCTTCTCTCCTTGATTAGTTTCCATTCATTGTTTCTTGTCATGCCTTCGGGTGCTTTGGAGAATAGGTGGACCCCCTCTTCTTTTTGGTAACCCCTTAAAATATTGGAACACTGCTATCATGTCTCCCCTGGTCCTTCTTTTCATTAAACTAGACATACCCAGTTCCTGCAACCGTTCTTCACGTTTGAGCCTCCAGTCCCCTAATCCTCTTTGTTGCTCTTCTCTGCACTCTTTCTAGTCGCAATATCTTTTCCCCTCTCCTCTCCTTCCTTCCTTCCTTCCCTCGCTCCCTCTCCTTTTTCTTCATATGCCACCCATCTCGCTAGAAGCAACTCTAGGCAGTTTACAATCAGTAAAAGCAACAATATGAAACATTAAAAAAACATTGGGACACTATTTTCCCTAAATTTTCCTAAATTGCCTTCGAAATTCCTTGTTTTCGCAAGGTGGCTCAGCTTCTTCGCAGCCAGTAAATTTCCCCTCCTACCCTCTCTCTCTATCCTCTCCCTCCCCCTCCCCCTCCCTCCCTCTCTCCCTGCACCCACCCTCTCTCCCTCCCTCCCCCTCTCCCTCCTTCCTCCCCCTCCCTCCCTCTCCCTACACCCTCCCTCCCTCCCTCCCCATTTCTCCCTCCCTCCCTCTCCCTCCTCCCTCCCCCTCCCTCCCTCCCCATTTCTCCCTCCCTCTCCCTCCTTCCTCCCCCTCCCTCCCTCTCCCTACACCCTCCCTCCCTCCCCATTTCTCCCTCCCTCCCCCTCCCTCCTTCCTCCCCCTCCCTCCCTCTCCCTACACCCACCCTCCCTCCCTCCCTCTTTCTCCCTCCCTCCCCCTCTCCCTCCTCCCTCCCCCTCCCTCCCTGCACCCTCCCTCTCTCCCTCCCTCCCCATTTCTCCCTCCCTCCCCCTCTCCCTCCCCCCTCCCCTTCTATCTCCCTCCCTCTCTCCCCCTCCCTCCCCTTCCCTTCTCTCCCACTCCTCTCTGTTTCTCTCTCTCTCTCTCTCCCTCCCTCCCTCCAACCCCCAAATCATCTTGATAATCCACATTTTGTGCAAACCAAACCCCAGCAGGAGAAAGAGCTGAGGGAAGACAATCCCTTTAGCGTCTAATAAATGGCTCTTTAAGCCTCCTCGGAGCCTGGTCCTCGCTTTGCAACGTCAAATGCTCCATTTCAGTGGCCTGCAAAAGGTCATCTCGCAATTCCTCTTTCTCAACGCCCAACTCCGTGCCGGACTCCGGCGGCTGGAATGGCGGGAGGTGCTGCCCCCTGCAGGCCGCCTCACCCCGCTGCTTGCCACGGCCCCGTGGGAGTTTGGCTGCGGGACCCTCGTTGGCCGCCAGGGGGCAGCAGTGAGAAATTTGGGGCGCCTCTTGGTTGCTCTCTAGGCGCCCCCGCGCATTTCTGCAGCCCAACCGGGAGACCTTTGAGAGAAGAGAAAGAAGACTCTGATTCCCTCCCCCCTTTTCTGGTTCTGCAGAGACCAGACCCTGTGCAACT
>JALIGW010000001.1:320710559-320715559 GCA_023053685.1 Diadophis punctatus similis
CCCTTTTTCCTTTCTTCCTCACTCCCATTATCCTTCCTCCTTTTCTTTCTCTTTCCTCCCTCCCCTTTCCTTCCTTCCTTCCTTCCTTCCTTCCTTCCTTCCTTCCTTCCTTCCTTCCTCCCTCCCTCCCTCCCTTCCTTCCTTCCTTCTTCGTTCTTCTCTCCTTTCCCTTCCATTTTTCTTTCCTTCTCTCTCCCACTAATCCTTTCTCCTTTTTTTCTTTCTTTCCTTCCTTACTCCCCCTCTCCCATTAAGGCTTTCTCCTTTTCTCTTCTTTCCTTTTATTACTCCTTTCTACTTTTTTCTACCTTTTATTCCCTTCCTTTCCTCCCTTGCTGCACATATAAGGAAAACGCAGGAGCCCAACACCGATGGAATACAAATGCAAAACTCCTGGTCTCTCCCCGCAACGTATAACACCTTCCCCCCCTTTTAAAAAAAATAATATATATATTTTTTTAAAAAAATAAAGTCGAACCTGAGATGCTGCAAAGCTAACTCTCCTCTTCTTTTTTACAGGGGAAGCTCTGGAGCCTCCAAGGACCTATATTTCTAACACGGTGTCTTCTTAGAAGAAAGAAAGAAAGAAAGAAAGAAAGAAAGAAAGAAAGAAAGAAAGAAAGAAAGAAAGAAAGAAAGAAAGAAAGAAAGAAAGAAAGAAAGAAGACCACAACCCAGCAGCTTGCGAGCCATTGATTCGGTGCTCTGCCTGCAGCCAGGGAAACAAAGAAAAATAAAAAGGAAGGGGAAAACATCTGGATTCTTTGCAGGGATCAGTGAACAGCCCTGATTGGCTCCCTAATTAGTTGCTACTTGGACCAGGGCTGCTGTGGCAGCCATTTTGTGAGTACGCCCGCAGCCGAAGCCTCCACCTTTTCAGCACGTTTGCCATCTCAAAAGAATCCGCCAGTCCTGTTTGCCAGGTTTTATTGGTTCATTTTATTTATTTATCAAATTTATGTAGTTGCCCATCTCAACCAGATGGGTAGAGTCTTTTGCGGGAGGCACAGTAGTTCTCAACTTAAGAGCAGTAATGGCTGGGGCATTCTGGGAGCTGAAGTCCACCTGTCTTAAAAGGGCCAAGTAAAAAAAGTGAATAGAATAGAATAGAATAACAGAGTTGGAAGGGACCTTGGAGGTCTTCTAGTCCAACCCCCTGCTTAGGCAGGAAATCCTATACCACTTCAGACAAATGGTTGTCCAATCTCTTCTTAAAAACTTCCAGTGTTGGAGCATTCACAACTTCTGGAGGAAAGCTGTTCATCTGATTTATTGTTCTAACTGTCAGGAAATTTCTCCTTAGTTCTAAGTTGCTTCTCTCCTCGTTTAGTTTCCACCCATTGCTTCTTGTTCTACCCTCAGGTGCTTTGGAGAATAGCTTGACTCCCTCTTCTTTGTGGCAACCCCTGAGATATTGGAACAATGCTATCATGTCTCCCCTAGTCCTTATTTTCATTGAACTAGACATACTTAATTCCAGTAACCGTTCTTCATATGTTTTAGCCTCCAGTCCCCTAATCATCTTTGTTGCTCTTCTCTGCACTCTTTCTAGAGTCTCAACATCCTTTTTACATCGTGGCGACCAAAACTGAATGCAATAATCCAAGTGTGGCCTTACCAAGGCCTTATAAAGTGGTATTAACACTTCACCTGATCTTGATTCTATCCCTCTGTTAATACAGCCTAGAACTGTGTTGGCTTTTTTGGCAGCTGCTGCACACGGCTGGCTCATATTTAAATGGTTGTCCACTAGGACTCCAAGATCCCTCTCAGTTACTACTGTTGAGCAAGGTACCACATATACTGTACCTGTGCATTTTGTTTTTCTTGCCTAAATGTAGAACCTTACTTTTTTCACCATTGAATTTCATTTTGTTTGATAGCGCCCAATGTTCAAGTCTGTCAAGATCCTTCTGAATTTTGAACCTATCTTCTGGAGAGTTGGCTATTCCTGCTAGTTTGGTGACATCTGCAAATTTGATGAGTTCCCCGTCTATCCCCTCGTCCAAGTCATTGATGAAGATGTTGAAGAGTACTGGGCCTAAAACAGAGCCTTGGGGTACTCCACTGCATACTTCCCTCCATGTAGATGCAGTTCCATTGAGCACTACACGTTGAGTGCGGTTGGTTAGCCAGTTTCGAATCCATCTGGTGGTGATGCTGTCTAACCCACATTTTCCTACTTTATCTAGTAGTAGGTTATGGTCTACTTTATCAAATGCCTTACTGAAGTCCAAGTAAATTATATCGACAGCATTCCTCTGGTCCACTAATTTTGTCACTTTGTCAAAGAATGCAATAAGATTAGTCTGGCATGATCTGTTTTTGACAAACCCATGTTGGCTTTTGGTTATTACTTTGTTTGCTTCTAGGTGTTTGCTGATTTGTTGCTTGATTATCTTTTCCAGAATCTTCCCTGGTATTGAGGTCAGGCTGATAGGTCTGTAATTTCCTGGATCTTTTTTTTTTCCTTTTTTGAAGATGGGAACTACATCAGCTCTTTTCCAGTCCTCTGGCAGTTCCCCGGTGCTCCAGGATCTTTGAAAGATATACTGTAGTTCAGTGGTTCTGAGATCTCGTCTGCCAGTTCCTTCAGAACCTTGGGGTGTAATCCATCCGGTCCTGGTGATTTGAACTCGTCTAGGCTAGACAGGTGTTCACTTACCATTTTCTTCCCTATTTTAACTTGTGTTCCTAATATGTTTTTTGTGGTGCTGTTTTTGATAGATTGGACTGTTTTTTCCCTTTGTGTAAAAACAGATGTAAAGACAGTGGTTTAGTCCCAAGGCACTCTGTCAAACATGAATCCAGTGGCAGGAAGTTCCAGAGCGCCCCCCCCCCCCCGCAGACTGGGGAATTCTGGGAGCGGACGTCCACCTGTCTTAAAAGGGCAAAGTTCAAAAAAACAATGCTTTAGTCCAGGGACTAAAACAGGGGTCTCCAACCTTGGCAACTTTAAGACTTGTGGACTTCAACTCCCAGAATTCCTCTGCTGGCTGAGGAATTCTGGGAATTGAAGTCCACAAGTCTTAAAGTTGCCAAGGTTGGAGACCCCTGTTTTAGTCCCAAGGCGCTCTGTCAAATACAGGTGATCCTTAACCACAATTGAGCCCATTTCTGCTGCTAAGTGAAAAATTTGTTAAGTGAGTTTTGTCCCGTTTTACGACTTTTCTTACCATGTTTGTTAAGTGAACCACTGCAGTTGTTAAATTAGTAACCCAATTGTTAAGTGAATCTGGCTTCCCCATTGACTTTGCTTGTCAGAAGGTCGCAAAAGGTGAACACATGACCCCAGGACACTGCAACCGTCATAAATGTGAACCAGTTGTCAAGCATCCAAATGTAAATCACGTGACCGTGGGGTCACAACCGTGAAAAATGGTCATAACTGTGAAGAACTGTCATAAGTCCCTTGTTTTAGTGCTGTTGTAACTTCGAATGGTCCCTAAGCAAAATGTTCTAAGTCAAGGACTACCTGTATGAATCCAGTGGCAAGAAGTTCCAGAGACCTTTACCTGTAGGAATTCTGGGAGTTGAAATCCACCTGTCTTAAAAGGGCCGACTTCCCCCCCAAAAAACCAACAACAACCCAGTGATTTAGGTGCTCCAAGGTACTCTGTCAAATGTGAATCCAGTGGCAGGAAGTTCCAAAGACCTTTTCAGTGGCTGGGGAATTCTGGGAGTTGAAGTCCACCCCTTTTAAAGGGGCCAAGTTAAAAAAACACATGGGAGCCAAACATCAGGAACCTGGTAGCACCTTTTCCAAGTCCTGTTGAATGTTGAAGCTGCAGTTCATGAAAACCAGATGCCTCTGCATAACATTTGTGAGTCAGAATAACACATGGGGGTGTCTTGCCTCCCACACCCCCTTCGTTCCACCTGGCCTGCCTTTTTTAATTAAAAAAAATAACTCCCTCTCACCCAGGAATCCTTCCTAACTAACCTGAAACCGGCCCAATTTTCTAATCTAAATAAAGTGTAAATTCCCCCCCCTCAGCCCCCCAGAAATGGGGAGGAAGAGGAGGGGGCCAAGATAACTAATTATATCTCAGGCATGTTAGATCGTAAATCACATAATTAAGGTGGATGTTTGTGCCTCTCGCCCAACCCACAGAAAACAAGCTACACAAATTCTTATCTCATTACACTTTAATTAAGAATTATGTTCCGGCATCATCTTTTTAATTATCGCAGACCCCCACCGAAGAGTTCTAATCTTCTCCCTCCCTCCCTCCCTCCTGGCCTCTGTTTATTTATTTTGCCAAGACGGGGTGATGCACCTTGAGACGGTCACTAAATGAATTTTCCAGTGGGTGGGAAGGGAAGTGGGGAGCTAATGAAATTCACCCTGCCTGCACCCGGATCAAATGAACTTTCCTGAAGCAACATTTGGCATCCTTCAAACAGCCAGATGGTCGGGAAAAGGGGCGGCAGAGGAAAGAACGGGAAAAGGGAGTCCAAGGTGTGTGTGTGTGTGTGTGTGTGTGTGTGTGTGTGTGTGTGTGTGTGTGTGTGTGTTCAAAATAAGCAGGTAGAAAAAGTTAAAAAATAAACTGAAAAAATGACTTAGAAAAGGAAAAAAAACGCAGGAAAGAAAAGGAGTAAAATATGGAGAAGAGGGGGTTTGAGCCTTTCCCTCATTCTCTACATGAAGTTTCTAGGAGAGAGCATCCATCCATCTGTCTCTCCATCCATCCGTCTGTCCATCTATCCATCATCCATCCACCCGTCTCTCCATCCACCCGTCCATCCATCCATCCATCCATCCATCCATCCATCCATCCATCCATCCATCCATCCATCCATCCATCCATCTTTCCATTCATCCATCCATCTTTCCATTGATCCATCCATCCATCCATCCATCCATCCATCTGCCTCTCCATCTATCCATCCTCCCACCCACCCACTCATCCATCTATCTTTCCATCCATGCATCTTTTCATTGATCCATTCATTCACCCATCCATCCATCTTTCCATCCATCCATCTGCCTCTCC
>JALIGW010000001.1:320728059-321073059 GCA_023053685.1 Diadophis punctatus similis
GGAATAATAATGACACCATTAATACAGTTTATTAAACTTGTCAGGAGGCAGCTGTTCCAAACAGATTTTGTTATCAGATCCTGGCAGATTTTTTTTCGGGGGGAAACGGGCGGAAACTATCAGTGCTTACTTCAATTTATAGCGATTTAATTTATAGAAGGAAGGAAAGAAAGATGGAGGGGCCGCCCAGAAGCAGCGAAGGGACTGTGACGCCGGAGGGTGTGGAGTGGCGACGAGGGGAAGCATGAAGAACGAAAAAGGGAGCTTGACGGAAAGGTGAAGCCAAGGAGACCCCGGAAGGAATAAAAAATAGAAACACACAAAAAAACGGGTGTGTTTCAAAAAAAGTGACCTAAGATACGGTGTAAGGTGTAGAGCAGGGGTGTCAAAGTCAAGACCCGGGGGCCACATCCGGTCCCCGGGGTGCTTAGATCTGGCCCGCGGGGCTCCCCGGGAAGCAGCGAAGGACTGGCCCATGGTGCCCCTGCCAGCGGAAACAGAGTTCGCGAGGGCCGCCTGCCAGTAGTGGGTTCTAAATCCTGTCGCTACCGGTTCGCTCGTATGCTTGTGCTCGCTCGTGTGCTCGTGTGTGTGATGTTTCTGCGCATGTACAGAAGCGTCCGAGGTGGGTGGGCGGAGTCTCCCACTGCTGCCGCTACCGGTTCGCAGAACCGGGCCGAACCGGGAGCAACCCACCACTGCCGCATGCGGATCTCCCGAGCTCCGTTTTCATTGGCAGAGGGTTGCAGAGGCCCGTCACAGCCAAAAATGGAGCTCGGGAGCCCATTTTCACTTGCAGAGCGCTCAGGCCACCAATATGAGTGACATCAATCTGGCCAAGCCCCCCCCGGCCACCCCCATCCCCTGAAGTCAAATACAATCCTGATGCGGCCCTCAATGAAATCGAGTTTGCCACCCTTGGTGTAGAGAGAACAAAAATTGTGAAGTTTGACTTAGAACAGGAAATGATGTTGATGGACGTAAAAACTTCGTTTTGTGAGAGGAACCAACTCCCTTTGAGGTCTCTTGCAATGGGGTGTAAGGAACGGTCGTAAGATAGGACGAATTGCCGGGTCAACGTGTTTCTCAACCTCAAGAACTTTAGGAATTGTGGATTTCAACTCCCAGAATTCCCCAGCCGGCATGTTTTAAGAGGGGTGGACTTCAACTCCCAGAATTCCCCAGCTGATATGCTTTAAGAGGGGTGGACTTCAACTCCCAGAATTCCCCAGCCGGCATGCTTTAAGAGGTGGACCAACTCCCAGAATTCCACAGCTGATATGCTTTAAGAGGGGTGGACTTCAATTTGCAGAATTCCCCAGCCGGCATGTTTTAAGATGTGTGGAGTTCAACTCCCAGAATTCCCCAGCTGGCATGTTTTAAGACAGGTGGACTTCAACTCCCAGAATTCCCCAGCTGATATGCTTTAAGAGGGGTGCAGGGCTGGGTTTCAACTTACCTCGCTGCTGGTTCGCTCCCTCCTGCGCCGTGTGGGCGTGCCTCATGGGCGCGTGTTTAGTAACGAAAAATCCAGGGGGGAGAATTTTTTTAAAAAGATGCCGACCGCATGCACAGTGCCGGAACTCGGCTTCTGCGCATGCTCAGAAGGGGAAATTTTTTTAAAAAAAAAATATTGTGGCGCCCACGGACTGGCACCGACCGATCCAGTTCGATGATGTCACCAGTGGGCAACTACCGGTTCGTGGGGAACCAGTCTGAACCGGGAGGAACCCACCCCTGGGTGTGGACTTCAACTCCCAGAATTCTCCAGCCAGTATTCTTTAGGACAGTGTTTCTCAACCTTGGCAGTTTGAAGATGTGTGGACTTCAACTCCCAGAATTCCACAGCCAGCATTGCTGGCTGTGGAATTCTGGGAGTTGAAGTCCACACATCTTCAAACTGCCAAGGTTGAGAAACACTGCTTTAGGATGTGTGAACTTCACACCATCTTCTCCTGCATTCATGAATCCTTTCCCTGCACCAGCCCTAAACCTCAAGAATTTAGAAAATGGAATTATCCACAGCTCCAAATGTTCTTTTTTTAAAAGATTGGTTCACATTATTGAAGCCCAGGAACCAAAGCAATCTATATTTTTTAAAATGTATTTTATACAAGCAAATTTGTGCTTTATTTTTTTGCACTGCCTTTGGAAAGAGCTTGGAAGGCCCTTTTTAAAAAAACCAGGCAGTGTTTGTGCTGTGCGGGGAGAAATTCCAGATTTTTTTTAAAGAAGACAGTCCTTGACTTACAACAGTTCACTTAGTGACCATTTGAAGTTACAGCACTGAAAAATGTGCCTTATGATCATGTTTCACACTTATGACCGTTGCGGCATTCCCACGGTCACGTGATTTACGTTCGGATGCTCGACAACTGATTCATATTTATGACGGTTACCCTATCCCGGGGTCCTGTGATCCCCTTTTGCGGATTCTCAACGGAGAATCCAGATTCACTTAACAACCGTATGACTAATTTAACAACTGCAGTGGTTCACTTAACGAACGTGGCAAGAAAAGTCGTAAAAATGGGGCAAAACTCACTTAAAGAATTTCTCACTTAGCAATGTACATTTTGGGCTCAATTGCCGTTGTTGTTGAAGACCTCCTGTATAGAAAACCCCAATGGGGTTTAATCACGTCGTGGTTACGAAATGGCTGGTAACCCTTTGGAGGAGCTGTTACGCCTTTAACGCCCGGAGAATTGGTGGTGGGATTTAATGGGAGTGAATTTCCACGGCTTGAATTAATTTAATTTAATTTAATAAACGCTCTTATAGGCCGCCCAATCCCGTGGGACTCAGGGCGGCGTACAACATGGATAAATGGGACTTTACACGGAGTGGCAACCACAAGGAGTTCTAAATAAGATTTTGCCGAAAGCAGCAGGCGACGGGTGATGTGGCGGTTTTGGGGGGGGGGAATGTAATGAGTTGTGCGAACGCGTCACTTCGGCACCTCTGGAGCAAAAGAGGCGATTTGGGGCACTGGTGAGAAAGGAATTCTTTGTAGGCTTCAGAGGTGGTTTTAGATCTAAACCAGGGATGTCCAACTTTGGCCACTTTAAGACTTGTGGACTTCAATTCCCAGAATTCCCCAGCCAGCCATGATGGCTGGCTGGGGAATTCTGGGAATTGAAGTCCACAAGTCTTAAAGTGGTCAAAATTGAACATCCCTGGTTTAAACCCTAAATCGCTCATCATTTTTGAAATTTGGCGCGTCGAAGATGGGTGGACTTCAACTCCCAGAATTCCCCCAGCATTCATTAGACAGGAAGAGAGAAAAGACAACGCTCCTGGTATTATAAACGGCTGAAACACTGAAACCCACCTACTCACAGTTCCAATGGTGTCATTTATTACAAAACTTTTCATTTCAAAGTGTCTTTTGTTTAACAGAAACGTCCCCATCGTCAGGGGTTTTATTTTTTTCCCCCCACATAAAAGAGATATTTTCCCCCAGCCCCACCGAAATGAAACAAAATAAATAATAAGAAGTGCTCCCTCCCTCTCTGCAAAATGGCAAAGGTTTTTTTTATATATTTTTTATTTATTTTTGGGAGGAAGAGGAGGAGGAAGGGTGGGGAGGGCACCATAAACCTCAAGCGGTTGGATTAGAATACAGGACCAGGAGAAGGCCGATGGCCAGGAGGGTTTTATACAAGGGAGGGGGGGGGGAAATATCTGTGCAAACCCTTCACTCTTTCATTTTGTTGGTTTTGCTTGCAAATTTTTTTTTGTAAAAAACACCATGTTTCCTTTTTTTCTTTTTCCTCTCTTTTAATAGAAAATGTCGAAGGCAATTTCTAATATATATATGTATATATAATATATACATATGCAAATTGATAATTCCAAAAAAGGTTGCTTCAGTAGTTGGGGAAATAGCACCTTTTTGAAAAAAGGGAAAAGAACAAGAGAGAGAGAGAGAGAGAGAGAAATGTATTGTGTAAGGAAAGAGAAAGAGAGAGACAGAGAAAGAAAGAAAGAGAGAGAGAGAGAGAGAGTGTGGAAGAAAGAGAGAGAATGAGACTGTGATGGCTGAGATTTAAAAACTGGAGTTACCATTGCAAATTCCAACCATTTCTTGAGGCTATTTTTGTTTTTGAAACCAATGAAAACAAACAAATGAAAGATTGAAAGTTCGGTCACAGAATCGCTTCGCTTGCCTGTATTCCTTCTTTCCGAGTTTCTTACGGAGGAGAAACGGTTCTCTCCGTCCCGTCCCACCCCACCCCGTGAAATCCATCCCCCCACCACTTCCCGGAAGGGGGGGAAAAAAAGAAGAGGTTTTGTCCACTCCAAAAATCATCAGAAAGAACAGAGGTAGGCTAGGAGCAAGTCAAGCTTCCCAAAAGTCCAAAAACAAACCAAAAAAAAGAAGAAGAAGAGAAAACCCCAAAATGGAAGGAAAAGAATTTAAATTTGCAAGTTATTGCACAACGGCTGGGTCTCTCTCGCCACAGTTTTTCCACTTAAATTAACTCTCTGAGGGGTGAGTGGGGGGGTTGGTGGCCGCAAAGGGGTTGTTTCCCCCCACCCTTTCCTTTCCTTGAAAATCAAAGCGCAGCTCGGCCTGGTGAAGCTCCTTTCGGCGTCCTCGGCTAGAACTTAGCATTCAGGAGGGTCTCCATGATGGCGAAATAGTTGGGCCTGGGGCCGCCGTCCTCACAGCTCTTTGGGGTGCCCACCCGCGGGCGCTTGGCTGCTTTCGAGTTGTCTCCTGAGATCGTCTCTTCCTGAGGAGGAGCTCCGCTGCTCAGGGGTTCCTGCTGGAGGGCGGGAACGGGAGAGGCATGAGTGAGGAAGCGGAGACCACAAGGAGATCTTATTGGTGTGCGGGAAGACACAAGGAACACAAAAAACGGCCCTTCCAGGTCCCTGGGAGTGTGGGGTTTGCTCTGTTTATATACCGACCAACTTAGACGATCAACCAAAGCAAGGGTGTCAAACTCAATTTTATTGAGGGACGCATCAGGGTTGTGTTTGATCTGGGGGGGCTCGACGTCACTCGTGTCAAGAGGCGCTGGCAGCGGCCCGAGTGCGCTGCCAGCGAAAACGGGCTCCTGAGCTCTGTTTTTGGCTGCGAAGGCCTCCCGCAACCCTCTGCCAGCGAAAACAGCTCGGGAGGGCTGCCCACGGCCCTCCCGAGCTCCATGTTCATTGGCAGAGGCACCGTGGGCTGGTCCTTTGCTGTTTCCAGGGCGGCCCCGTGGGCCAGATCTAAGCATCTCGTGGGCTGGATCCAGCCCACGGGGCTTGAGTTTGACATCCCTAAACCAAAGAGTAAAAAAACAGCCTAATTAAGGAAACTACCAAGGGGAAAACCACCCTCCAATCCCAACAGGGCAAACTTCTTGTGTATACACATGCCCTGTTTCCCCCCAAAATAAGACACCCCCTGATAATAAGCCCAATCAGGCTTTTGAGTGCATGGCAATAAGGCCAAGCGCTTATTTCAGGGTTCAAAAAAATATAAGACAGGGTCTTATTTTCAGGGAAACACAGTAGTCCTTGACTTACAACAGTTCATTTACCCTAGTGACTGCTCCAAGGTACAAAATCATTGAAAAAAGTGACTCCTGACCATTTTTCACACCTACAACTGTTGGAGCAGCCCCGTGGTCCCATGATCAAAATCCAGACTGTTGGCAACTAACTTACATTTATGACGGCTGCAGTGTCCTGGGATCACGTGATTCCCTTTTGTGACCTTCTGACCGGCAAAGTCAATGGGGAAGCCAGATTCACTTAACAACCGTGTAACTAACTTAACGACTGCCCTGATTTACTTAACAACTGTGGCAAGGAAGGTCCTAAAATGAGATAAAACTCGCTTAACAACTGTGTCACTGAGCAATATAAATTTTGAGCTCAATTGTGGTTGTAAGTCGAGGACTACCTGTATGTAATCAGAGCGCCAACCCCACTCCCTTCCAGCACTGATGATGTTACCTAGTTGGGTCATGAAACGCCTTCAGGAAAACTATCAACCTCAGAGAGCACCTGGGATCCCACCGCACCTTTGACCTGATTTTCACAAAAATCTTCCCCAAACCCTGCTCCAAGCTTCATCTCCCCACGGATGAGTCCCAGATACATACCAGGCGAGATTTTATTCTCTTGGGAAGTTCTTCGTCAAGGGTGTAGATCTCCCCTCGTTTGACCATCAGCTGAGAGCCATCTTCAAACTCCACCTGTGGAAGGAAATGGAGCGCTTGTCAAACCCCTGGCCTCTGGTTTAGGATCCGTAGCTTCCATCTAAGTTCCCTGACATTCTTCCATTACAACCATTAGCCTCAGGTCCACTCCTTGTTCAGATCCAAATTATCTTACTTTAGACCAGTCTTTCTCAAATAGTAGGACACCCCCCCCGGGGGGGCCCCAGAGCGATGCCAGGGGGGGCGCGTGTGACCCTGGGGAACATGCGTGGTCCCTCTTGATCGGTTCCCCAGATGGGGAGTGTTTTCCCAGTTGCACGCTGCTCTGAGCCCGGAAGAGAAGGCAGCCAGGCGGGGCGGGGTGACTGCGTGGGTTCTTGTTGTTCTCGGTGGGCGCCGGGGTAGCCATGAACAGTGTGGCGAACCTGCTGCTGGACAAGGAGGAGCATCCTCTGCAGCTGGGCGAAAGCTTCAAACAGCACCCTAAAGCCTCCTGAAAGCCGGCTGGGTGACTTTGGGCCAATCACCAGGAGACAGGGAGTTCTAGTCCCGCCTTAGCCGTGAAAGCCGGCTGGGTGACTTTGGGCCAATCACCAGGAGACAGGGAGTTCTAGTCCCGCCTTAGCCATGGAAACTGGCTGGGTGACTTTGGGCCAATCACCAGGAGACAGGGAGTTCTAGTCCCGCCTTAGCCATGGAAACTGGCTGGGTGACTTTGGGCCAATCACCAGGAGACAGGGAGTTCTAGTCCCGCCTTAGCCATGGAAACCGGCTGGGTGACTTTGCGCCAGTCCCTCTCTCTCAGCCCACCTCACAGGGATGTTGTTGTGGGAAAAACAGGAGGAGGAAGGAATATTACGCATTTTCGCCTGCCTTGACTTATTTGTAAAACCAACACAGGCAGGATTAAAAACGTAAAAATGCAAAAGTAATCTTGGGCTCTCACCTGAAAGATCTCGTTGACGTGGGCAGCGATGAACTTAGCTTGGTAAGTGATGCCATTGGTCAACTGCAGCTGGACCACCTCGCCCTCCGCAGGAGGCCCCATCTTAAGGCAGTCTCTGCTCTGAGAAGCAAAATGATTTCTTTACAAGCAGCTCTCGTGAGCTTGAGGTTCCCTCCTTGAGTCCAGTTGGACGTCAGAATTGATCAGACAGACTTAACCTGACAAGACTTCACCACAGTTTCAAGTGGGAAACTGTGAGAATGCTGGACAAAGCCGAGTCCAAAAACACCAGAGGATTCCTGGAAGCTTGGCACTCAAACAAATCGGCCATCAACAAATACAGAGAGATAAACCACATTTTCACACCTTTCAAAAGAGACAATAAGAAAAACTAAGAAGGAATCCGAAAGACTAGAACATATCCTTTCCAGGAGCAAACATCAAGATAACCAGGGATTAGCACTAGACAAACGATCAAGCAGAAAACCATATTCTAATCAGGAAACGACCAATTCAGACAAAGAATCAAACAGAAAAACAACAGCTTAATCAAGGAACCAGCACGAACACTCCCATCAACACTGACACAGCAAGCCGCTAGTATATAAACAGAGCACAAACCCCACACCCTTTTAGCACTGATGATGTTCCTTAGATGGGTCATGAAACGTCTGCACAAAAACAACCAAACTCAGAGAACACCAAGGACCCCATAGTTCTCCTCCTCCTCCTTCTCCCTTCCCGATTCTCCTCCTGGTCTCCACAAACCCCACTCCCGTCTAGCACTGATGATGTTACCTAGCTGGGTCATGAAACGTCTGTAAGAAAACAAGCAAGCTCAGAGAACAGAGTAAGAGGACTCTACTATCTAGAGATGTTTGTTCTGACCTAGGCTTCCTGATAAATCATAAAACACAAACTGAGTCCCCAAAAAACCTCTTTTTATTTCAATGGCTGTGAATTATGTTCATTCACAGCCGGAATAAGTCCCAAAGAGTTTTAATTAGTCCGACAGACGTCTGCCAAACACCAACCTTTATCTCTCTTGACACAAGGCCAAAGACCTAATTGGCAAGGAGCTTTGCAAGGCCAAACAGAACACAGAGTCAAAACGGAGCTGCTGAGTTAAACCGACCAGAATTGAACCAAGTTGCTTCCTGCAACTTGCTCCTCTTTTATGTCCTATGGGAGGAGCCAATCATCTCCAAGCCTTACTCCCGAGTAGCCCTTTTTTTCCTTAACTGTTCTTGCCTTCTGGCAGCTCTGCGCATGCGCGCATTGGGAACAGGCTCCCCCTGTTCCCCTGCCTCGCTGATGTCAGCCTCTGGAGGCTCCGGAGTCAGCACAGAACTCCCAGATGGCCCGGGCCCCATCTCTGCCTCCGACGCAGAGCCTTCTCCAGACTCCAGGCCTGGCCCATGTTAATCCCCAGCCTCCTCAGTGTCCGACTCTGCTGCCAGCTCCGCAGGCTGCTGGCGGACCACAACAATGTTACATCCTCTATTCTTAAGACTCCCTGTCCCTCAAAGCTACTTACAACAATGTTTTCCGGATAAATGTTATCGCTGTAGGAGCCATCCTCAAAATTGACCTCGTAAAAGGTTTGCGTGGTCACCCCGATCACTTTACACCGGTAATAGAGGCGGTTCCGGTTCTTCGCAATTACTGTCTGGCTCAGGGAGACCTCTCTGGAAAAGGGAAGCTAGAAAGGACAAAAGAGACGTTCCGTCATCCGAAAGTGCCGGGGGACAAGGAAGAGAAGAGGAAGGGGAGGGACAGATTCGAAGGAGACCTACCAGGTGGCTGGCTGTTTTGTGTTTCAAGCAGGTGATGGACACCACGTAGGGCCAATCGTCGGGCTCGATGGGCACGCCTGCTGCGTGGGCGCAGGTGACGTGGAATGACGTGGAGCAGTGCTCGGAGGAGCACTGGATGCAGGCCCCCGACACTTTCTTCATCCGCTTACGGCAGTAGACACATTTCTGGAAAGAAAAGGGGAGTTGCGTTAGGGCGCGTGGCAGAGGGTCCAGCATTACGGCAGGGCTTTTGGCAGTGAGGAGTTCGGATTCTGCCAAGGATGAGCGGTTCAGAAAAGGCCAATTGCTGGGGAAAGCAGAAGGATTCTGTTCAGAGGCAACGCAATTCCAAAACGCCAGGACGAGAAATGAGGATTCCAGCCAGATCTCAGTCTGACCCAACGAAGGATCCCACATCTCGTTTCAAGCCATTTTCCAAAGGAGAAAGCTATCAATGGCCACTACTCAAGATATTACTCCTGGGAGCACAGGAAGTTGACAGATGCTCTCCCGCTCACGGCCAATTGATAGAAGAGAGTATTTGTAGCTCAGGATTGAAATGAAGGGTCCTTGATGCTCTCTGAGCTTGGTTGTCTTCTTGCAGACGTTTCCTTACCCAAATAGATAACATCATCAGTGCTAGAAGGGAGTGTGGGGTTTATGAAGTGGAGGAAACAAAAAAGGACTCTGGGGGTCTTTGGTGCTCTCTGTGTTTAGTTTTTTTTTTCTTGAAGACATTTCATTATCCTACTAGGTAACATCATCAGTGCTAAAAGGGAGTGTGGGGTTTGCTTTCTGCTTAGTTACAAGTGGTTTGCCCTGTCTGTCTTGATGGGAGTGTTACTGGTGTTTCCTTTTATTAGGCTATTGTTTACTGTTCGAGTAAACAGTATCCCAAACCCCCTCACTCCCTTGTAGCACTGATGATATTACCTAGTTGGGTAATGAAACGTCCGCAAGGAAATAAGTAAACTCAGAGAGCACCACGGACCTCACGTCCGATTTGTGGGCTTTCTCAAAGTGTAACAGAATGCTTTGGTCTGGGCTGATAGCTCCTCTAACCCACCCACCCCCAATTCCTAATTCTGGCTGCTGCCTCAATTTCCCCAGGGTCACAGGTCGACCTTGACCAACACCCGTTCATTCGAAGTTATGGTGGCACTGCAAAAAGTGGATACATGACCAATCTTTGATATTACAGCCATTGTAACATCACCGCGGTCATGTGATCACGATCTGGGCGCCTCAGGTGCCTGGCTCAAGGTTATGACATCATAGGGAGAGGCAGTCAGTCATGTGACCATCATTTGTGACCTTCCTCGATGCCTTTCCACAAGCAAAGTCAATGGGGAAACTGGGAGGGAAGGCTAAATCCCCCATACCAGCTATCTTTTTTTAAAAAATAAGTAAATAAAATCATTTTTATTAAGACTTTACAAATACAAAGATAAAAGATGAATACAAAGAAAAAATACCCAAAGGAAAAATTAAGAAGTGCAAAAGAGAAAAATATAATGAAGGAAAATAGAGATAAAGAAATGGCTCCTCCCTTAATCAAGACAAGTACCATCAATTTTAGTCATTTATCACTTTTTCTCATATTGCAACAAAAGATTTTCTTCTTTCCATATCCCATCTCTTACCAATAAACTATTCTTAAAACGGCCATTCAATCCTAATCATCAAATGTCCATCAAGAGTTGAGAGAAATGAAAGCATGTATTTTCACCTTAATCAAATTAACACATTTTATGTATTTTTTTTAACATCACCATTTATCACTTTCGCCCAAAAAAAATTCCTTTCTTCCCATATTTCAGCTCTTCTCTATCAACCAATCTTTAAAGCCTTGTCATTCAGTCCTAATCAGCAATGGTCCATTAAGCGTGATCAGGAACGAGAACATATTTTAGCCTCGATCAAATAATCCAACTCTATATTCTTTTGCTTTTAACAATCTTGGTTTTTAATTCTTTTAAATTACGTCCCAGCATTTGGTTTCATTTTCTCTTCTCAAAATCTCCTCCAAAACTTTTAACAGGTCTCATTTGTGAATCCAAAACAGACAGGTCTATTCAAGACACGCTTCTGGTTTGTTATCTGAACACTCCTTTTAGTTTTTAAGACGTCAGCTGGTTTTGTTTGTAAATTCAGAATATCATCTTGTTTCATATAATTCTTGTAGTCTGTTATATTTACATCCACATTCAAATCAGCCTCAATCTGCTGAGATCTCTTTTGGTTCTATAAATACTGGAATATTGCTATCATGTCACCCCTAAGTCTTCTTTTCTCTAGACTAGCCATATCCAATTCCTGCAAATATTCTTGATATGTTTTAAGCCTTTGATCACCTTAGTTGCTCTTCTATGCACTTTTTCCAAAGTCTCAACATCTTTCATCTACTCCACTCTCAATTTGGCTTTTCTTTCACTCTGGTTTCGATCCCGGGAATCAGCTCTGTACATAAAAAGGCTGCTAAACTGCCCTTTCAAAGATTGTTATTGGGTATCTCAAATCATGCCAGAATTTGCAGGACAAGACGCAACGGATGGAAGAAGCAATCAAGGAGAGAAGCAACCTAGAAGTGATGAGAAATTTCTTCACGGTTAGAACAATTAATCAGTGGAACGACTTGCCTCCAGAAGTTGTGAATGCTCCAACACTGGACGTTTTTAAGAAGAGGTTGGAGAACCATTTGTCTGAAGTGGTGCAGGGTTTCCTGCCTAAGCAGGGGGTTGGACTAGAAGACCTCCAAGGTCCCGTCCAACTCTGTTCTTCTCTTGCCTTAATTACAGCAGGATTCAAGTATGGACCTTTTAATAATAAGACCTTGTTGGTACCAATAAAGAATAAACTGTCGGTGCTTCGTCCTTCACAGTGTATCCTTGATAGCTTAACTATTTTTTTTTCTTTTTAATCAAGTGCTGCTCCAAATCATGTCAGCCAAGCCCGTCTTACATTCAATCCTAAAGTATAACTACAAATATACCTACCCTCTCCTGTTCATCAACGCAGCAAATTCTCATGTCAGCTAACCGCTCCTTTTCGATTCTCAAAGTCACCCCCAAACTCCGAATCAGAATACATGTAGTCCTCGACTTATAACCGTTCACTTAGTGACCAAAGTTTTCAACGGCTTATGACCGTTTGTCACACTTACGACTGCTGCAGCCCCCCGTGGTCACGTGATCAACATTCAGATGCTTGGCAAATGACTCATATTTATGACGGTTGCAGTGTCCCGGGGTCAAGCGATCCCCTTTTGCGACCTTCCAACAAGCGAAGTCAATGGCGGAGCCAGATTCACTTAACAGTCGTGTTGCTAACTTAACAACTGCAGTGATTCGGTTAACAACTGTGGCAAGGAAGGTCGTAAAATGGGGGCGAAACTCACTTAACAACTCTCTCTCTTAGCAGCAGCAGCAATTTTGGGCTCCATTTTGGTCGTAAGTCAAGGACTATCTGTATTGTAATGGAAATACAATAAAAAAACCTTGAAATGTACAAAGAAGACAGCAATGTACGCGGTAAGGGAATCAAACAGCCCTCTTCACTGCGGCTCGGAGTAAGAGGAAGGTTGTCTAAGCCCTGGATGAGTGCTACAACTCACACACGCAACAGAGGGGATGACAACTAATTATTCTGAAATCCTACGCCATAATTTACAGACAAGCTCTGCAAAAGGCCCATCAGGAGCCACACAAACAATGCACTTTCTAAATGAGGCAGTGCACCAAAGCAAGGCCGGGGAATTATGCAGTGACAAAGTGAGACGTCTCAACTCCATGGATGACTCCATTTTGGAGCTGGAGAGGGAGGGAGGGAGGGGGGTTGCAGCCAAGACTTTAGTGGGGAGAGGGGAGATTTTAAAAGGCCTGAACAGGCTGCAGCGATGGGCTGAGAGGAAGAGGAGGAGACTGAACGCGGGGAAGGGTCAAGGTCAGGGGTCAGCAACCCGCATCTCTAGAGCCGCATGTGGCTCTTTCATCCCTCTGCTGCTGCTCTGTTGCTCAAAATATGCGTCACAACCGCCAATGTGCAATACCATCCCGGCACATTTATTGAACTTTTCGACCCCTGGTAGGCCAACCATGGATAAATCCAAGAAAAGAAAAGTTACAGAAGAAAACAGAACGTTTAATTCAACTACATACGCCAGTTCTGTGGCCGCTCAGGAAATAGTCAGTCACGAAAAGGGTTTTGTGGCTCCCGGTGTTTTTTTTTCTGTGGGAAATGGGTCCAAATGGCTTTTTGAGTGTTTAAGGCTGCCGACCCCTGGTCAAGGTGGACAAGTAAGCAGGAGAAATAGGAGGCCCGGGAGACGAGAGTCTCGGCTTGGTAACAGGATGCGTGAAAGAGGGCTAGGTGACTCTGTCAATCTCATTACAGGTAGTCCTCGACTTATGACCGTAATGGACCCTGCCCATCAGGGGTCAGTCAAGGGAGTGACCTGATTTTATGATGTTTTCTACAGCGGTCATGGAACAAATCACCGCAGTCGTTAAGCGAACCAATAATGTTATGGGTGTGGTTTTGCCAAAAATGGGAAGTGAGGGTTTTTTTGGGCAACTCTCACAAAACACATGGGGATACTGGAAACAGCCGTCCATGTTGCCAAGAGCCCAAACTTTGCACCTGTGACTATGGAGAGAAGGGGGAATCCGTCAGGACTTTGAATCCAGGTCACAAGTAGCCCCACGGAAAGTCTGTTGTAACTTCAATCGTTCATAAGTCAAGGACTATTTGCATTTGCTTTTTCTCTCCTTAATCCCTAATCCTGCCAAAGTCCCACAGGTGATTTTAATTCAAGAGTCAACTGGACTTTCTGGTTTTTCTTGGAAGAGGTTTCGCTTCTCATCCAAGAAGCTTCTTCAGCTCTGAATGGAGGGGAATGGAAGGATTTATGCTCCTTGCAGACAGCTGGTCATTTGCATCCTTTTTAGAGAGTCATTGAGGCCACTTGGAGGCTTGTCTGTGTCCTCAGGGTCACCTGAGTGGTGCAAATGGGGGTGCAGCCTTCTTGGCTGCAGGATGTTTTCTGCCCTGTGTCCCTACAGCCAAGAAGGCTCCACGCCTATTTGCACCACCCAGGACACAGATAAAACTCCAAGTGGCCTCAACAGCTCTCTAAAAAGAATACAAATGACCAGCTGTCTGCAAGTTGACAACTGGTTCAAATTTGTGACGGTTCCAGTGTCCCAACAACCTTCTGACAAGCAAAGTCAGCGAGGAAGCCAGATTCACTTCACAACCGTGTTACTAATTTAACAACTGCAGGGATTCACTTAACAAATGTGGCAAGGAAAGTCATAAAATGGGGCAAAACTAACAAATTCCTTGCTTAGCAACATAAATTTTGGGCTCCATTGTGGTCGTAAGTTGAGGACTACCTGTACTATTTCTGATAAATGACTGTCCAGTCTCATCTTAAAAGCCTCCAATGATGGGGCACCCACAACTTCTGGAGGCAGGTAGTTCCACTGGTTAATTGTCCTCACTGTCAGGAAATTTCTCTTTATTTCTAAGTTACTTCTCTCCTTGATGAGTTTCCATCCATTGCTTCTTGTCTTGCCTTCAGGGGCTTTGGAGAATAGGTGGACCCCCTCTTCTTTGAGGCAACCCCTGAGACATCAGAACCCTGCTATGATATCACCCCTGGTCCTCCTTTTCACTAGACTAGACATAACCCAGTTCCTACAATCGTTCTTCGTATGTTTTAGCTTCTAGGCCCCTAATCATTTTTGTTGCTCTTCTTGACGGAAGAACCCCCTCGTTCTTCTGTCAAGAAGAATCGAGCAGAGGCTGTTTTGTGTCTCATTCTCTAATCAGGTCACTGCACCACAGTTTGTCTGCTGCAGGATGTTTGTTTACTCCACCCTCCCGCCAAGAGACTAATTGAAACCTGGTCTATTTCCTTCACTTCGGATTTGGCAACCCCCTTACCTGAATTCCCCTTCGCTCTGAAATGGGAGCATCCTGATTTCAGCCTGCAGCTCCCTCTCCCCATCCCCAATACGCTTCCTCCCTTGGCACAGCTTCCTAGCTGACCTTCCGGTCAACACTTAAAATGAGGGGATGGCGACACAACGGACAAGAAGGAAGCTAAAGGAACTGCAGAAGGGAAGGAGCAGAAGACTTCTCTGGGTTTCTGGATGGGAGCTCAAGGTTTCCAGAGCAGAGCACAGACGGGGAAAGAGAAAGCAAGCGCCAACAGAAGAGAAAATGGGTAGCTGAGGATTGAATTGTGGGCTCCTTGATGCTCTCTGAGCTTGGTTCTTTTCTTGCAGACATTTCATTGCCCAACTAGGCAACATCATCAGTGCTAGAAGGGAGTGGGTTTTGTGGAGGAGGAAGAGGACGACTGTGGGGTCCTTGGTGCTCTCTGATTGGTTCTTTTCTTGCAGATGTTTCATTACCACACTAGGCAACATCATCAGTGCTAGAAGGGAAAGGGGTTTGTGGAGAGGAGGAGGCGGAGGAGGATTTCAGGATCCTTGGTGCTCTCTGAGCTTGATGGTTTTCTTGGAGATGTTTTATGACCCAACTAGGTAACATCATCAGTGCTAGAAGGGAGTGAAGGCTTGTGGGAGGAGGAGGAGGAGGACAATGACTGTTGGGTCCTTGGTGCTCTCTGAGCTTGATGGTTTTCTTGGAGACGTTTCATGACCCAACTAGGTAACATCATCAGGGCTAGAAGGGAGTGGGGCTGACTCTCTGTTTCTATACTGGTGGCCTAACAGCCTTATCAAGAAAACACCAAGCCCACTTCCACCTACACTGACAGGGCAAGCCAAATGAAAAATATTTTTTTCCTTTTTTTTAAAAAAAAGAGGTCTCTCTGGTTCTACCAGCCAACTGCTGGGGTCCCCTCCCCTCCCCCTCACCAAGGAATGCCCAGGCAAACTTGGACCGCAAGCTTCCTTCTCTCCGGGTGGACCTCTGGCCCTCAAACCAGCCAATGCCCCATCGAGGAGGCATGGCTTCACAGCATCTCTGTGGCCGCAGCTCCAGAGTGCAGTTGGCCCGCTAAGACGACAATCCCTGCCCCAGCCTCAATGCACGCTTGCCTCTACGGACCCTGCCGACCCACGAAGCGGCAATGCAGAGACACCGAGAGGGTGCAAGCGGCAAAGCTGTTTGCCCGAGGACTTTGCGGGTTTCTTTCGGGAGGCCCATTAAGCAGGACAAGGCAGCCCCGTGTAAAAATAAAAGGGTTTTTTAATTTGCTGTTACAAGCCTGGGTAATGAAGAGGACGGCGGGCTGGAAATGTCAGGTTATCCATAAAGGAGCCGGCTCCGCGCAATTTATCGCTTGTGTATCAGTGTGTTGCTGTCGCTCCAGCCTGAATAATAAATGCGCTTCCCCTCCACCAACAGGGTCCCAAACCCCACTTGCACAAGGGGGGAGGGGGAAGCTCTCCAAAAGCGTTAAGAGAAGGTCTCTAATCATCCCGTCAAGAAACTACCAATTCAGATAAATAACCATATAGTAAACGACAGGCTAATCAGGGAAACAACGCTCCCACCAACATGCCTGGGCAAGCCCCTTGGACACAAACAGAGAGCAAGCCTCGCTCCCTTCTAGCACTGATGATGTTACCTAGCTGGGTAATGAAAGGTCTGCAAGAAAAGAACCAAGCTCAGAGAGCCTCAAGGGCCCCACAGTCCTTTTCCTCCTCCTCCTCCTCTTCTTCTTCCTTCTCCCCCCCCCCCGCAAACCCCTTTCCTTCTAGCCCAGATGATGTTATCTAGCTGGGTAATGAAACGTCTGCAAGAAAACAATCAAGCTCAGAGAGCACCAGGGACCCCACAGTTCTTTTCCTCCTCCTCCTCCCCGCAAACCCCTTTCCTTCTAGCCCGGATGATGTTACCTAGCTAGGTAATGAAACATCTGCAAGAAGAGAGCACCAGGGACCCCACAGATGTTGTCCTCTTCCTCTTTCTCCCCCTTCCCCCTTCCTTCCAGCACTGATGATGTTACCTAGCTAGGTAATGAAACGTCTGCAAGAAAACAACCAAGCTCAGAGAGCACCAGGGACCCCACAGTCCTCCTCCCCCCTCCACCACCACCCTTCTACAAACCCCTCTCCTTCAAGCACTGATGATGTTACCTAGTTGGGTCATGAAACGTCTGCAAGAGCACCAGGGAAGCCACACTTCAACCCCGAGCTGCCCACATTCTCTTCCACGGCTTCCGGCCAAGGCTACTAAAGCTGTCAAGTTTCCCTTCCCAAAGGACTTCCCAGTTTCCCACCTTTGTTCGAGAATGGGTTCTTACCAGTTTCCACCGTTGCTCGAGGATGGCAGTGATATCTACAGGGTGGCGCTCGAGGATGTTGACAAAACGGGCTTCTGGGACAGCGATGGCGCAGATGACATGAACCCACCTACGAAACATCCAAGATGGAGAAAGGAAACTGAAATATGTCTTTCCCCCTGGGGATCATAAAGAGTCGTCCGAAATAGATCAGGTTATCAACAAGAGAGGGGTAGAAGTGCGACAGAAATCTCTACCGCTGCCCAAAGATCAATTTCGATCTTAAAACAAAGAGATTTAATAACCGCCAGTCTTACAGGACAAAGCCCAAATTGGTTCGAGTGATATGAAGACTTCCACTTGACTTGAGTTGTCTTAAGCGGATTATATAGTATAGGTTGCCCTCAACGTGTACTATATAATAACGTGTACTATAAGTCCCGTGGGAGTTGGGCGGCCTATAAGAACGATAAATAAATAAATAAATAAATAAATAAATAAATAAATAAATAAACAAACAAACAAACAAACAAACGACCAAAATTGAGCCCAACATTTCTGTTGTTAAGGGAGACATCTGTCATTTTGCCCCATTTTACAAACGTTTACAACCCTTCTTGACAGTTGTTAAGTGAATCACTGCAGTTGTTAAAAGTTAGTAACATGGTTGTTACGGGAATCTGGCTTCCCTACTGACTCTGCTTGTCAGAAGGTCGCAAAAGGGGATGACGTGACCCCCCAGGACACTGCAACCGTCGTAAGTATGAGTCAGATGAAAAGCGTCTGAATTTTGATCACGTGACCATGGGGAAGCTTCAACGGTCATAAGGGAGGGGGGAAAAAGATCACAAGTCACTTTTTGCAGTGCCATAGTAATTTCGAAGGGTCACTAAATGAACTGTTTTAAGTCAAGGATTACCTGTACATATTGGCATATTTCTAAACATTGGAATGTGGCATATATTGGCACATTCCTAAATACCAAAGGTATTTATTATAAAATGCTTCCCTCTCCCTTCCCTCATTCACCACCCATTTTTTTAAAAAAACCCATTGCATTCATATATCAAAGAAATCCTAGATAATTTTGGAGGGCAATCCGAATACTGACCAGCAAACTATTTCCAAGTGATTTATGAATTACAGGTAGTCCTCAACTTACAAGACTTCATTTAGTGACCGTTCAAAGTTACAACAGCACTGAAAAAAGTGACTGATGACCGTTTTCACACTTAGAACCCTTGCAGCATCCCAAGGGTCACATGATCTAAATTCGGATGCTTGGCCACTGGCTCATATTTATGACGGTTGCTGTGTCCTGTGATCCCCTTTTGTGGCCTTCTGACAAGTTAAGTCAAGGGGGAAGCCAGATTCACTAACTTAACCACTGCAGCGATTCGCTTAACAACTGTGGCAAGAAAGGTCGTAAAATGGGGCAAAATGCACATAACCATGGTCTCGCTTAGCAACAGAAATTTTGGGTTCAATTTTGGTCATAACGAGAACTAGGGTAACACCTTTTTCAGTGTAAAAATAAATAAATAAACGTACCCACTCTTCCGGAAAGAAACGTAGGTAACTTAGCAGAAAAATATCTCGAAGTACAGGGCACCCACATTTTAAAAACCGTGGGGGCGCAGTGGTTAGAATGCAGCATTGCAGGCTGACTCTGCCCACTGCCAGGAGTTTGATCCTGACCGGCTCAAGGTTGACTCAGCCTTCCATCCGGCCGAGGTGGTAAAATGAGGACCCAGATTGTTGGGGTGAAAGGCTGACTCTGTAAACCACTTAGAGAGGGCTGGAAAGCACCGTAAAGCGGTATATAAGTCTAAGTGCTATTGCTGTCTTTTTCTTTTTCTTTTTCTTTTTCTCTTTCTTCTTTCTTTCTTTCTTTCTTTCTTTCTTTCTTTCTTTCTTTCTTTCTTTCTTTCTTTTTTTCTTTCCTTCCCTCCCTCCCTCCCTCCCTTCCTTCTTTCTCTCTCTCTTCCTCCCTCCCTCCCTCCCTTCCTTCTGTCTATCTACCAATTTCTCTCTCTTTCTCTCGAGCCAAGATGGCGCCATGGTTAGAATGCAGCATTGCAGGCTGACTCTGCCCACTGCCAGCAGTTCGATCCTAATTGGCTCAAGGTGGACTCAGCCTTCCATCCTTCCGAGATCGATAAAATGAGGACCCAGATTGTTGGCGGCAAAAGGCTGACATTTGTAAACCACTCAGAGGGGGCTTTAAAGCGGTATATAAGTCTAAGGGCTATTGCTAAAAGAAAGACAACACTTTATAGCCGATTTACCTTCCATCTGTAGTTCTTTGAAGGGCTCCTCCCCTGAGATTACAGAGACAGCAATCCTGGGGAAGCAACATGGAAATTACATTTAAAAGTGTGTGTGTGGGGGGAAATCTTCTCACCAACATATTTGGAGAATTTTAGGGCAGAGGGTAGGAGAAGGGAAAGGAAAAAAGAATTACATCCAGCACCCTGGATGTGAGGCACAAAGAATCAGGACCATATATAAGGTTGCTGCATAGATGATTTATTCAAGAACTACACATAAGAATCTGGCCAACCAAAATTCAACACTAGGTTGGCAAAAGGATCCAGGGAATTGCCTGTTCTGCTCGAGGCGGTAGCAGGGCTGGCGATTGAGTTCCCCAGGTTGATGGTGCTGGGGGACTTTAATTTGCCATCACCCGGTGAAACCTCGGAGGCAGTCCAGGAGTTCATGGCTTCCATGACAACCATGGACCTGACCCAAGTAGTTCAGGGTCTGACTCATGAGGGAGGTCACACGCTTGACCTTGTGTATCTCTGGAGGCAGTGGAGAGATGATCTGAGGCTGAGGGGTTTAGTCACAGCACCCTTGTCGTGGTCAGATCATTTCCTTCTGAGGTTGGATTTCATGGCACCACTCCTCCACCGCAAGGAGGCGGGGCCGATTAAGTGGTTCCGCCCCAGGCGCCTAATGGAATCTGAAGGATTTCAGAGGGAACTTGGGGAAATACCTGACTCCCTGGTACACGATTCATCTGAGGCTCTAGTGGCTGCCTGGAATCGGGCGGCAACGGGGGCTTTAGATCGGATTGCGCCTTTGCGGCCTCTCCGTGGCAGCGGATCCCGGAGGGCTCCTTGGTTTACTGAGGAGCTCCGGGAGATGAAGCGCCTAAAGAGACGCCTAGAGCGACGATGGAGAGCCAGTAAAGCTGAGTCTGACCGGACACTTTTAAGAACTTGCATTAAGTCTTACTTAGTGGCGATAAAGGCGGCAAAATGCGCGTATTTTTCCGCTCTTATTGCGTCCGCCGACTCCCGCCCAGCCGCCCTGTTTAGGGCGACTCGCTCCCTCCTAGCCAAGGGGGGAGTTGAAGATCCCTTGCAGGGCAGAGCTGAGGAATTTTCTCAGTTTCTGGCGGACAAAGTCGTTCAGATTCGGACAGACCTGGACTCCATTTGGACAGGGCAAGCCGAGATGACAGGGGCGAGTCTTAGTCCTGTTATATGGGACGAGTTTGAGCCTGTCACTCCTGAGGATGTGGACAAGGCCATAGGAGTGATGAGCGCCTCCACCTGTTTATTGGACCCGTGCCCCTCCTGGCTGGTCTCTGCCAGCAGGGAGGTGTCACGCGGCTGGCTCCAGGCGGTTGTGATCGCTTCTCTGAGAGAGGGATCCATCCCGCAGCCTTTAAAAGCTGCGGTGGTGAGGCCCCTCCTCAAGAAGCCTTCCCTGGACCCAGCGGATTTAAAAAACTTCCGTCCAGTCTCCAACTTACCCTTTTTGGGTAAAGTTGTTGAGAAGGTGGTGTCGCTCCAACTCCTGCGGCTATTGGAGGATACTGATTATCTGGATCCCTTTCAATCGGGTTTCAGGCGCGGCTACAGTACGGAGACTGCTTTGGTCGCGCTGATGGATGATCTCTGGCGAGCCCGGGATGGGCGTTATTCCTCCATCCTGGTGTTACTTGACCTCTCAGCGGCTTTCGATACCATTGACCATGGTATCCTTCTGCGTCGTCTTGGGGAGATGGGAGTGGGAGGCACTGTTTTACGGTGGTTCTCCTCCTACCTCTCTGACAGGACGCAGTCGGTGTTGACAGGAGGACAGAGGTCGGCCCCTAGGCCCCTGGTTTGCGGGGTGCCACAGGGCTCGGTCCTCTCGCCCATCCTGTTTAACATTTACATGAAACCGCTGGGTGAGATCATCCGACGACATGGGGTGAGGTATCAGCAGTATGCTGACGATACCCAGTTGTACATCTCCACCCCGTGTCAGTTCAGTGAAGCAGTTGATGTAATGTGCCGCTGCCTGGACGATGTGAGGGTCTGGATGGGAGTGAACAGACTCAGGCTCAACCCAGACAAGACTGAGTGGCTCTGGATATTGCCTCCCAAGGACTATGTCGACTGTCCCTCCTTGGTTCTCGGGGCAGAAAAATTGACTCCCTCAGAACAGGTTCGCAATTTGGGTGTCCTCCTAGACCCACAGCTAAAATTGGATCAACATCTTTCAGCTGTGGCTAGGGGGACCTTTGCACAGATCCGTCTCGTGCACCAATTGCGACCCTACTTGGAGAGGGAGGCCTTGCTCACAGTCACTCATGCCCTTGTCACCTCACGGCTAGACTACTGTAACGGACTCTACATGGGGCTACCCTCGAAGAGCATCCGGAGACTGCAATTGGTACAGAATGCAGCTGCGCGAGCTGTAGTGGGTGTACCGAGATACACCCACGTAACACCTATCCTCCGCCAGCTGCATTGGTTGCCAATTAGTCTCCGGTTGCAATTCAAAGTGTTGGTCTTGACCTTTAAAGCCCTACATGGCTCAGGGCCAGGTTACCTGCGGGACCGCATCCTACCACATACCTCCCTAAGACCGGTTAGGTCCCACAGAGAGGGCCTCCTCCGGGTCCCATCGGCCAAACAATGTCGGTTGGCGGGGCCGCGGGGGAGAGCCTTCTCTGTGGGAGCCCCGTCCCTCTGGAACCAACTTCCACCAGAGATCCGGACCATCCCCACCCTGCTGGCCTTCCGTAAAGCCTTAAAAACATGGCTCTTCCGGCAGATGGGGTGAATAGGATAATCAGATTCCCCCCTGAATGTTGCGTTTATAATGTTTCCTTTTCTTTAATTATATTTTTAATTTAAATTATGATCGTTTTTAAATGTACGTTTCTTATTCATGCTGTACACCGCCCTGAGTCCCACGGGATTGGGCGGCCTATAAGAGCGTCTAAATAAATAAATAAATAAATAAATTCAGGAGGGGTTGGACTTAGAGCACTTGTGGAATGTAAGGACTCTAAACTGATAACCTGCTTAACTCCACCCTCCCAGCTCTGCCTGCTCTTTTCCTACACCTGAGTCCCGATAAAGCATTCCCGGATGCTTCTAAAACAAAAACAATTATCACAGCATGCTTAACAACAGAATAACAGAGTTGGAAGGGACCTTGGAGGTCTTCTAGTCCAACCCCCTGCGGAGACAGAAAACCCTATACCAGGGTGTCAAACTCGATTTCATTGAGGGCCGCATCAGGGTTGTTTGACCTCGGGGGGCTGGGGTGGGCATGGCCAGCTCGACATCACTTGTGTCAGGGGTGCCTGTGGTGGCCCAAGCGCTCTGCCAGCAAACACGGGCTCCCGAGCTCCCGTTTTTAGCTGCAACGGCTTCCTGCAACCCTCTGCCAGTGAAAACGGAGCTCGGGAGGGCTGCACGCAACCCTCTCGAGCTCCGTTTTCACTGGCAGAAGCACCGCGGGCCAGTCCTTTGCTGTTTCCAGGGCGGCCCCGCAGGGTCAGATCTACGCACCCCACAGGCCGCATCCGGCCCCTGGGCCTTGAGTTTGACACCCCTAAGCCCTATACCATTCCAGACAAACGGTTGTCCAATCTCTTCTTAAAATCTCCACCCACAGCTTCTGAAGGCAAGCAGTTCCACTAATTGATTAATTGTTCTCACTGTCAGGAAATTTCTTCTTAGTTCTAGGTTGGATTTTTCTTTTGATAAGCTTCCATCTGTTACTTCTTGTCCTGCTTTTAGGTGCTTTGGAGAATAGGTGGATGTTAGAAGGAGATTACTCTTATCAGAGGCGAAATGAATCTTTTCCTGGAACTCTGACATTGTCAAAATAAACCGCATTATAATTCTAATGAATAAGATATTTATTTTGATATAAAAATAATAAGTTCACATACTGGCTATATAAAAGGTGTTGCTTTGTCCGAAGCAGAGTACAAAAGGAAAAAAGGAATGTACACATGCGTACTAGGAACAAATTAATCACGTGCTCAGGAATGAACCATTATATTTGATAGGGATGCATCTCCATGCATCTCCCTGCATATACATGTAACAGGCAATATAAAATCACTGCGTGACAGTGGATCCCTTTCTTCTTTGTGGCAGTACCTTAGATCAGGGGTCCCCGACCCCTCCGGTCCATGGCATGCCAGAAACCGGTCCGCACAAACAAGCGAACCCCCTCTGCGGGATGCAGGCAGCATGTGAAACCACGGCCCCTCCGGTCCACAGAAAAACCTCTCTCCACAGAACCGCTCCCTGGTGCCCAAAAGGTTGAGGGCCACTGCCTTAGATATTACCGTATTTTTCGGACTATAAGACGCACCTTTCCACCTCCTAAAAGAGGCTGAAAATTTGGGTGCGTCTTATATTCTGAATGTAGCTTTTCCAAAGCTTTTTTCCCCAGCCCTAACGAGGCGCTAACGATCTTCCCAGCTCCTACCGGCTTGCAGGCTTTTTCATTGCTACTCCCTCCGAATAAGGTTTTTTTCAGCCCTAACCAGGGGATAAAATAATGTGCTGAAGCTGACCAGACTAAGGACGCTAGCCAGATAAATACCTGGTAGGCAGATTTCCCCCCCCCCCAATTTTCCTGCCCAAAAACTAAGGTGCGTCTTATACTCCAAAAATACGGTATATTGGAAGACTACTATCATGTCACCCCTAGTCCTTTCCTTCATCTTTTTTTTAAAAAAATAAGTTTTATTGAAATATAAACATTAAAAAAGACAAACATACATTAAACAAAACATTATGGTCCTTTCCTTCATCATCCACCCTCTTCATCTTCACCACCACCACCACCACCACCCCCAAAAAAATAACAGAAGCCACCTTAGGATCAAAGCTAGCATTATGCTGGGATCCAGCCCTCCATTTAGCCTTTTTTTCTATTTGCCTACCGCTAGCAGTGAGTTTGCTGAGCAACGGGAACAGGTCCAGCCTTCATTCACAAGGTCCGGGCGTATCCCGTAGCAACCTGTAATTAAAATAAAAATAATGTATCAAACGGGGGAGAAAAAAGAACTGGAAGAAAAGAACCAGGCAAATCAGTTAAAAATCACTTCTGGGGAGCTCTTTCACAAGGCATTTAAATCAAACTCAATAAAACATGAATGCATTCTTTTTGTTCTCCATCATCAAAAGTAGGTGGCACAACACAAAGAGAAAATATACAGTATAAACAGCGCGTCTCCCGGGAGGCTAAAAAAAGCTAGGATTAATTTTTTAATTGCTGTATTATTATATATGGCAGAGTCCAGAGTCGCTTCATAGAGAGCTGGGCACCATGTACATTTAATATGCTTTTTTAATTAATGCTTTTCCTGTCCAATCGCCAGGGGAAACCAGTCCTCGGCAGTCCATTTCTGAACGTTCTCTTTGGGAAGATAGAAGAGATAGCGTTTTTTCCCCCAAAGTATTTGCGAAAAGTGTTTAAAGAATTCCAAACAAAAGGTAACACTGAATAATTTTACTTAAGACTCGCAGGGGTAAAATGCTATTTTACTTAGGTAGCAGCGGCCGTTGCTGGTTCGGAGGCTCCTCCCACCCGCCACCATTTTCTTTTTTTTAACCCTCTGCGCATGCGCAAAGCCTTCTGCGCATGCGCAGAGGGTGAAAAAGTCCGCGCTTCCGAACCAGTAGGGAAGGTAAGTAGATTTTACCGCTGCTTAAGAGGCAACTATGGGAATTACAGGCAGTCCTCAAATTACAAGAGTTCATTTAGTGGCCATTTGGGGTTACAACGGCACCAGAAAAAGTGACTTATGGCCGTTTTTCACACTTAACGATGGTTGCAGCATCCCCGTGGTCACATGATCAAGATTCAGTCGCTTGGCAGCTGACTCGTATTTATGACGGTTGCAGTGTCTCGGGGACATATGATCCCCTTTTGTGACCTTCTGACAAGCAAAGTCAATGGGGAAGCCAGATTCACTTAACAACCATGTGACTCACTTAACAACTGCAGTGAGTCACTGAATAACGGTGGCAAGAAAGGTCGTAAGATGGGGCAAAACTCACTTAACAACTGGCTTGCTTAGCAACAGAAATTTTGGGCTCAACTGTGGCCGTAAGTTGAGGATTATCTATAATAATTACTATCCCAAAGCCAAAGGGAGCTTTTGTTAATTTATATAAAATTCCTTCCAATCTCACTTTTTCCCTTCCATAAACAGAAACCTACAGAAGGGCGCCTACGGAAACATATAACAGTATGTGATTAATTTAAATAAATAATTCCTTTTTTAAAAAAAGAAAGAGCTTGCAGGCTGTCCCTTGGAAAGTTGATCAGAAAGCCGAAATGCGATCTGCGAGTCTCGACTGAAATATTTATATAAAACTCAACAGCTTTGTGAAGAAAAGCATGACCCTTCGATACTGATTTCTTGCTTTGTGACCACCAGAAAAAGAAACCTACGTATAATTGGAGCAGGACAGAAAACTCATCTTTGGGAAGGAAAGATGGATTTGGAGAAAAAAGAGGAGCCAAAGAAACAGGCACTTTGAGGAACGTGAAGAAGTTGGCCAGAAACACAGCCCTCGACTTACGGCCTCAATTGAACCTAACATTTCAGTTGCTAAGCATTGTTAAGTGCGCTTTGTCCCATTTGACTACCTTTCTCACTGCAGTCGTTAAGGGAATCGCTGCAGCTGTTAAGTGAGGAACACGGTTGTAAAGTGAATCCGGCTTCCCCATTGACTTTGCTTGTTAGAAGGCCGCAAGTGGAGATCACGTGACCCCGGGACACTGCAGCCGTCACAAATATGAGTCATTGGCCATGCGTCCGAATTTTGATCACGTGACCATGAGGATGCTGCAACGGTTTAAGTGTGAACAACGGTCATCGGTCACTTTTTTGGTAAGTATGAACAGTCACTAAATGAACTGTTTTAAGTCAAGGACTACCTGTATCAGAAGCTCTACTTATTTGAATTATGGCTAGCATTTTGACTCTATGTAACATAGATGATTAGGGGACTGGAGGCTAAAACATATGAAGAACGGTTGCAGGAACTGGGCATGGCTAGTTTAATGAAAAGAAGGACCAGGGGAGACATGATAGCAGTCTTCCAATATCTCAGGGGTTGCCACAAAGAAGAGGGAGGGTCAAACTATTCTCCAAAGCACCTGAGGGTAGAACAAGAAGCAATGGGTGGAAATTAATCAAGGAGAGAAGCAACTTAGAACTAAGGAGAAATTTCCTGACAGTTAGAACAATTAACCAGTGGAACAGCCTGCCTCCAGAAGTTGTGAATGCTACAACACTGGAAGTTTTTAAGAAGACTCTGGACAAACATTAGCTTGAAATGGTATAGGGCTGTGGTGGTGAACCTATGGAACGTGTGCCAGAAGCGGCACGTAGAGCCATCCCGCGTGGGACATGTGGCCTCGCTTGCTCGTCTTCCGTGTTAGCAATAGCAATAGCACTTATATACCGCTTCACAGTGCTTTTACAGCCCTCTCTAAGCGGCTTACAGAGTTCAGCCTCTTGCCCCCAACAATCTGGGTCCTCATTTTACCCACCTCGGAAGGATGGAAGGCTGAGTCAACCTTGAGCCGGTGAGATTTGAACAGCTGAACTGCTGAACTAGCAGTAGCCTGCAGTGCTGCATTTAACCACTGCACCACCTCGGCTCAGTGTTCCTGTGCACACGCACATGCCGGTCAGCTGACCTTCGCGCACGCGGGAACGCTGAAACCCGGAAGAGCAGCGTTCTGGCACGCATGCTCACGCCGGCACCCGAACTTCCGGGTTTCTGTCACGCAGTGCGTCCGTGCTGGAAACCGGAAGTTTGGGTGCCGGCGCACACATGCGCACCGGAACGCTGCTCTTCCAGGTTTCAGCGCTCCTATGGTTTTGCGTGCTATTTCCGGCACGCAAGTCGGCATGCGGGGACGTAAAAGGTTAGCCACCACTGGTATAGGGTTTCCTGCCTGTGCAGGGGTTGGACTAGAAGACCTCCAAAGTCCCTCCCACTCTGTTATTCTGTTATTCATCTAAAATGGTCTAGGCCTAGGGTTTCCTGCCTGTGCAGGGGGTTGGACTAGAAGACCTCCAAGGTCCCTCCCCACTCTGTTATTCTATTAAAGGGGGGATCCCATCCGACTTAGAGGCCTTTTTTGGCAAGAGAAGACAGCAGTGGTGGGTTCCTACCGGTGCGGTCCACTCTATAGCACCGGTAGCGGCCTGCTGGTGATGTCACAGTACCGGTGTGGTCGGTTGCCAATGCCTGGGCGCCACCATTTTTTAAAAAAAAAATTATTATTTTTTTAAAATTTTCTTCTGCGCATGCCCAGAAGCCGAGCTTCCGGCACTGCACATGCGCTGCCTTCCTACCCCACAGTGAGTCCAAGCAGGGGAGGATGGCTGAGGGAGCGTGTGAGACGCTGAAAGAACGGGCGGCAGGAGCTATCTCCATTCCCCTCCCTTCAGCAGTCCGAGAAGCCACGAACGCGCGGTGATGATCCCAGGCATTTTTGCACGTTCGAGGCTTCTCGAGCTGCTGAAGGGAGGGGGAACGGGCGGCAGGAGCCTAGGATCATCGAATGGGGAGAAGCATTCAGGCCAGACGGAGCCTCCTAGAAGAACTGCTGCCGCGGTCCTGCTGCTCCCGCTGCGGGGGGCTGCGTTGCGGGTGGGCAATGCCCCCCCGCTTCTCCAGCTGCTGCCAATCTCCCGAGGCCCACGCCCACCCGGTCACATGGCTGGCAAACCACACCCACAAAATAAGCCACGTCCACAGAGTGGTAGTAAAAAAATTAGGAACCCGCCCCTGGAAGACAGGCAGAAAAGTTGCCGCAGCACGGAATCTGGAAGCCGGCACTTACTGGCGTGGACTTGCAGGCAGCATTTGGCACAGGAGATTAACAAGCTGTTTCCATCGTCTCCGATGTAGGAGTTGGACGGGAGGGGCTCCGTGTTCTCGCTGCTTGAGGTGAAGCACATTTCAGGGATCAGAGGTTTGGTCTTCTGCCCGTTTCTAAAAGGGGGCTGGAGTGAGGGGCTTTCAGCACTGGGCAGCGCGGCCGTCTCCCTTTCCACCGGCGAGACCTTGGAGCAGAAAAACACATTATCCAAATTATTATCGCAGGGGATCCCCTTTTTCTTGACTCGCCAGAGAAGTGAAAACTGTTATTGGGGAGAGTGTTTTTCTCCACAAACAATAAAGGGAATTATTTCCAGTCGGTTATTATACGTTGCCCTCACAGCTTTCCTCGGTCTGAGCAAGAAGTTTTGCTGCCCATCATCATCCTGAGTGAAGTGAGCACTGAGTAGCCAGTTATTCCCTGGACCTCTTTTATAGCTAAAAGAAGTCTGAAAGCATCTGTTTTTTCTTTTTGAATGAAAGAGGAAGTTCTTGGCAAACTATAAAAGGTATTTGAGGGGCTGCCACAAAGAGGAAGGGGTCAAATTATTTTCCAAAGCACCAAAAGGCAAGACAAGAAGCAATGGGTGGAAACTAATCAAGGAGAGAAGCAACGTAGGACTAAGGAGAAATTTCCTGACATTGAGACGAATTAACCAGTGGAACAACTTGCCACCAGAAATCGTGGGTGCTCCATTACTGGAGGTTTTTAAGAAGAGACTGGACAGTCACTTGTCTGAAATGGTATAGGGCAGTGTTTCTCAACCTTGGCAGTTTGAAGATGTGTGGACTTCAACTCCCAGAATTCCCCAGCCAGCGTTGCTGGCTGGGGAATTCTGGGAGTTGAAGTCCACACATCTTCAAACTGCCAAGGTTGAGAAACACTAGTATAGGGTCTCCTGCTTGAGCAGGGGGCTGGAGTAGAAGACCTCCAAGGTCCCTTCCAGCTCCATTCTAATTGATTGCATTTGTTTGATTTTTACTTAAGAAGAACAAGTTGGGAGCGCACTGTGGTCTCAATCATTTTGGTTTATCCAGTCCCTAGAATTGCGTTAAATCAAATTTCTACAGATTGAATCAAATACGATTCATCACTTAAGATTTAGTTCTGATAGTAACAACCTTCTTTCCTCTCCCAAAAGGGCTTTTTTTCTCCCCAACTGGACTTTCTTGTTTTTTCCCCCCCTTGAAAACGTTTCGCGTCTCATCCAAGAAGCTTCCTCAGTTCTGAAGAACTGAATGGAATTCAAGAAGCTTCTTGGATGAAACCAAGAAAGACCCAGATGCCTTTTGGGGAAAAAAAAGCACTTTTAGGACAACCATGACCGGGACGATTGAGAATCTCCATAGACCACCTCACTTTCCTAGCTGGTTAACAGGACTGGAAAGTTGGTCCTTTTCAAATATGCCGGTGGTCAGTATAGAAAGGGAACGTCAGTAGAGAAAAATCCATGCCCCAATTAAAATATGACCAAACAGATCTAGATCTCTCCCAGTCTGGATTCAGACCCTGATGTGGCTCAGGCTGTTGAGGACCCAGATTGTTGGGGGCAATATGCTGAACTCTGTAAACCGCTTAGAGAGGGCTGTAAAGCACTATGAAGCGGTATATAAGTCTAAGTGCTATTGCTATTGCTATTCTGATGGATCCCCTCCATCAAGATCTAGGATTAAGGCCCTCTTAGTTCTTTTGGACCTCATTAGCATCAACCATGGGAAATAACTGATTCTGTAGGTGTGTGTGTGTGTGTGCTTGAGAATCCCCTCCCCCAGATTTTACGATGGTTCCAACCCATCTTAAGCTCCAAAGGGGCTTTTTCAAAAGGCAAGTGGACTTTGTTTTTGTTTTTCTTTTGAAGACATTTAGCTTCTCATCCCAGAAGCTTCTTCAGCTCTGACTGGATGGTGGGGAAGGGAAGGATTTATACTCCTTGCAGACAGCTGGTCATTTGCGTCCTTTTTAGAGAGTCGTTAAGGCCCCCTGGAGGTTCGTCTGTGTCCTCAGGGTCACCTGAGTGGTGCAAATGGAAGTGGAGCCTTCTTGAACACAAACTCATCCCCTACAGCCTGCGCCCGTGTTCAACAGTGAAGGGACACAAGGCAGAAAACATCCTAAAGGACACAGACAAACCTCCAAGTGGCCTCAACGACTCTCTCAAAGCATGCAAATGACCAGCTGTCTGCAAAGGAGTATAAACCCTTTCATTCCCCACCATCCAGTCAGAGCTGAAGAAGCTTCTTGGATGAGAAGCGAAAGGTCTTCAAAGAAAAACCAGAAAGTCCATTTGCCTCTTGGAAAAGCACCTTTGGGACAACCATGACTTGGTTGACTGAGAATCTCCATAGACATAAACCCATCTCAGCACGTGGCTTCAGTCAACAGTAATGGGGGAAGAGCAGTTGAGGTTGGGTTTCGCCCAATACGCAGGGCCTTGGGGCTTGATGGTCTCCCCAACGCTATGGAACATCAAGATGCAGTCAGCAGGAGGCGTCACCTGTTGGTTCAGGTTGAGACACCATCAGGACCCCTGATAGATCCATCTCTACCTGAGACAGTAAGAGAGATCGGAATGGGGCAACTTGCTGCAGGACAATTCAACAAATACAAAAGTTATATTCATTTTGAAGGAACTCTGGCCAAGAGTAATGAAATAAAGCCAATCCAGAAATACAAGAGTTACAACAATTTTGACGAAAATGTGATGGCCGATAATAAGAGTGACTGAACGAAACGGTGAATGGTGTTGAATTGTCCCATGGCAAGTTGGTTGTAACGCATTGATTGCGGCCAGTTGAATACCAGCTAGAATTTCAGGGGTCTCCAACCTTGGCAACTTTAAGCCTGGCGGACTTCAACTCCCAGAATTCCCCAGCCAGCAAAGCTGGCTGGGGAATTGTGGGAGTTGAAGTCCTCCAGGCTTAAAGTTGCCACGGTTGGAGACCCCTGAGCTAGATAATATTATTGTACCATCAAGACTCATTGGACTGTCCTGGAGTGGTGCGGTGGCCTAGAGGTGGAGCTCTCGCCTCACAATCAGGAGGCTGTGAGTTCGATCCTAGGTAGAGGCAGATATTTCTCTCTCTGGGCACAATGAGAATATATCTGAACAAAACTCCGCATTGGCGACAGGAAGGGCATCCGGCCATTAAAACACTCTGCTAGCTCCATTCAGTTGCCCAGTCTCCACCCCGCAAGGGATTATGGGGTCGTTAAAAAATGATGATGGAGACTCATCGGACTGTCCCGATGACTGTTTTGGACATGGCTGTCCTTCCTCGAAAAGAACAGGTCCACAATTTTGGGAGTCCACCTGGCCTTGGGGCATCTGCTGGGTGTAGAGGTTGAAGCTGCGGCCAAGGGGGACTTTGCCCAACTCAGGTTGAGGCACCAGTTACGGTCCTTCCCGGATGGTAAAGCCTTGATGAAAATGACCTGTGTCTTTATCGCCACATATTTAGGCATACTGTGCATCGCTTTACCGGGGACTGCTTTGGAAGGCAACTGAGAAACAGCAGTTTTGTTTAAAAAAACAAAAAACACCGCAATGGTCAGGATGGCTGAGAGCCAAGACTGCAATATGACACCGACGGTCCAATGGCTGCAGAGATAGCCAATACATTGCCGAGTCCAAACTCCTGGTTTTGGCCCATAAACCCTAATAGAGTTCCACTCTGGGATAGCTCAGAAATTCCAATCATTCTGGCCAACTCCAGAACTAGAAAGCGGCCGAAGTTACTCACAGTCAAATCTGTCAAAAAACCAAGATGCCGGGAAGCTACGTTGCCATCAAAAGCTCACGGGGCCGATATGGGGAGACTTGGCTGAATGACTTTGAAAGAACAGGGGTGTTTTCAACTAGGCAGACCCGAGCAGAGTGAATGTCCCACAGGTGCTTCCCCCCCCCCCCAAAAGGCAACTTGGACTTTGGTTTTTTCCTTGAAGACGTTTCGCTTCTCCTCCAAAGAAGCTTCTTCGGTTCTGACTGAATGGTGGAGGATGGAAGGATTTATATTCCTTGCAGTCCTCTTGTCGCTAGAACGCTTCCTGAGTGACGTTGAGGCCACTTGGAGGTTTAATCTGTGTCCTCAGGGCCACCTGAATAGTGCAAATGGCTGTGGAGCCTTCTTGGAACTTGGTGAAAGGACCATGTTGTAGACTGGAGATAGATGATGTCACATCCCTTCCCCCCTGTTGAGATTTTGGTCTCTGATTTTGATCTCTGTTCAATTTTGACATAGATGGCTTCTTTGCCCTGCCTTTCAAACCAGCGGTCCTCTCTGATCAAAGGCCATCTACATTAAGCAGGGATCCCCAAACTTGGCAACTTTAAGACTAGTGGACTTCAACTTCCAGAATTCTCCAGCCAGCATAGCTGGCTGGAGAATTCTGGGACTTGAAGTCCACAAGTCTTAAAGTTGCCAAGTTTGAAGACCTCTGACATTAAGGTTGAACAGCCTTCTCTATTCAGGGCACAGATAAACCTCCAAGTGGCCTCAACGACCCTCAGAAAACGTGCCAACAACCAGGTGACTGCAAGGTATATAAATCGTCCCATCTTCCGCCAGAACTGAGGAAGCTTCTTGGATGAGAAGCAAAACGTCTTCAAGAAAAAACGAAGTCCAGTTGCCTTGTGGGAAAAGCACCTTTGGGGGACAACCCTGACCTGGATGACGGAGAATCTCCACAGGCGAGGAAAGTGATCGCGCATTGCAGTAATGCATGGCTTCAATTTTGGTGCTCCACATCTTGGAAAAGGCCGCAAAAGGGGAACCATGTGACCCTCATTTTACCCACCGATGGAAGGCGGAGTCAAACTTGATGTAAACCAACGTTGGCGAACCTTTTCAGCACCGAGTGCCAAAATGGGAGCGCACATGCGCATGCACTGGAAACCAGAAGAGAAGCCACCCGGTGCGCACGTGTGCACTAGGAAGATGATCTTCCGGTTTCTGGCATGCGCGTGCGCACCGGGTGGCTCTCTTCCGGTTTCTGGCACACATGCATGCACAAAGACCAGCTGGCTGGGGCGCATGCGCATGCTGGAAACCGGAAGATCATCTAGCACAGTGTTTCCCAACCTTGGCAACTTGAAGATGTCTGGACTTCAACTCCCAGAATTCCCCAGCCAGCATTCGCTGGCTGGGGAATTCTGGGAGTTGAAGTCCAGACATCTTCAAGTTGTCAAGGTTGGGAAACACTGATCTAGCATGCCGGCACGCTGGAACCTGGAAGAGCAACAGGCGATGGCTCGCGTGCCCAGAGAGGTGGCTCTGCATGCCACTTCCAGCACGCGTGCCATAGGTTCGCCATCACAGATATAAACCATCAGTGGATATTTGTTATTATTCTATTCATCACATGCTGTATTTCAGTGATGGCTCGGGTGCCAAAAGGGTGTGCATGCGCCCACACCCATAATGCAATGCCCCCCTCCGCATATGCGCACAGGCCTCACAGAAGCCTCCAGACTTCCGGTTGGGCCGTTTTTGCCGTCCCCAGGCTTCAGGAGGCTTTCCTGAAGCCTGGGGAGGGTGAAAATGGCCTCCCCCACCCTCCAGAAGGCCGAAAATCAGCTGGCCAGCACGCTCATGCGCGCTGGAGCTGACATAGGGCAACGCCTCACGTGCCCTCAGATATGGCTCCGCGTGCCACCTGTGGCACCCGTGCCATAGGTTTGCCATCACTGAGAAGGACCAGGGGTGACATGATATTTATTTTATTTATTTTTATTTAAACGCTCTTATAGGCCGCCCAATCCCGTGGGACTCAGGGCGGCGTACAACATGAATAAGAGGCGTACATTTAAAAACAATCGTCATTAATTTAAGTTAAAAATATAATTAAAAAGAAGACATTATAAACACAACATTCAGGGGGAATCTGGTTGTCCTATTCACCCCATCTGCCGGAAGAGACATGTTTTTAAGGCTTTACGGAAGGCCAGTAGGGTGGGGATGGTCCGGATCTCTGGTGGAAGTTGGTTCCAGAGGGACGGGGCTCCCACAGAGAAGGCCCTCCCCCGCGGTCCCGCCAACCGACATTGTTTGGCCGACGGGACCCGGAGGAGGCCCTCTCTGTGGGACCTAACCGGTCTTAGGGAGGTATGTGGTAGGATGCGGTCCCGCAGGTAGCCTGGCCCTGAGCCATGTAGGGCTTTAAAGGTAGCGACCAACATCTTAAATTGCACCCGGAGGCTGACTGGTAGCCAATGCAGCTGGCGAAGGATAGGTGTTACGTGGGTGTATCTCGGTACACCCACTACTGCACGCGCAGCTGCATTCTGTACCAGCTGGAGTCTCCGGATGCTCTTTGAGGGTAGCCCCATGTAGAGCGCGTTACAGTAGTCTAGCCGTGAGGTGACAAGGGCATGAGTGACTGTGAGCAAAGCCTCCCTCTCCAAGTAGGGTCGCAATTGGTGCACGAGACGGATTTGTGCAAAGGTCCCCCTAGCCACAGCTGAAAGATGTTGCTCCAATTTTAGCTGTGGATCTAGGAGGACACCCAAATTGCGAACCTGTTCTGAGGGAGTCAATTTTTCTCCCCCGAGAACCAAGGAGGGACAGTTGACATAGTCCTTGGGAGGCAATATCCAGAGCCACTCAGTCTTGTCTGGGTTGAGCCTGAGTCTGTTCACTCCCATCCAGACCCTCACATCGTCCAGGCAGCGGCACATCACATCAACTGCTTCACTGAACTGACACGGGGTGGAGATGTATAACATGATAGCAGTGTTCCAATACTTGAGGGGCTGCCACAGAGAGGAGGGGGTCAGGCTGTTCTCTATGGCACCAGAAAGCCCAACAAGGAATAACGGATGGAAGCTGACCAAGGAGAGATTCAACCTGGAAGTGAGGAGAAACTTTCTGACGGTGAGAGCGATCAACCAGTGGAACAGCTTGCCAGCGGAGGTCGTGAGAGCCCCAACACTTGCGACCTTCAAGGGGAGACTGGACTGCCATCTGTCTCAAATGGTGTAGGAACTCCTGCTTGAGCAGGGGATTGGACTAGATGATCTACAAGGTCCCTTCCAACTCTAATAATAAATCTAAAAAATGTTATACACAAGTAGAGCTCGACTTACAAAAGTTCGTTTAGTGACCATTTAAAGTTACAACAGCGCTGAAAAAAGTCACTTAGGACCGTTTTTCACACTTATGACCATCGCAGCATCCCCATAGGATGATTTACATTCGGATGCTTGACAATTGACTCACCTTTATGACCATCACAGTGTCCCAGGGTCACGTGATCCCCTTTTGCGACCTTCTGACAAGCAAAGTCAATGGGGAAGCCAGATTCACTTAACAACCGGGTTACTAACTTCACAATTGCAGGGATTCACTTAACAAATGTGGCAAGAAAACTCACTTAACAAATTTCTCACTTAGGACCATAAATTTTGGGCTCAATTGTGGTCGTAAATGGAGGACTACCTGTATTCGTTTAGTGACTGTTCAAATCTTGATTGCACGACTGCGGGGACGCTGCAACGGTGGCTAAGTGAGAGTCAATGGTGCCACTGCAACTTTGAACGGTCGCTAAATGGACAATCGTAAAGTTGAGGACCCCCTGTATCCCCTTGCCCCCAGAGCGGCTGTGCGATTACCTGGTTAGAGGGGTAGAAGAAAGTGCAGATGGCGCAGTAGGGCTCCCTCAGGGCGGCGGCAGCGTTGAATCGTCTTTCGGCTGCAAAGTTGGGCACTTTGTTTTTCCACTGGAGGGAACGCAAAGATTTCAGGGGCTCCAGATCCCCAGCGTCTTCCTCACCGCTGAAGAGGGGAGTTTCTGAAAGACAAGAGGGGCCAAGAAGAGGAAGTTCGCATCTCCACGAAGCAGCTGAAATGGGGAACATCAAATACGGAAGTTTGGCCTTTTACTGGGCTTCCTGCAGATACCGTTTGAGTTCCTTTCCCTGATTCCTAAAAGGGACTCAGAAACTTTTCACTTGGGTGTAGGGAGAAGAGGCTGCAGACTGGACAGGACTGGACTGAATTGGAGCAGAACAGAATAATAGCAATAGCACTTGTATTTATATACCACTTTACGGTGCTTTTACAGCCCTCTCTAAGCGGTTTACAGAGTCAGCCTCTTGCCCCCAATAATCTGGGTCCTCATTTTACCCACCTCGGAAGGATGGAAGGCTGAGTCAACCTGGAGCTGGTCGGGATCGAACTGCTGGCTGTGGGCACAGTTTGCCTGCAATACTGCATTCTAACCACTGTGCTACCAGGGCTCTTGAGAGAGAAAGAGAGGAAGGAAGGAAGGAAGGAAGGAAGGAAGGAAGGAAGGAAGGAAGGAAGGAAGGAAGGAAGAAAGAAAGAAAGAAAGAAAGAAAGAAAGAAAGAAAGAAAGAAAGAAAGAAAGAAAGAAAGAAAGAAAGAAAGAAAAAGGAAGGAAGGAAGGAAGGAAGAAAGAAAGAAAGAAAGAAAGAAAGAAAGAAAGAAAGAAAGAGAAAGAAAGAAAGAAAGAAAGAAAGAAAGAAAGAAAGAAAGAAAGAAAGAAAGAAAGAAAGAAAGAAAGAAAGAAAGAAAGTAAGTTCACAGCTAGGCCTTCAGACTACTGGCCAGGAATGGACCGAGCAATCTTCAAAAAATGAGCTTTCTGAAAGTGGAACAGTTGTGCTTTTTAAAGCCAACCGGCTGAAACATTCCTCCAGGAATTCAGAAGGATTAAAATAAAGATCAAAAGGGAGAAAGAGAGCCAGAGAGAATGCCTCCCAATTAACTTAAAACAGAAATTACATCAGTTTCCATTTTTTAACAACATGACCTGACTAAATCTCCAAGACTGCTTAAAGTAGTTGTAAAAAAATCCTTATGTTCAAATTCAAACACTAACTATCCATTAGTAGGACTCTTAAAGAAAATGTTGGGGCTAGCTAAATATAAGTCGACCAACTCAAAGTCACCCCAAACGTTAAGTAAAAAGGAAGGAAGACAATCTTAGTTGAGATCCTTATCTTTTTTGTCAGCTTTCAACTTGGCTAGGGTCTACCAAAAGGGTGGATTTAGCAAATAAAGCACCATTATAAGGAACTCGGTTAGAAACCAGAAGACGGTGAATTCTAGTCCCATCTTAGGCATGAAAACCAGCTGTGTGACTTTGTGCCAATCACCAGGAGACAATAGCAATAGCACTTACACTTATATACCCCTTCACAGGGATTTCCAGCCCTCTCTAAGCGGTTTACAGAGTCAGCCTCTTGCCCCCAACAATTGGAGTCCTCATTTTACCCACCTTGGAAGGATGGAAGGCTGAGTCAACCTTCTAGTCCCACCTTAGGCATGAAAATCAGGTGGGAAATTTTGGGCCAGTCCCCATCTCTTAGCCCAACCCATCTCACAGAACTGCTGTTGTGGGGAAAACAGGAGGAGGAAGGAGTATTCTATATGTTCATTGCTCCTAAGTTATTTATAATAATGATAAAGGTAGGATAAAAATTTAATAAGAAAAGAGAAAAGAAAGAAAGAAAAAGAAAAGAGAAAAAACAGAAGAGAGAATAGAATATACTAGAGAAAAGAAGAGAGAAGAGAATATACGAGAGAAGAGAAAATACAAGAGAAGAGGATATAAAAGAGAAAGAGACCCTTATGATGGCATATAAAATACTGAACCCAATCATTCGCTCATGTAGAAGCATATGCATCGCCCTCCCTGCCCATTCTCCTTGTCCTGCGATGTGGTCTCGCATGGACCTTAGATTCAAAACTGTTGGAATTCTCCTGACAGCGTTCAGGAAGAGCCGTCACCTGATCCGGCAAGCCAGAATAACTCCGTGACTCAAGGGTCCTCAAGGGTCCGGGAAGCAACAATGCTTAGCGGCCAAGCCTCATGTGTCAAATCCGGGCGAGTCGACAAGGCAGGGATGAAGCTCAAGCCAGAGATAAGAGATAAAAGCCGTCCCCTTCAAGCCCCCCCATCCCAAAGTAATTGCTGTGCTCCCATCGATGCTCACAGCTATTTCAACTCTGCGAGGGAAGAGCTGCCATCCAATGAAGAGGAGGGCATCTCGTTCAGGTGCGCAGGAAAACTGCAAGAGCCGCTTTATATCCGTTCATCTACGTGAAGATGCAGCAAGGGGGCTTGGGGTGGCATTTGGGGGGGGTGTACATAAAGTGACTGATAGATGTAGAAAGGCAGAAAGAGGCAGAGAGGGGGGCACCAGCTGGCCGGCTAGGATAGTAAAGGAAGTTGCCTCAAAACCTTTTATTTGGGGCTCAAACGTTCAGCCCCCAATTCCATGAAACTTGGGGGGACTTCTTTATTTCTCATCCCACCTTTATTTTATTTATTTATTACAGTGTTCTTCTATGCCGCCCTACTCCCTGAGGACTCAGGGTGGCGAACAACATTTTAAGGAACAACTAAACAATAAAATTATTAAAAACAATTTAAAAAGAGTTTAAAGAAGACATACAAAAAGACATTTATTACTTGATAAGTAGCTCAAGGCAACGAACATACTTCATAGTCCTTCCTCTTCCCATTTTCCCCACCCCAACAACCCTGTGACCCAAAGAAATAAACTGGCCCAAACTGGCCCAAAGTCAGGTTTTAGTGTCTAAGACAGGACTAGAACTCACCATCTCTTGGTGATAGGCCCAAAGACAACCAGCCAGCTTTCATGCCTAAGGGGGGGGACTAGAACTCACCATCTCCTGGTGATTGTCCCAGAAACACCCAGATGGTTTTCATGCCTAAGGTGGGACTAGAATTCACCGTCTCCTGGTGATTGGGCCAAAGACACGCCTAAAGTGTCTGGCTTTCATGCCTAAAGTGGGACTAGAACTCACCATCTCCTGGTGATAGGCCCAAAAACATGCAACCGGTTTTCATGCCTAAGATGGGACTAGAATTCACCATCTCCTGGCAATAGGCCTAAAGACACCCAGCCAGCTTTCATGCCTAAAGGGGGACTAGAACTCACCATCTCCTGGTGATTGTCCCAGAAACACCCAGATGGTTTTCATGCCTAAGGTGGGACTAGAATTCACCGTCTCCTGGTGATTGGGCCAAAGACACGCCTAAAGTGTCTGGCTTTCATGCCTAAAGTGGGACTAGAACTCACCATCTCCTGGTGATAGGCCCAAAAACATGCAACCGGTTTTCATGCCTAAGATGGGACTAGAATTCACCATCTCCTGGCAATAGGCCTAAAGACACCCAGCCAGCTTTCATGCCTAAAGGGGGACTAGAACTCACCATCTCCTGGTGATTGTCCCAGAAACACCCAGATGGTTTTCATGCCTAAGGTGGGACTAGAATTCACCGTCTCCTGGTGATTGGGCCAAAGACACGCCTAAAGTGTCTGGCTTTCATGCCTAAAGTGGGACTAGAACTCACCATCTCCTGGTGATAGGCCCAAAAACATGCAACCGGTTTTCATGCCTAAGATGGGACTAGAATTCACCATCTCCTGGCAATAGGCCTAAAGACACCCAGCCAGCTTTCATGCCTAAAGGGGGACTAGAACTCACCATCTCCTGGTGATTGTCCCAGAAACACCCAGATGGTTTTCATGCCTAAGGTGGGACTAGAATTCACCGTCTCCTGGTGATTGGGCCAAAGACACGCCTAAAGTGTCTGGCTTTCATGCCTAAAGTGGGACTAGAACTCACCATCTCCTGGTGATAGGCCCAAAAACATGCAACCGGTTTTCATGCCTAAGATGGGACTAGAATTCACCATCTCCTGGCAATAGGCCTAAAGACACCCAGCCAGCTTTCATGCCTAAAGTGGGACTAGAACTCACCATCTCCTGGTGATAGGCCCAAAAACATGCAACCGGTTTTCATGCCTAAGATGGGACTAGAATTCACCATCTCCTGGCAATAGGCCTAAAGACACCCAGCCAGCTTTCATGCCTAAAGGGGGACTAGAACTCACCATCTCCTGGTGATTGTCCCAGAAACACCCAGATGGTTTTCATGCCTAAGGTGGGACTAGAATTCACCGTCTCCTGGTGATTGGGCCAAAGACACGCCTAAAGTGTCTGGCTTTCATGCCTAAAGTGGGACTAGAACTCACCATCTCCTGGTGATAGGCCCAAAAACATGCAACCGGTTTTCATGCCTAAGATGGGACTAGAATTCACCATCTCCTGGCAATAGGCCTAAAGACACCCAGCCAGCTTTCATGCCTAAAGTGGGACTAGAACTCACCATCTCCTGGTGATAGGCCCAAAAACATGCAACCGGTTTTCATGCCTAAGATGGGACTAGAATTCACCATCTCCTGGCAATAGGCCTAAAGACACCCAGCCAGCTTTCATGCCTAAAGGGGGACTAGAACTCACCATCTCCTGGTGATTGTCCCAGAAACACCCAGATGGTTTTCATGCCTAAGGTGGGACTAGAATTCACCGTCTCCTGGTGATTGGGCCAAAGACACGCCTAAAGTGTCTGGCTTTCATGCCTAAAGTGGGACTAGAACTCACCATCTCCTGGTGATAGGCCCAAAAACATGCAACCGGTTTTCATGCCTAAGATGGGACTAGAATTCACCATCTCCTGGCAATAGGCCTAAAGACACCCAGCCAGCTTTCATGCCTAAAGGGGGACTAGAACTCACCATTTCCTGGTGATTGTCCCAGAAACACCCAGATGGTTTTCATGCCTAAAGTGGGACTAGGATTTGGCCCAAAGTTACCTAGCTAGCTTTCAATTCTCTTTGTTTCTAGTATGCTGCTTTCAACGTTAAACCAAACCGGTTCTGTAATTATTCCTGAGCAGAGAGAGATATTTGATGACATTGTTAAAGAATAGGAGCAAAATGATCTGCTGGCACCCTATTGTACGTTGAGTCTTTGTCTCTAGCACAAAGGATACCTCAAATACCTTTAACAAGCTGCTTTTAAAAAAAAAACCCAGTAAAATCTACTAGGCTGCTAGTGTTTTGATGACTCTGGTAAGAGATTAAGCAGGCTGTGATGTTGTCAAATAAAGCCCTCATCCGGGAGTCTAAAGGTGGGAAGAGGAGAAGGTGACATCCCGTCAAATTCTGCCCAGGTGGGCTTTGATGCTAACCATGGTTCCTCCACAGCCAGCGAAGATTTGAGCCTCCTGGTAAAAGAGGATTGAAGAGCAGTTCCTCTTCCCATCCCGTTTGCGGCTCTGTTGCCCAGGGCAACCGGAGGAATGACTAAACCCTGGTTTGTTCAGAAACAGGCTTCGTTTTTTTTTTTTTAACTCACCTTCATCACTGGAGGCTTCCTGCTTCACCACCGACAACGGGGAGCGGGTGGGCGGCTTCCCCAGGGGGTGACGGCGGCTTTTCTTGATCTCCATTTTGAGTTTCGAGAAAGTAGAAGTCGTCTGGAAGAGGAAAAAAAGCCACACAAAAAAAAAGAAAAAAAAAGAAAAAAAAAGACAAAAAAAGACAAAAAGAAGAGAGAGAGCGCATTATTTTGCATACCTTACAATGGGAACGATACAGGTAGTCCGTGACTTACCAGAGTTCATTTAGAGACCGTTCGAAGTTACAAGGGTCTCTAAAAAAGCGACTTACGACCATTTTTCACCCTTGCAACGGTTGCAACGTCCCCGCGGTCACGTGATCAAAATTCAGACACTTGGCAACTGATTCATATTTATGACGGTCACAGTGTCCTGGGGTCAAGTGATCTCCTTTTGCGACCTTCTGACAAGCAAAGTCAGTCGGGAAGCCAGATTCACTTAACGACCGCGTTACTAACTTAACCACTGCAATGATCCACTTAACAACTGTTGCAACGAAAGTCGTCAAAATGGGGCAAGAACTCACTTTAACAGCTGTCTCACTCTGCAACAGAAATTTTGGGCTCAATTGTGGTCATAAGGTGAGGACAGTTGCAAGAAAGGTCGTAAAATGGTGTCGTAAAAACTCACTTAACAAATGTTTCATTTAGCAACAGAAATGTTAGGCTCAATTGTGGTCATAACTCGAGGACTTCCTGTAGGGGTTTTAGGATGAAAAGATCCAAGGTTAAAAACCCTGAATGCATTATTATCATCATCATCATCATCATCATCATCATCATCATCATCCATTGCACAGTCAGCCAGATGTTCAGACTGGGTTTGGCATTTGTGTCTACCTATCGAGTCCTTACCAAGGACCTGGAATAGGCAGATCTGGATGTTTGACGGTGTTACAGATAATCGTCGCAGAATGGAAGCAGTTCCAAGGAAAGGCACTTTCTGAAATTGACTGATGGCGAATTTGTCAATGCCTATGGTGTTCAAGTGGTGTTCCAGTTGTTTTGGGACTGCACCAGCGGTGGATTGCTCCCGGTTTGGCCCTGTTCTAAGAACCGGTAGCGCCGGCAGCGGGAGGCTCCGCCCACCCGCCCGGGACGCTTCTGGGCATGTGCAGTACTGGTGCGAACCAGTAGTAAAGGGTTTTAGAAGCCACTACTGGACTGCACCCAAGGCACCAGGGGTGGGTTCCGGATTTGTGTTACTGCCGGTTCGCTCAGGGAATGTGGTGTGCGGGCGCGCGTGCATGTGCAAAAAATAAAAAAAGGTTCTGTGCATGTGCAGAAGCAAAAAACAAGATGAGAGAGAAAACCGGCTTGGGGGCGTGGCAGGCCTGGGATGCTGCCGGTTCCAGCGACCCAGGCCACCAAGTTATTACCTGTTCTATAGAACCAGTCCGAACCAGTAGGAACCCACCTCTGCAAGGCACCTATTACTATTGGTACTACCCTTGCTTGCCTTTGTCACAGTCGTTCTATTTCTATTTGTAGGTCTTTTTTGTTGTTGTTATCTTCTCCAGTTCTTTTCTCTTCTATTCTACAGTCTCTAGGCCAGTGTTTCCCAACCTTGGCAACTTGAAGATGTCTGGACTTCAACTCCCAGAGAAGCTGGGGAATTCTGGGAGTTGAAGTCCAGACATCTTCAAGTTGCCAAGGTTGGGAAACACTGCTCTAGGCACTGCCACAGTCTTTTTTGTTATTTGTATTATTATTATGCAACGTTTTCTGATCTGCTTATCCTCCTGATGCTACCATTTCAGCCACAGACGCTTATCCATAAAAGAGAGTATTTGTAGCCCGCGACTGAACCGGGGAGTTCTTGGTGCTCTTTGAGTTTGGTGTTGAAAACACTTTTCCGCCCCAGAAGGATTAAAGATGAGAGGACCAAGCCTCAGAGTTGACACTATGAGATGCATCTGAATCCAGATTTTTATTTGCTGAACACCTAATGCAGGTAATCCTCAAGTTACGACCACAATTGAGCCCAACATTTATGTTGCTAAGTGAAACATTCGTTAAGCCCCATTTCACGATCTTTCTTGCCATAGTGGTTAAGCGAATCGTTGCCATTTGTTAAAATAGTAACCCGGTTGTTAAGTGAATCTGGATTCCCCATTGACTGGGCTTGTGAGGAGGACGCAAAAGGGGATCATGTGACCTTGGGACATGGCAACAGTCATAAGAATGAATCAGTCACCAAGCGTCTGAATTTTGATCACGTGACCAGGGGGATGCTGCAACGGTCGTAAGTGTGAAAAATGGTCATAAGTCACTTTTTTCAGTGCCCTTCTAACCTTCAACGGTCACTAAATGAACTGCTGTAAGTTGAGGACTACCTGTAGACAGAACCTTGCCCCAATTAAAGTTATTCTAATCTAACAGATACAGGTGTATATAGATACACCTTTAAGCCCTCAATGGCTATCTGCAGGATTGCCTTTCCCTGAGAACATCTACCTGTCCTACCAGGTTAGATAAGGTAAGCATGCTTCTAGTCCCTTCCGCCAAATATTGTCCACACCTTATCAAGGAACTAGCAAGAAGAAAACCACACTTCCACCAATACTGACAGGGCAAGCCACTATTATGTAAACAGAGAGTATCATACTAGATGTCTGCTAGTTCGTGGATTAGGCTGTTTGGGCAAGCTCTAAAGAATGCTAAAAGGGTGGAGTCCCGCTGAACTTCATGGGGCAAGGAGTTCCATAGGGCAGAGGCCGCCATAGAAAAGGCACACTTCATGGCTCCCATCAAATGACAATATTTGGAGCTGGGGAATTCTGGGAGTTGAAGTCCACAGGTCTTAAAGCTGCCAATGTTGGCCAGCCCTGATCTAAGGCAATGGAGAGGCCACACCCTCCTTTCCCCAATGATCCACAGACAGTCCTTGACTTACAACTTTTCCTTTAGTGACCGTTCGATGTTAGAACGACAATAAAAAATGGACTTAATGTTCGTTTTTCACACTTATGACCACTGTAGCACCCCAAAGGTCACATGATCAAGCTTCAGACACTTGGGCAACGGGTGCATGGGATCACCTTTTGCAACCCGTTGACAAAGTCAATGGGGACGGCAAAGTCACTTAACTGTTAGGTGCAAGAAAGGGGAAATAAATATGGGGCAAAACTCACTTAACAAACTTGTCTCGCTCAGCAACAGAAATTTTGGGCTCGATTGTGGTCGTAAAGCGAGGACTACCTGTAGAGAAGTGCCTTATTATACAGCCTGGCCATTGAGGCAGCGGCAAAACACACCTCCAGCCTCCGAATCACAATGTGGAGATGGGAGCAATTCCTACAAATAGGCCTCTCTCTCTCTACTAGAGCCTGCTTCACAATACAGGGTAGTCCTCAACTTACAGCAGTTCATTTAGTGTCCATTCAAAGTTACAGCGGCACTGAAAAAAGCAAAATCACGGCTGTTTTTCAGAGTTATGGCCGTTGCAGCATCCCCGCAGTCACGTGATCAAAATTTCAGACCCTGGGCAATTGGTTCATACTTATGACGGTTGCAGCGTCCAGGGGTCACGCGATCTCCTTTTGCGAACTTCTGACAAGCAAAGTCAATGGGGAAGCCAGGTTCACTTAACGTTACTAACGTGGTTACTACCACGGTTAGGAACAACCGTGTTACTAACTCAACAACTGCAGTGATTCGACTAACCAATGTAGCCCAAAATGTCGCAAAATGTCGCAAAACTCACTTAACGAATCTCTCACTGAGCAACATATATTTTGGGCTCAATTTAGTCGTGGATTACCTGTAGTAAACCCGGTGTGGATGAAGGCATGGAGCCACCTTTTTATGAGAGCATCTTAAATTTTCCATTCAAGGACATGATTGAAATAGGCTTTTCGTTTTCCAGGCTTCTGGTCCCACCGATTCCAGTTCAAATCCAGGCATCCCTCTGTTTCCTCTTTTGGCATCTTACAAATCCCGAGTTATTTTCAGTTCAAATTGACAAATGCTCAGCCGTGACACACCTACCTGCTCACATATATATATATAGCGCGAGAGACGTCTCTGTGTAAAGCCATACGACCAATTAGGTGAGAAATGCTTTGTCAGGGAGCAAAAGGAAAGGTTGCCTAGCAATAACGATGCAGTATTGTTAGAGCAGGTGAACGTACAATATTCGGCATTTTCCAAAGTGCCCAATTTTCTACCGGAGAAATCACGATGTCTTATTTGCATTATTTTGCAGAATTATCCCCCCCCCAAAAAAGAACCCAGCAAGATTTCTTCCTGCTTGTATCCAGAAAAATATGTATTTTTCCTCTTTTTATTGTTTACTCTAAAACTAGTGTCAATCGCTCTCTTAGTAAGCAGGCATCATTCTTGGAACCTTGACGGTATAGAACTTAAATTAAATCTGCACATTACCCCCAGGCCTGAGATATACAGGTAGTCCTCGACTTACAACAGTTCGTTCAGTGACCACTGAAAGTTACAACAGCTTTGAAAAAAAATTTACCGTATTTTTTGGAGTATGACGCGCCTTTTAACCCCCAAAGAGGCTGAAAATTTGGGTGCGTCTTATACTCAGAATGTAGCTTTTTCGAAGCTTTTTTTCCCCAGCCCTAACAAGGTGCTAACGACCTTCCCGGCTTGCAGGATTTTTTCATTCCTACTCCCTCTGAAGACGTTTTTTTCCAGCCCTAAGTCTTTGCAGGCTTGTTTTCATTGCTACTCCCTCCGAAGATGATTTTTTTCAGCCCTTAACCAGGGGATAAAATAATGTGCTGAAGCTGAGCAGACTAAGGACGCTAGCCAGATGAATACCTGGTAGGTAGATTTTTCCCCCTATTTTCCTCCCCAAAAACTAAGGTGTGTCTTATACTCTGAAAAATACGGTACTTAAGATTGTTTTTCACACTTACAACCATTGCAGTCTCTCTCTCTCTGTGGTCACGTGATCAAAATTCAGATACTTTGGCAACTGACTCATATTTATGGCGGTTGCAGTATCCTGGGAACAACCTTTTGTAACTTTCTGACAAGCAAAGTCAGTGAGAAAGCCAGATTCACTTAACAACTGTGTGACTCCCTTAACAACTGCAGTGATTCACTTAACAACCGTGGCAAGAAAATGGGGCCAAACTCACTTAAAAGCCGTCTCGCTCAGCAACAGAAATTCTGGGCTCAATTGTGGTCGTAAGATGAGAGAACTACCTGCGTTTCCTGCAAACCGTTTTTCCTTTTGCATATGTGGGAATGTCAAGAAAGCTTAATTCCATTTGCCCCTTGAGATAATGTTGGCCAAACCCTGGCTTGTCATGCATTTTGGCAAGCCATGTTATATCATCACCTCTTTGGGAGAACAACATCAACTTACTTACGACTTACGACCCCAACTGAGCCCAACATTTCTGTAGGTTAAGTGAAACAACTGTTGAGTGCGTTTGGCCCCATTTTACGACCTTTCTCGTCCCGGTTATTAACTGAATCACTGCAGCTGTTAAAGTTAGTCACCTGGTTGTTAAATGAATCTGGCTTCCCCGTCGACTTTGCTTTGTCAGAAGGCCGCAAAAGGGGATCCCGTGACCATCTGGGACACTGCGACCGTCATAAATAGGAACCAACTGCCAAGCATCTGAATGTTCATCACACGATGATGGGGACGCTGCAATGGTCGTAAGTGTGAAAAATGGTCACGAGTCCCCTTTTCTCCAGTGCTGTTGTAACTTCAAACGGTCACTAAATGAACTGTTGTAAGTCGAGGACTACCTGCATTTGTTCATTCAGGGTGCGAGAAACAGACCTACAAAGTTGGGACAGCTCTGGAATGCTTCGTCCGGTCCTATTTGCGATGGCTCTTCATGCTCCGTTTCCTCTCAGTTGCTTTCTTGATGCAGCTGTCTTGAGCAAGGTGGTTTAAAGGTAGTTAAAAGGTACTTTACCCACACATGGTAGCTAAACATGGTAATTTTCAAAGGTAGTTTAGCTGCCCCGGGGATATCCAACCTTTGGCAACTTTTAAGACCTGTGGACTTCAACTCCCAGAATTCCATGGGAATAGGCAGCCATGCTGGCTGGGGAATTCTGGGAGTTGAAGTCCACAAGCCTTCAATTTGCCAAAGTTGGACATCCCTGAGCTACATCCTGTGGCTGACTTACTCTGAGACCTTGCACAGATTACTGAAGGAGGAATTCTGCCTGCTTCATGTGGCTCAATTTTTATTATTTATTTATTTGTTTGTTTGTTTGTTTGTTTGTTTGTTTATTCATTCATTCATTTAGAGTCTATACAGGTGGTCCTCAACTTATAACTACAGGTCCGTAATGGCGAACCTATGGCACATGTGCCAGAGGTGGCACGCAGAGCCCTCTCTGCTGGCATGCGCGCTGTCGCCCAGGTCAGATCTCTGTGGCGTTTCTTCCATGAGCTTCTGTTTCCCTGCAAACGACGAAACAGAAGCTCACAAAAGATCTTACCTCTTGCCGTGCTGCCGGTGTTGGGATGCCCCGCCTCCCGCTGGCCAGCTGGTCTTTGCATGTGTCTGCGCAAGTGCGCGTTCACACACCTTTCAGTTTGGGCATGCACGCGCGCACAGTTTGGGCACTCGATGTCTAAAAAGTTCGCCATCACTTCTATAGGTAGTCCTTGTCTTAACGCAGTTCATTTAGTGACGTTCGAAGCTACAACGGCATTGAAAAATGTGACTTGCGTCTGTTATAACCACTGCAGCATCCCCATGGTCACGTGATCAAAATCTGGACTCTTGGCAAGTGGGTTTATATTTATGATGGTCGTAATGTCATGTGATCCTGTTGTGACCTTCTGACAAGGAAAATGAACGAGGAAGCCAGATTCGCTTAACCCAGGGGTATCAAACTCGATTTCATTGAGGGCCGCATCAGGGTTATGTTTGACCTTGGGGGGCTGGGGTGGGTGTGGCCAAGGTTGGGCATCGCCAGCTCAATGTCACTCGTGTCAGGGGCGGCTGTAGTGGCCCGAGCGCTTTGCCAGCGAATACGGGCTCCCGAGCTCTGTTTTCGGCTGTGACGGCCTCCTGCAGCCCTCTGCCAGCGAAAACGGATCTCGGGAGGGCTGTCCACGGCCCTCCCAAGCTCCGTTTTTGCTGGCAGAAGCACTAGGGGCCGGTCCTTCACTGTTTCCAGGGCGGTCCCGTGGGCCAGATCTAAGCACCCTGTGGGCCGGATCCGGCCCTTGATTTTATTTTATTTGGGAATTCTTCTATGCCGCCCAACTCCCTAAGGACTCAGGGCGGCGTACAGCATTTTAAAGAACACTAAACAATAAAATCATTAAAAACAATTTTTAAAAAGTTAAAAAAAAGACATACAACACCATGCATACATGGGGGGAGACCTCAGATGTAAAATTGTCTCAGAACCCCGCCTGCAGGAAGAGCCATGTCTTAATGGCTTTTCGGAAGGCCAGCAAGGTGGGGATGATTCGGATCTCTGGGGGAAGTTGGTTCCGGAGAACAGGGGCCCCCACAGAGAAGGCCCTCCCCCTAGGCCCCGCCAGTCGGCATTGTTTGGCTGACGGGACCTGGAGGAGACCCATTTTCACGCCACTGGCTTAACCGTTTGATCACGTGACCATGGGGATGCTGAAACGGTTGCAAGTGTGAAAATCGGTCATAAGTCACTTTTTTCAATGCCACAGTTAACTCTGAACCATCACTAAATGAATGGTTGTAAGTCAAGGACCACCTGCATGCTGCAAAATTAAACCTAACCTAGCCCAAACGTCTATCTCTATCTAATCCTTCACCTTTTTCTGCTGCTTTTAGTGGCATTATTAAGAGCCGTGGTGGCGCAGTGGTCAGAATGCAGTATTGCAGGCTAACTCTGCCCACTGCCAGGAGTTTGATTCTAACCGGATCGAGGTCGACTCAGCCTTCCATACTTCTGAAATGGGTAAACTGAGGACCCAGATTGTTGGGGGCCATAGGCTGACTCTGTAAACCGCTTAGAGAGGGCTGTAAAGCCCTGTGAAACGGCTATGTGTAAGTGCTATTGTTATCCTGATAAAATCCTTTTTTTATATGATTTGAGGGTGGATCCTGGAACGCCAAGAGACACAGACGAAAGAGATCTCCAGGGGATGGCAAAGACGAGAGGGCTCTGCGGAATCTATTTCTCGTCTTCCAAAAGGGCCCCCCATGCCTTTGTGCCAAGCAGCCCGCACCTAATGCAGTCATTCCCAAAATTCAGGTACAGGTCTCTCTCCTCAAAGGTACACAGAGCGACCACCACGGGCGCAAAAAGAAACCTTTTTGGAGCTCAAAAGAGCAAATAAAGAAGGGATCACACCAGTCAGAAGACAATGCGTAAAAAAACACAACCATTTATTGCTGGGTGGCAAGGCCCAACTTTTCACAGCTAGACAAGGGAACAGGTGGCGCTTGCTGTGCCCATCACCGGCCAGCAGCACAATCACAGACACACAAAGGAGTCCAGTTTTGGCCCAGAGCACTTCAACACTACGCCACAGTTTCGTCTTTTGGAGGGTTTCTGGCCCAGCCTTCCAGAAACAACAACATCCCTATGGGAGAGCCATGCAGCGGCAAAGGCCAGGATCCCCCATCAAGCCCCCAGGATCTTGTTGATTTTCAACCGGATTTTTCTCCAGTCGGCCGCTATTATGTCCCAGTACTGCCTGTACAAGAGGTGCCGCAAGCGGGAAACCACGTTGTGGGGCAGGGCGCGCTTCCCTCTGTCCCCGCAATAGCTAACGGCGCTTCGCCACCTCCGCAGCTCATCTGAGGGGACCATCCGGGTGAACAGGGCCGCCGCGTACCTCGCCGGCTTGCCGCGAACGCGCTTGAATAACTCCCGCCTCTCCCTTTTAGGGATCCTCCACAGGGTGATATCGTCCAAGCGTAGGACAGCCTGTAACAGGGGAAGGTGAATTACTTAACGCTGAAACGTGACACAAGAGCTTTTCCCCGTAGCCGAGCCGCAGGGCGGGAGACCCCTGCCCCGATCACCGGCCGGCCCAACACGTGACACAACTTGAGACAGAACCCTAAACGTGAGTCTAGACCAGTGGTTGCTCGGCCTCAGCGAAATGGACAACTGTGGGGTCCTCGGTGCTCTCAGAGCTTGGTGGGTTTCTTGCAGGGCTTTCATGAGCCAACTAAGTACAGGTAGTGTCAGGGTTCCAAGTAATACACCCAGAGGAAATAGAACTCCGAGGCAAAGAACTCTTTTATTGGATATATCATAATGGCACAGACTGGTGAAAACTGACTCTACAAGTTCCCGCGGTATTCACTTAATTAAAAGTCAAACCTTTTCCCCTTCCCCAAACGATCAGTCACATGCTCCAATCATCGTGTCTTCCAGTTGCCTGGTAGCTTTACTCCTCCTCTCTCCGACCACCTGTGGGAATGTCCTTGGTTCCCAGGAGAAAGTATTTTGTTTTGGCTACAAATCCCATCTATCTATTCCCCCCTCAGCTCCAGTGTGGCAACTCTGAAGCCCAGAAAATGGCCTCGGTCAGGCCAGCTGCAGGGTTGACAGGTAGCCCTGTACTTATTGGTTAATTTATCAAATTTATTTGTTGATAACATTTATTGGCTGCCCATCTTACCATAGGGCAATTCTGGGCAGCATACAGTTGCATCTAAGTTAAAATCAAACCTTCAAAGGTTTGGACTGTTTGAAGTTACAACGGCACTGAAAGTTATTACCATTTTTCATACGTATGACCGTTGAGCGTCCCCGTGGTCACGTGATCAAAATTCAGACGCATGGCAACCAACTCGCATCTATGATGGTTGCAGCGTCCCAGAGTCTTCCCCTTTTGCGACCTTCTGACCAGCAACGTCAACGGGCAAGCCAGATTCACTTAACAACCGTGTCATTAACTTTACAAGTGCAGTGATTCCCTTGACAGCTGAGGCACGAAAGGTCGTAAAATGGGGGCAAGACTGTTTCGCTTAGCAATGGAAATGTTGGGCAATTGTGGTCGTATGTTGAGGACTACCTGTATTTATGACAGTTGCAGCGTCCCGGGTTCATGTGATCACCTTTTGTGATCTTGTGACAAGAAAAGTCAATGGGGAAGCCTGATTCACTTATCAATGGTGTCACTAACTTTAACAACTTATGTGATTTACTTAACGACTGTAGCAAGAAAGGCCATAAAATGGGGCGAAACTCACTTAACAACTAACTCGCTTAGGAATGGAAATTTGGGGCTCCATTGTGGTCCCAAGTGGAAGATTACTTGTTAAGATAATCAGTAGATGTGAGTAGGGAACCTCATCAGTGCTAGTACCACACTGATGATGCAACCTAGTTTGGTCATGAAACGTCTGTAAGAAAACCACCAAGCTCAGAGAGCATCAAGGACCCCACAGAGTTCAACCCTGAGCTATAAATATTCCTTTCTAAAGTTAAGAATGTTTGAAGTCCATAAATTAACAGAATTCCTCAGCCAGCATGCGGCAATGGACATGTGAATGTTGCTAAGGATGAACAACACTGGTCTAGATGGAACTTACTAGGGCTAAGAAGACAGTGTGCAGCTGGTGACACAAAGAAACACAGGACATACAAGAAGAATTTTGGAAGGTGGAGGGTTGGGTTGACCTGTCTGGGTTTCTTGTTTTAGTGTCTCTTGTTCCAAAGACCTTCGTAACTACTCTCTTCTTGGGCAAGCAAGTCCTTTGCTATCATAGGTCATCTGGTTATTATGCCTGAAGTCTTAAGATTTAGTTATATTCTAACGATGTGGCTATTAAACTCTGACACAAGTTATACTCTTTCCAGAGTTTTGCATGTTTGATCTCTCTGTCCAATGCTTGGCCTAAAGATACTGTGGGAAGGAGGTCAGGTATACTTCCTTCCTTCCTTTTCTTTCTTTCCCTTCCTTCCTTCCTCTCTTCTTTCTTTCTTTCTTTCTTTCTTTCTTTCTTTATCTCTCTCTCTCTCTCTCTCTCTCTCTTTCTTTTTCTTTCTTTCTCTCTCCTTCCTTCCTTCCTTCCTTCCTTCCTTCCCCAGCCTCCTTCTCCAGACATTATTTCAATAACTGCAGTTTCATAATCACAGAAGCCAGCAGTTCTACTCCGTAAAATCATAATCAGTTTTTAATTTTAGCATTGATACTGTCCTTCCCTACTTCCTTCCCTTCCACTCCTTGCAGACAGCTGGTCATTTGCACATGAGCCATGTGCAGATCTGTACATTGGGGAAACAAAACAGCCACTTCACAAACACGCATGGCACAACATAGGAGAACAAACCCATCAGGAGTAGATTCAGCAGTACATCTGCATTTAAAGGACAACGGCCACTCTTTTGAAGACAGCAAAGTCCACATTTTGGACAGAGAGGACCGCTGGTTTGAAAGAGGGATCAAAAGAGGCCATCTATGTCAAAATTGAAGAGCCCCTCTCTCAACAGAGGGGAAGGGATACGACATCATCTATCTCCAGTCTACAACACAGTCTTTTCAGCAGTTCCAAGAAGGTTCCATACCCATTTGCACCACTCAGGTGACCCTGAGGACACAGATTAAACCTCCAAGTGGCCTCAACGACTCTCAAAGAATGCAAATGACCAGCTTCTGCAAGGAATATAAAGTCTTCCATTCCCCACCATCCAGTCAGAGCTGAAGAAGCTTCTTGGATGAGAAGTGAAACATCGTCAAAGAAAAACCAGAAAGTCCATTTGCCTCTTGAAAAAGCACCTTTGGGATAACCATGACGTGGATGACTGAGAATCTCCATAGACATTTATAGAGTAGTAAGGCCTGAGTGGGTATGAAGGGGTTTAGAAGAATTGCAAGAGAAGGAATATTGCACAAACGTTACCACAAAGCCACTCTCTTGTCTTTCGGAGTGTCTGTGGGGGCAACTGAGTTACTGACAGGTGGGACTGAGCTATTTAGAAGTAGGACTGCCAACACAAAAAGACAAAAACAAGAGTTGGACGAGAAGGACACAGAGAAAGAACCTGCCCAGTGAGCTGTTAGAACTTCTTATCACATTGCACTGGAAAGTGACTTGAAATGTGACCAAATTAAGTCTTACGTCCGCTGGCTCTCCGTGTTGGGTGCCTTTCAGAGACGTAGAGGCTGCCTTTCCCATAATTCTCAGCTAATCTGGTTTACGATTCTGCCAAGTTAAGACTCCTTGCAAAAAGGGAATTCTGACAGTCGCTCCCCTGTGATCACAAGGCCAGACTTGACCATAATGAAATGTTGTAATGTCCCGCAGTTTTATGCCGAAAAGCTAAAGTTTGTTTGGGTTTTCGGCAAAACTGCGCCATAGCGAACAATGGGCTTATGACGCTTAATGACCGCTGCCAACAAGGTCATAAAATTGGGTTGGTTATGTCAGCGGTTCCCAACCTTTTTTGGGGGGGGGGAATCAGGGGGGGGAGGAAGTGTACGCAACCTAGATCTGGCGCATGTGCAATTTTGTTCACCTGCAGCTCACCTCCAGCTGTGCGGCCTGGTTCTTAACAGGCCTTGGACTGGTAGTGGTCCACAGCCCGGGGATTGGGGACTCTTCGGTTATGAGACCTACCCGCTTTATGATTACGTCATATGAATGTAACAGAGAGGTTCCATAACAGTCCTGTATAGAGCACTACCCAGCGGTGGGTTGCTCCCGGTTCTAAGAAGCATCGCGCACGCGCAGAACCGGTAGTAAAGGGTTTTAGAACCCACTACTGGCACTACCTGTGTAGCCACTGATTTGGAATGTAGCCATCGTTGTGTGCTTCGTTTCAAGATGACACTGAAGAGTTCAAGCTAGGTGGCCATATCAATTGAATGGATGGGGTTTATTTAATGTATTTATTAGGTGTATACGGCCCCCATCTTATTGTCACATGACTCTGAATGGATGGATAGATGGATGGATGGAGTAACTGACTTCATCAGTAACTGGGTTTAAACATGCTTGGGATAAACATATGTCCATCATCTGTCAAAAATTGACAATAAACATAAAATATAAAATTAATAATTAAAAAATTAAAACAATAAATTAAAAAGAAAACAGAAAATGAAGTCAAAGAACAGACTCAATGGGCCACTAGGTCTTTTTATGCTATCAGTTTTCTACATTTAGATGGATGGATGGATGGATGGAGTAACCAAGTTCATTAATCACTGAGTTTAAACATGCTTGGGATAAACACATGTCCATCATCTGATAAAAATTAAAAATGCAATATAAAAATAATTGAAATAAACAAACAAAAACAAACAAACAAACAAACTCAAAGAGCAATCTCGATAGGCCACTAGGTTTTTTTCTGCGGTCATTTTTCTATGTTTGGATGGATGGATGGACGGATGGATGGACGGACATTCCTACTAGTCTTATTTCTTCTGTTTTGCTTCGTATCTCAGAAGGAAAGTGACCTAGCTTACAAACTAGGTGAGAATTATCTCCCACACGATCACAAATAAGCCTTTAACCAATCCATCCTATCCTGTCATCCAAGGCGATTTCTTAAACCTCACAGCTGAATTGGCTAGTGACTGTCGCATTCTCAGGACAGAGTCCAGCTGTGAGTGAGGGGACCGGGTCTTCAGAATAATAAACATTTTAGGAGAGGAGGCGCCAAGCGGTTAATTTCTCTGCATCCAAAGGAAGTCCGGTATTCGTAAAACAGTCACACCTGGAGCTTCGTCCAAAGTGGCATTTCTGAAGAATGAGGTTGGGGTCCGGTGCCTGAAAAACCAACTTTCAAAACAGGTTCAAGTCTAGCCGCAGATTTGAAAACCCGTAGCAGAAGGCTGCACGAAGGACAAACCAATGGGAAGATTGTAAGCACTCTTGCACGCTTTTAAAAAAAAAAAAGGCACCAGGGAGAGGAATGTTTTAAATTGCAAACATTTCACTCTGCCAAATGAGGCTTTTTTTAATCCCGCAAGCGGAAACTGTACGGCACAGTCTGGGAAAAGGCGAAGCTGCTTCCACACCATACAACGCCACGGACTGACAAAGCATGCAATCCATGCCAGACATCTACCAATAAGACTTCCATATTATTATTCTTTAACAAATACTAATCCCAAAAATACTGCTAAATATTGTCGTCGTCCCCTCGCCCCCCCCCCAACTGCTATCAAAGCACCCGAAGCACTAAGCCCGAAAAGCTCATTTTTTTTTGTGTCCATCCTACCCGGTTGCCAGCCCAGCCGCAAAGTGCCAAGTTCAACAAATACTAGGTTTATCTCTTCTACAGCTCTAAGGGCAGGGGAGATAAGTACGAAAGGAGCAGAGAAAGGAAGAGGAGAAAAACACACTAGGGTGGAAGAAAAAGCTAGCCAGCTCTTAGAAGCACTTTGGAACAGGAGCCCACGTTACAATTTCTAGGCAATAAATCCAGCAAGGTCTTAACATCTCAGAGATTACAGAAAAAGGTACACAAGACATTAGAGATCTAAAACGGGAACAGTGACCGGATAGTAGTCATGCTACGGTTTCAAACAGTGCGTTAAAAATACACGGCCTTTTCCAACCTGTCACCAAAACCTTGTTTGATTCCTGAGTTTTAACAAAAGAAGGAAACATTGAAAAACAAGTATGCACAGACAATTTTTATAACCCAGAAAGGAAGATTAGCAGGTTCCTTTCCACTAGGTCTGTGTTAACAGAATAGAATAACAGAGTTGGAAGGGACCTTGGAGGTCTTCTAGACCAATCCCCTGCTCAGGCAGGAAAGCTTATACCATTTCAGATGAATGGTTGTCCGATCTCTTCTTAAAAGCCTCCAGTGATGGAGAACCTACAACTTCTGGAGGAAAGCTGTTCCAAGGATTAATTGTTCTCATAGTCAGGAAATTTCTCCTGAGTTCCAGGTTGCTTCTCTCCTTGGTTAGTTTCCACCCGTTGCTTCTTGTCCTGCCTTCAGGTGCTTTGGAGAATAGGTTGACTCCCTCTTTTTTGTGGCAGCCCCTTAGATATTGGAACACTGCTATCATTTCCAACATCTAAGGAGCTGCCACAAAGAAGAGGGGATCGACCTGTTCTCCAAAGTACCAGAAGGCAGGACAAGAAGCAACAGATGGAAACTAACCAAGGAGAGAGGCAACTAGAACTAAGGAGAAATTTCTTGATGGTGAGAACAATTAACCAATAGAACGGCTTGCCTTCAGAAGTTGTAAATGCTCCAACACTGGAAGTTTTTAAGAAGAGACTGGACAGCCATTTGTTGATAATGTCCCAAAGGTGCTTTTTTTTCAAGAGAGAACTGGACTTCCTGGTTTTTCTTTGAAAACGTTTCGCTTCTCATCCAAGAAGCTTCTTCAGCTCTGAGCTGAAGAAGCTTCTTGAAGAAGATTCTTGGAAGAAGCTGAAGAAGCTTCTTGGATGAGAAGCGAAACGTCTTCAAAGAAAAACCAGAAACTCCAGTTCCCTCTTGAAAAAGCACCTCCGGGACAGCCATGACCTGGACAGCCATGACCGAGGTGGCGCAGTGGTTAAAAGCAGCACTACAACCTACTTCAGCTGGCTGCTAGTTCAGCAGTTCAGCTGTTCAAATCTCACTAGGCTCAAGGTCGACTCAGCCTTCCATCCTTCTGAGGTCGGTAAAATGAGGACCCAGATTGTTGGGGGCAATATGCTGAACTCTGTAAACCGCTTAGAGAGGGCTGTAAAGCACTATGAAGCAGTATATAAGTCTAAGTGCTGTTGCTATGACTGAGAATCTCCATAACAACTGTTGATACTGGTATAGGGTCTCCAGCTTGAGCACGGGGTTGGACTAGAAGACCTCCAACGCCCCTTCCAACTCTGTTCTTCACAAGGCTAACTTCCCAAGGCTGGATTGAGACTGGGGCTTACCTGCAATTTACTGGGCTCGGCAGGCCCCTCTGTGTTCTCTCCCTTGATGCTGTCGCTGTCGTTCCTGTCCAGATCCAAGGTGGGCATCTGGTCCTTCTTCACAAACCGCTCAAAAACCTCCTGGCACGTCAGGCGTTTCTTCTCCGCGGGGGCCTTCTTGCACTGGGGCACCACGTAGAGCATGGGGATGATGGGCCGTTGCTTGGACTCGTCCTCTTCGGCGGGACTTTCGGAAGAGAGGGCGCTGAGGTCGGGCATGGGGAGATGGCTGTCTTCGGCCGCGTACTTGGCCTCCACGGGCCTTCCTTCCGCTGGAGGGCTGGGCTGCAGCTTCTCATCCTTTGGCAGATACGGCTGGGGCAGGAGCAGGGGAGGAAGGAGTTCGTGCAATGGCAGCTTCTTCTTCTTCTTCCTCCTTTCCCCTTTGGCTTTGGGGGTGCGCACCTTCGGTTGGCATTCTCCTGCGGGGATCGAGAAAAGCGAGTTGGGTTTCAATGGAGGTCAGACTTTTAGAGGTAGTCCTCGACTTACGACCACAATTGAGACACACACAGACCCCGCCCCCAGATGCTAAGAGCCGCGGTGGCGCAGTAGTTAGAATGCAGTATTGCACGCTGACTCTGCCCACAGCCAGGACTTCGATCCTGACGGGCTCAAGGTTGACTCAGCCTTCCGTCCTTCAGTAAAATGAGGACCCAGATTGCTGGGGGCAAGATGCTGAGTCTGTAAACTGCTTAGAGATGGCTGGAAAGCCCTGTGAAGTGGAATATAAGTCTAAGTGCTATTGCGATTGCTAAGAGAGTTTTACCCTATTTTACCATCTTTTTGACACAGTTGTTAAGAGGATCACTACAGTTGTTTGGTGAATCCCGTGATTATTAAGTGAACCTGGCTTCTTCCATTAACTTTGCTTGTTGGAAGCTGGCTGAGATGGGTACAAATAGTGATAGCAATAGCAGTGCTATTCACAGTGTTTTACAGCCCTCCCTAAGTGGTTTACAGAGTCAGATTATGGCCCCCAACAATCTGGGTTCTCGTTTTACCCACCTCAGAAGGACGGAAGGGTTAGGGTTAGGGTGGCCCAAAGTCACCCAGCCACTTCTCACACCTAAGGCAAGGCTAGAACTCCCCATCTCCTAGTGATTGGCCAAAAGTCACGCAGCCACCTTTCATGTCTAAGGCGGGACTAGAACTCCCCATCTCCTAGTGATTGGCCAAAAGTCACCCAGCCACTTTTCATGTCTAAGGTGGGACTAGAACTCCCCATCTCCTAGTGATTGGCCAAAAGTCACCAAGCCACTTTTCATGTCTAAGGCAAGGCTAGAACTCCCTATCTCCTAGTGATTGGCCAAAAGTCACCCAGCCACTTTTCATGTCTAAGGCGGGACTAGAACTCCCTATCTCCTAGTGATTGGCCAAAAGTCACCCAGCCACTTTTCATGTCTAAGGCGGGACTAGAACTCCCTATCTCCTAGTGATTGGCCTAAAGTCACCCAGCCACTTTTCATGTCTAAGGCAGGACTAGAACTCCCTATCTCCTAGTGATTGGCCTAAAGTCACCCAGCCACTTTTCATGTCTAAGGCAGGACTAGAACTCCCCATCTCCTAGTGATTGGCCAAAAGTCACCCACCCACTTTTCATGTCTAAGGCGGGACTAGAACTCCCTATCTCCTAGTGATTGGCCTAAAGTCACCCAGCCACTTTTCATGTCTAAGGCAGGACTAGAACTCCCCATCTCCTAGTGATTGGCCAAAAGTCACCCAGCCACTTTTCATGTCTAAGGCGGGACTAGAACTCCCCATCTCCTAGTGATTGGCCAAAAGTCATCCAGCCACTTTTCACGTCTAAGATGGGACTAGAACTCCCCATCTCCTAGTGATTGGCCTAAAGTCACCCAGCCACCTTTCACACCTAAGGCGGGACTAGAACTCTCTGTCTCCTGGTTTCTAAGCCCCCTTAACCTCTGCACTAAACTGACTCCTCATCTCTGATCTCTCTCATATTCAACAGAAGCTGTGATCTATTCTTAATTAATTTTTTAATGACAAAATAATTGAAGGTTACTACTATGCTTCTAAAGCCCTGAAAGAACAAAACCGAAAAAAGAGGTTAAAAGAAAATTATCACTTGGATTATTGACCTTCATATTCTCAAGCTGAAGTCTAGCAATGTATAGGCTAGAAATGAGTGGGCTGTCGAGTTATTTGAAAAATGATATACTCCATGCATGAATAGATCTCCAGAGATTGCTATAATCATGTGAACTGTCTGCCCTTTGGAGACTGGAAAAACGGAATGGACTGGTGAATGAGGAGAACGTATTAGGGGCCAGATCTAGTCCAAATGATCTATCCACTACAGGTACTCCTCAACTTATGGTCACAATTCCAATCCCAAATTTCCGTTGGTAAGCAAGACATTTGTGAAGTGAATTTTGCCCGATTTCACAACCTTTCTTGCCACCATTGTTAAGTCAATCACTGCAGTTGTTAAGTTATCAGTGTTTCACTGAAAATAAGACCCCGTCTTATTTTCTTTTGTGCTCCGAAATAAGCCCCAGGGATGGAAACAACGGGTGGAAACTCATCAAGGAGGGAAGCAACCTGGAATTAAGGAGAAATTTCCTGACAGTGAGGACAATTAACCAGTGGGACAACTTGCCTCCAGAAGTTGTGAATGCTCCAACACTGGAAGTTTTTAAGAAGAAACTGGACAGCCACTTTATCTGAAATATAAAGTATAGGGCAGGGGTCCCCAACCCTGGGGGATTGCAACTGGGTCATGGAAATGGCTGGCGAGCGTGCGCACTCCATTTGGGTGCGCGGCAGCCTCGCATGCACGCTGCTTGCGCAAATGGAGCTGTGTGCACATGCGCGCTTGCCTGCCACTTGTATAGCAATAGGAATAGCACTTATATACCGCTTCATAGTGCTTTCCAGCCCTCTCTAAGCGGTTTACAGAGTCAGCCTCTTACCCCCAACAATCTGGGTCCTCATTTTACCGACCTCGGAAGGATGGAAGGCTGAGTCAACCTTGAGCCTGGTGAGATTTGAACTGCCAAACTGCAGTCAGCAGAAGTAGCCTGCAGTACTGCACTCTAACCACTGCGCCACCACACCTCTTATAGGGTCTCCTGCTTGATCAGGGGGTTGGACTAGAAGACCTCCAAGGTCCCTTCAAACTCTGTTATTCTATTCTGTTTATTCTCCTTGTAGGAAGAGAGCCTGCTGATGGCCAAGTCGCTCTCACAAAGTGGAGAAAATCTCCTTTGTGTAATTTTTTAGCACACAAGCAGTTGAAGAGCACAGTCACCTTTCAAGAACCCCTAGTATTCCCTTTTAGATGTGCTTTTGTCACTCCCAACAGAAGATCTTAAGGAGAATCAAGGGCTAATTAAAAATGAAGGAGTCAGTTTATGAAAACATGGCCTCAGTTTAGTGTGGAGAAAGGGGGAACACTAATTCTGGGGGCCCTGAGGAAATGAGCAAGGAACAAAGCCTGAAAGCAACCATAAAGGGATTATAAAACCCAGCAGCTGAGAGAAGTAAGATTACAGGCAGGCACACAAACAAACAGACATACACTCAGCATGCAGCTTCCAGATTGCTGAAGTTTAAAAAAAAGAAAAAAAAGACGAGAGGATCACATCAGTAGGAGCTATTCAACTTGTTTATTTATTTCTTGCTTCTTTCATTTTTTATAAATAATTCGAGGCGGTGAACATACATAATAGTCTTTCTTCCTCCTATTTTCCCCACCACAACAGCCCTGTGCCTAAAGTTACTGACAAGGCCTTCATACCTAAAGCGGGACTAGAATTCACCGTCTCTTGGCGATTGGCACAAAGTCATCCAGCCGGCATTCCTGCCTAAGGGGGGACTAGAACTCACCATCTCCTGGTGATTGGCCCAAAGGCATCCAGTTAGTTTTCCTGCCTAAGGGGGGACTAGAACTCACTGTCTCCTGATGATTGGCTCAAAGTCACCCAGCTGGCTTTCATGTCTAAGGAGGGACTAGAACTCACCGTCTCCTGGTGATTGGCTCAAAGTCACCCAGCTGGCTTTCATGTCTAAGGAGGGACTAGAACGCACCGTCTCCTGGTGATTGGCCCAAAGGCATCCAGTTAGTTTTCCTGCCTAAGGGGGGGAACTAGAACTCACCGTCTCCTGGTGATTGGCCCAATGACACCCAGCCAGTTTTCCTGCCTAAGGTGGGACTAGAATTCACCATCTCCTGGTGATTGGCCCAATGTCACCCAGCCGGCATTCCTGTCTAAGGAGGGACTAGAACTCACCGTCTCCTGGTGATTGGCTCAAAGTCACCCAGCTGGCTTTCATGTCTAAGGGGGGACTAGAACTCACCATCTCCTGGCGATTGGCCCAAAGGCATCCAGTTAGTTTTCCTGCCTAAGGGGGGACTAGAACTCACTGTCTCCTGGTGATTGGCTCAAAGTCACCCAGCTGGCTTTCATGTCTAAGGAGGGACTAGAACTCACCGTCTCCTGGTGATTGGCTCAAAGTCACCCAGCTGGCTTTCATGTCTAAGGAGGGACTAGAACGCACCGTCTCCTGGTGATTGGCCCAAAGGCATCCAGTTAGTTTTCCTGCCTAAGGGGGGGGACTAGAACTCACCGTCTCCTGGTGATTGGCCCAATGACACCCAGCCAGTTTTCCTGCCTAAGGTGGGACTAGAATTCACCATCTCCTGGTGATTGGCCCAATGTCACCCAGCCGGCATTCCTGACTAAGGGGGCACTAGAACTCACAAACTCCTGGTTTCTTGCCTGGTGCCTTCACCACTACACCAAACCGGTCCTCAATTTACTTACAACTTTAACAAGCTCTGCCAGTAGAACACTCAGGAAAGAAAGTGTCAAATAACAACCCCTTAATTTCCGGTCAACTTCTCTTGCACGTTCCTTGAAGACAGACGCCGCCCTCAAAGCCACCTTCTGAACCAGAAGTATCCTCAGATGCCTTCATGGCAGTGACAAACTCCCACTCCCCATCTCATTTCTTTCTAATCCACGTTCCCGATCGAAACCACTCCTACAAGCTCACCAACCCCAAGCCCTACCATCGGTCCTCCCGTGGGCCCCTTTGATGCCCCGTTCTCCAGGCAAGGAGATGCTCCACTATTTCTCCATGGTGACAGTAGCCCACCCATAAAACCAAACAGAGGTCTTGACTTATCAGAGTTTGTTGCAGAAAATTAAAATCCAGAAGCACACACAGATAACCTGGAAGTGAGGAGAAACTTTCTGACAGTGAGAGCGATCAACCAGTGGAACAGCTTGCCAGCGGAGGTTGTGAGAGCCCCAACACTTGCGACCTTCAAGGAGAGACTGGACTGCCATCTGACTCAAATGGTGTAGGAACTCCTGCTTGAGCAGGGGGTTGGACTAGATGACCTACAAGGTCCCTTCCAACGCTAATAATAAATCTAAAAATCTAAAAAATAACTGATTCAGCTGGATTCATTAACTTCTTTATAAACATAGTAATATATATATTTACAATACCATAAGTAGAGTTCTTCTTCAACATAGTAGCAGTTACAAGCAAAATACAAGCAGCTTCTAGTTCAGAGTTCAGAGAGAGACAAGAGAGTACAGAGTGGGCTGAGCCACGCCTAGCCTTCTAGCTTCAGTTTCAGTTTCGATTCTCTGCACAGACTCAGATGTGTTCAGCTCCCATTGGCTGGCTTAGTTGCTTTGCCTATTCATTGGCTGACCTTGATACCATTGGATCTCCTAGTCATGAATATTCTAACATGACTTTCCTTGGTCTGGTTGACATCTTGTTGCAGGGCAAGGCAGCACACAGATCACACCTTCCCTCCCCGCTACCCCGAAAAATGGAAATTTGTGCTGGCTTTCAAGCTGGTCTTGACAACGCTGCCTTGACACGGCTGCTCTGATCGCCAGTCGGAGTGAATTAATGGAACTTTATCAACCTACCTCCCGAATTTCATGAATAAAGCTGGATCAGGTGGCTTCCAAAGGTAGTAAATAATGGACGGTCCACCCAGGAGGCAGCGTTCCAAACCCGATTGAAAGGGATCCAGATAATCAGTGTCCTCCAATAATCGTAGGAGTTGGAGCGACACCACTTTCTCAACAACTTTACCCACAAAGGGTAAGTTGGAGACTGGACGGAAGTTCTTTAAATCCGCTGGGTCCAGGGAAGGCTTCTTGAGGAGGGGCCTCACCACCGCAGCTTTTAAGGGCTGTGGGATGGACCCCTCTCAAAGATGCGATCACAACAGCCTGGAGCCAGCCGCGTGACACCTCCCTGCTGGCAGAGACCAGCCAGGAGGGGCACGGGTCCAATAAACAAGTGGAGGCGCTCATCGCTCCTATGGCCTTGTCCACATCATCAGGAGTGATAGGCTCAAACTCCTCCCATACAACAGGACTAAGACTCCCCCCTGTCGTCTCGGCTTGCCCTGTCCAAATGGAGTCCAGATCCGTCCGAATCTGAGTGACTTTATCCACTAGAAACTGAGCAAATTCCTCAGCTCTGCCCTGTAAGGGTTCTTCAACTCCCTCCTTGGCAAGAAGGGAGCACGTCATCCTAAACAGGGCGGCTGGGCAAGAATCGGCGGACGCAATAAGAGCGGAAAAATGCGAGCATTTTGCCGCCCGTATTGCCACTAAGTAAGACTTAATGAAAGTTGTCCGGTCAGATTCAGCTTTACTGTCTCTCTATTGTCGCTCTAGGCGTCTCTTTTGGCGTTTCATCTCCCGGAGCTCCTCGGTAAACCAAGGAGCCCTCCTGGATCCGCTGCCACGGAGAGGCCGCAAAGGCGCAATTCGATCTAAAGCCACCGCTGCCGCCTGGTTCCAAGCAGCCACAAGAGACTCAGATGAATTGTGTACCAGGGATTCAGGTATTTCCCCAAGTTCCCTCTGGAATCCCTTGGGTTCCATTAGGCGCCTGGGGCGGAACCACTTAATCGGTCCCGCCTCCTTGCGGTGGAGGAGTGGTGCCATGAAATCCAACCTCAGAAGGAAATGATCTGACCACGACAAGGGTGCTGTGACTAAACCCCTCAGCCTCAGATCATCTCTCCACTGCCCCCAGAGAAACACAAGGTCAAGCGTGTGACCTCCCCCATGAGTCGGACCCTGAACTACTTGGGACAGGTCCATGGTTGTCATGGAAGCCATGAACTCCTGGACTGCCTCCGAGGTTTCGCCGGGCGATGGCAGATTGAAGTCCCCCAGCACCATCAACCTGGGGAACTCAATCGTCAGCCTCGCTATCGCCTCGAGCAGAACAGGCAGGGCCTTTGCAACGCAGCTAGGAGGCAGGTACGCTAACAAAAGGCCCACCTGGACCCCTAAGTCCAACTTCAGAAGGAGTGTCTCACACCCAACAATCTCCGGGGCAGGGCTCCTTCGAGGACATAAGATTCTGGCGAGCTATAATAGCCACTCCTCCACCTCTTCCCTGGGGTCGCGGCTGATGCTGAACTGAGAACCCGTCCGGGCACATCTCGGAAAGGGGCACCCCCTCCTCCTGGCCCAGCCAGGTCTCAGTGATGCATGCCAGGTCAGCCCCCTCTTCCAGGATTTGATCCCGAACAAGGGGGGCCTTGTTCGTGATCGATCTGGCATTCAACAGCAGCAGCTTGAGCCCAGGGTCCTGACATCCCTGGTTACCAGGTACTCGGGCTGAGCTAGATGGAACCAAACCAGAGGGGCCAGAACAAGGAATCACTTGAAGACAGCGAGTTCTCGTTCCCCGAGAGCAGCCTACCCCTCTGCTCCCGCCATACCTACCCCTCCCTGTTATGACTGTAATGCTCCCACTCCCCAGAGTGGGGAGATCTCCTCCTCTCCCCCACTGGTCCCCCACTCTCCTGACAGGCCATGCATGCAATCCAGAGATCTCCTCTTCTCCCCCACTGGACCCCCACTCTCCCGACAGGCCATGCACTCCATTCATACTGACCCTGGGGTTGGACTCAAACCCCCCTCCGCTTCTGTTTCCACACTCAGCAGAGGGGGGCAGAGTCCGAGCACCTGACTTCCTCATTTACTCACACATTCAATCCATCCAACCACAAGCATGCTCACAGGCACTCCCCTCACCCCCCCCCCCACGTAGAGAGTAAATACAGTGCAATAATAAAGCAATAAGGGTCAAAGTAGATAAATATATATAGCACACTCAACCTCAGAACCACTAGAATAGTCTCTTTTTTGTTTCAATTCTTGGTCACATCCCCCTCTCCAAATAAACATTCTCAGAGAGTGGTGCCCATTGATCTTACTTGAACTTTGATATGGATTCAGTACACATTTTTAGTGGCATCATGTTAAATAACGCGGCAACAAAGCTGAGCTCTGCGGAACCTCATGGAACATTGCAATAAGCCCACGCTCTCACTTTCTGCAAACAGAGAGCCATACAGACAAGGAACCACTCTGAAATGCTGCTCCAAACTCAAGAGAATTCCTTGAAACTCAAGGAGAGCAACCAGGATGATCAGGGGACTGGAGGCTAAAACATACGATGAAACCGTTGCAGGAACTGGGCATGGCTAGTCTAGTGAAGAGAAGGACCAGGGGAGACAAGATAGCAGTCTTCCAATATTTGAGGCGCTGCTACAGAGAGGAGGGGGTCAAGCTATTTCCCAAAGCACCTGAAGGCCAGACAAGGAACAATGGATGGAAACTGGTCAAGGAGAGATTCAACCTAGAAATGAGGAGGAACTTTCTGACAGTGAGAACAATCAATCAATGGAACAGAAGTTGCCTTCAGAAGTTGTGGGAGCTTCATCACTTGAGACTTTCAAGAAGAGATTGGACTGCCATTTGTCAGAAATGGTGTAGGGTCTCCTGCTTGAGCGGGGGGTTGGACTAGATGACCTATAAGGTCCCTTCCAACTCTGTTAATCTGTATCTGTATCTAATCCAGAAAGTGGTTCTGACCCCTGGTATAGACCGCCACTAAAAAGTCTCGTACACTAAGGCGCATCCTGCTTCAGGCATGAAAGACGGTGGGTGCCTTTGAGCTAGTCATTCTCTCTCAGCCCAAACCACCTCACAGGGTTGTCGTTGTGCGGAAAAATGAGAGAAGGAAGATGTTATCAGGTACGTTCACCACCTTGACTCATTTATAAAAATAAGAAAGGCGGGATAAACGTAAGTATTCTGTGGATGCAATCATTTTAAAAGCCTCACATCGAATCTCAACCATTTTGACTTCAAATCAGACAACGGCATCTAGAAGACCCCACAGGTCAAAGAGAGCAGACTGGCATTTCTAATAAAAATTAATTAAAGGAAAATCCATTTGTAGCTGAGGGTTGAAGTGAGGGGTCCTCGGTGCTCTCTGAGCTTGCAGACTTTTCATTACCCAACTAGGTAACACTATCAGGGCTACTATAGAAAGGTTCCTGGCCAAATCAGTCGGAGGTGTCTTCTGCTGGCCTACTCCTTTAAAAAAGACTGGAATTACAATTATGACATCACCTGCCAGAGCCAAAAGGGACTACAGCAGCAATAAAATAAAATAAAAATAAAAATGTTGGGAATTCTACCGTATTTCTGAAACGGAGAGGAATGTAGGCACCCCAAGGCCATAGCCTTACCTTCTTTGCTTTCTGGGGCTTTAGTTTTGTCTTCTTCGTCCAAGCTGGGAACCCTCCTCTGATCCTCCTTCTCTGGCGCCTCATCCAAGTTGGTGTCCATGGCCATGGCATCCACCAGCGACTTCTGATCCTGGGTCTTGTGCCTTCGGGGTTGGCTTCGTTTCCTGTTTGCCCTGTATTGGGAAAAGATGACAAATGTTCAAAGGGAATCTTGAGCCAACACGGATCGGCCAGAGCAAACACGGAGAAAAATCCACTGACAGCATTCAAGGCAGGTGCAAGTTTGCCCATTCAGAAAAACCGCATAAAAGTAAATTTGCAGGTCATTTCCCCTCTTAGCAGAGAACTGGACAGTTGGATGGGAAGAAACTCAACAAAAGTTTTGGAAATTATGTGTTTATCATCTGTGCACAATAGAATCTTTTAGAATCTTTTTGATAACTGTAAATCAGCGGTTCCCAACCGTTCTAATGCCGCGCCGCGCCCCCACGCCCCACCCCGCAACCACCATTTGGGTTCTTTTACCCTCTGCGCATGCGCAGAATGTGCGTGACTTCGGCGGGGCTGGGACAGCAGGGGTGAAATGCTCCCGGTTCACTCTTGCCTGTCAGTCGTCGCAGAACCGATGGAGCCGGTGGTGGTCGCGGCGTGGGGCTTCCCCCGCCCGCTTCCCCCACCCGCCTGGCTCCATCGGCTCCATTGGCTCTGCGACGACCGACAGGCAAGAATGAACCGGGAGCATTTCACCCCTGCGTGTCCTGGCCCCACCGAAGTTGCGCATGCCTTTCGCGACGGGGCTCGAAAAGCTCCCAGAGGCAACACGCGAAGCGAGCGGAGACCTCACCCGGATCTGGAGACTTCGCCCAGACGCCGTCATTTGGGTTCTTTTACCCTCTGCACATGCGCAGAACATGTTGCGCATGCGCAGAACGCGTTGCGCATGTGCAGAGGGTAAAAGAACCCAAATAGCGGCAGCGGGGTGGGTCGTGGTGGGGGCGCGGGTTGTGTGGGGTGCGATATCGATATGGCCAGGCTTGTGGCAGGGGGGGGGGAGCTGAGGATGCCGGGGCGACCCCTGGGAAATGGTCGTTCGACCCCCAAAGGGGTCGCGACCCCCAGGTTGGGAACCGCTGCTGTAAATGGTAAAACCACTGACAACTAGATCCTACCGTCATTAATTTTAAACCATATGATCTGTGAGAGCTATGGTGAGGCAGGGGTTAGACTGCAGTGTTGCAAGCTAGCTCTGCCCACTGCCAGGAGTTCGATCCTGACCGGCTCAAGGTTGACTCGGCCTTCCATCCTTCCGAGGTGGGTAAAATGAGGACCCAGATTGTTGGGGGCAAGAGGCTGACTCTGTAAACCGCTTAGAGGGGGCTGTAAAGCACTATGAAGCGGTATATAAGTCTAGAGTCTTATTGCTATTGCTACCTAGCTCACACTACTCCAAAGTCATATGAAGGACGAAGACACCTGAAAATCTCACCAGGGATTAAAGCAAATGGAATAATGCAGAGAAGACTCTGAAGAACTGCTAGTAACTGATATTATAGAGAAGAGTTCACATTTCAACCCATTATTCACTCCTTCCTCAAACGTCTTATCGTGAACAAGAGTTGCATTTTGCAGGTGTTAACACTGGGCACGATAATGCCAAAACATCAGAGCCTTCCAATGTTGCCATATCAAATCATCAAACCCAAGAAGACGGCAACCTTCCTTTCTATCAAAACCCAAGATGAACCTCTGATGCAGCCTAGAGCTTTGAGAAAAAGGGCTTCAGAAATACCCGCCTTCGTTTTAGACATACTGGCACTAAACTGAAGGTTAGCTCACTTGCTGGAGCCAACATCCCTTTTATCTCAGAAAACCTTGTTAAAGAGGACTCTGTGGGAATTGTTCTTGGGAAAAGAATCTTTTTTCAATTCAGACAGCTATCGAAAGTCCTTGGTGCTCTCTGAGCTTGGTTGTTTTCTTGCAGACGTTTCATGACCCAACTAGGTAACACCATCAGTGCTAGAAGGGAGTGGGGTTTGTGGGGAGGAGGAGGAAGGGGGGGAGGAGGGGAGGGGGAGGAAGAGGATGACGACGACACAGAGGGGAGAAAGAGAAGGAAAAGGAGAATGAGGATGACTGTGGGGTCCTTGGTGCTCTCTGAGCTTGGTTGTTTTCTTGCAGATGTTTCATGACCCAACTAGGCAACATCATCAGTGCTGGAAGGGAATGGGATTTGCTTTTTGTTAACAGACCAGTGGCTTGCCCTGCCAGTGTTGGTGGGAGTGGTCTTGGTGGTTCTTTGATTAGGCTGTGGTTTGCTGTTTGAGTAAAGAGGATACCAAACCCCGCTCCCTTCTGACACTGATGATGTTACCTAGTATGGCGATAAAACGTCTGCAAGAATACAACCAAGCTCAGAGAGCACCAAAAACCCCACAGCTCAACCCTGACTTACAAATATGCTCTTCTATGGGTATCACAAGGTCTGACCTGGACAATTGGAAGGGAGCAGTTTTTAATGTTCTGCTATTGGCCAAGGCTCCCAGGGACCTGACGGAGAGGGGGATGGAGGGGAGATAGTGGGTGGGGCCCTGCAGTGGCCCTCACTAGGTGTAAGGGTATACAGATATACATATTAAAAGAGTTGGAAGGGATTTTGTAGGTCATCTAGTCCAACCCCCCCACCCAAGCACCATTTCTGACAGATGGCAGTCCAGTCTCTTCTTGAAAGCCTCCAGTGATGAAACTCCCACAACTTTTGAAGGGAATTTCTGTTCCATGGGTTGATTGTTCTCACTGTCAGAAAATTCCTCCTTATTTCCAGGTTGAATCTCTCCTTGTTCAGTTTCCATCCATTATTCCTTGTCTGGCCTTCAGGTGCTTTGGAAAATAGTTTGCCCCCATCCTCTCTGTGGCAGCTCCTCAAATATTGGAAGACTGCTCTCCCCGGTCCTTCTCTTCACTAGACCAGCCATGCCCAGTTCCTGCAACCGTTCATCATACGTTTTAGTCTCCAATCCCCTATTCATCCTGGTTGCACTTCTCTGCACTCTTTCTAGAGTCTCAACATCTTTTTTATAGTGTGGTGACCAAAACTGGATGCAGTACTCTAGGTGTGGTCTGACCAAGGCTTTATAGAGTGATATTAGTGCCTCCCTTGATCTTAATTGTATCCCTCTGTTCATGCAATTTAGGATTGCATTGGCTTTTTTGGCTGCCGCTGCACACTTTTGGGTGAATGACTGTGGGGTGCTGCGGCAGCCATAACTCTGGGACCAGGTCGTAAGTTGCTTTTGGGGGTCCACTTTAACATCAAACGGCTGCCAAGCAACCAGTTATAAATCAAGGACTGTTCTGTACAGGTGGTCATCGACTTACAACAGTTCGTTTAGTGACCGTACAAGGTTAGAACGACACTGAAAAATATGACTTATGTGAATTTTTCAAAGTTATGACCTTTGCAGCATTCCCCCCCTAGGTCACGTGATCAAAAATTCAAATGCTTGGCAACTGGTTCATGTTTATGACGGTCACAGTGTCCTGGGGTCATGTGATCCCCTTTTACGACCTTCTGACAAGGGGGAAGCCAGATTCACTTAACAACCGGATTACTAACTTATCAACTGCAGTGATTCACATAACAACGGAGAACAGGGAAGGTCGTAAAATGGGGCAAAATACTCACTGAACAACGGTCTTTGTACAGCAATCGAAATTCTGGGCTCAATTGTGGTCGCAAGTCGAGGACTGTCTTTACTAGTTGAGCTGCCTTGTTATGTGAATTATTTTACTCCTTTTATAATAATAATAATAATAATAATAACAGAGTTGGAAGGGACCTTGGAGGTCTTCTAGTCCAACCCCCTGCTTACGCAGGAAACCCTACACTACTTCAGACAAATGGTTATCCAACATCTTCTTAAAAACTTCCAGTGTTGGAGCATTCACAACTTCTGGAGGCAAGCTGTTCCACTGATTAATTGTTCTAACTGTCAGGAAATTTCTCCTTAGTTCTATGTTGCTTCTCTCCTTGTTTAGTTTCCACCCATTGCTTCTTGTTCTGCCCTCAGGTGCTTTGCAGAATAGCTTGACTCCCTCTTCTTTGTGGCAGCCCCTGAGATATTAGGAAGACTGCTATCATGTCTCACCTGATCCTTCTTTTCATTAAACTAGAGACAAACCCAATTCCTGCAACTGTTCTTCCTATGTTTTAGCCTCCAGTCCCCTAATCCTCTTTGTTGCTCTTCTCTGCACTCTTTCTAGAGTCTCAACATCCTTTTTGCATCGTGGTGACCAAAACTGAATGCAGTATTCCAAGTGTGGCCTTACCAAGGCATTATAAAGTGGTCTTAACACTTCGCGTGATCTTTTAGTGCCACCCTGATTATGGGGAAGGAGAAGAATCGGTGGCAACGTTCGATTATCTCCCTGGCGCAGCTGCCCAGAGATAAACACCTCTCTCCTCATCCAAGGAAGCCTTGTGAAATGGGATCGCTGCTCACTATTGACAGCCCTCTCTGTTGACCAATTAAGCCTTTGCCACAATCAATTAACCGTTACGTAAACAGCAACTGTGTCAACCCAACAACTCAACCCACTAAGCCAGGCAAGATTGGGAGACAAAACGAAGCAAAGGCTCTCCCCGGTAGATAGGATTCAACGGCCCAGCGATAAATAACTCCTGGCTGGGGAAATGAAAAACATTTCAACATTTTTACATGCCAGAATACAGATTTTTTGGTGTGTGTTTGTTATCGGGCATCGTGTCTGCACAGGGAGGAACGTTTCCTCGGAAATGGATAGCTCAAACAAACCAAAGCCTGAAAAATTTCCACCCCTGAGTATCATACTCGATGGACAGTAACAGTCAACAACCACATCCTGCTAGGAAGGGGAAAGAAATATTAAAAAGGCCGACTTGACAAACAGGGTCCCCAGCCAGGAGTCCCCTCGACCCAAAGATCTGATTTATAGCTAGCAAAGTTTCCAAGCAGAAGCATCAACAGCTCAAGAGAGGCCGGCCGGAGCGGAGAAAAATATGTTTTTCATTTAATATCGCAGGAGAAATTTGTGGGTATGGGCTGCAATGGGGAGGAGGAAAAATGGGCTGTGGGTTATCATGATGATGAAACTGCAGAGATAAATGAGAAAAGTTGGATGTTAGAAGGCTGTCGGTCCAAGCAACGTAAGCAGTCCTTGAGGCTGGAAAGCTACGCTGGGAGGATTATTGATTTATTTACAGGTAGTCCTTGATTTACCATTCATTTAGCGACTGTTCAAAGTTACAACGGAGCTGGAAAAAAAGTGATTTATGGCCTGTTTTCAGACTGATGATCGTTGCAACATCCCCATATAGTCACGTAATCAAAATTCAGATGCTTGGCAACTGGTTCATACTTATGACGGTTGCAGTGCCTTGCGGTCACGTGAATCCCCTTTGACAAGCAAAGTCAATGGGGACGCCGGGTTCACTTAACAACCGTGTGACTAACTTAACAACTGTGGCAGAAAAAGGTCTTAAATTGGGCCAAAACTCACTTAACAACTGTCTTGCTTAGCAATGGAAATTTTGGACTAAATTGTGGTTCCAAGTCGAGGATCATCTTGTAATTAAAGAGTTTTAAAACACTGCAGTTCAATGTCTCTGTTAAATGTGGGTGTACTAACCTCCAGCCTTTATGGCATACCCAGAAATTCCTTCCCCTCTTGGTTCTCTTAAAGATGGATGGACTACAACTCTCCGAATTCCTTCCTACCTAACTCTCATATTTAGATAGCTATATGAGAGAGTGTGGGGGGGGGGAGAGAGAGAGGGAGGGAGGGAGGGAGATGGATAGATAGATATAGACAGACAGACAGATAAAAGATAGATGATAGATAGATAGATGGATGGATGGATGGATGGATGGATATATAGAGACAGACAAAGAGATGGATAGAGATGGATGGATAGACTGATATAGACAGAAAAGATGGATAGATGAACAGAAAGATAGATAGATAGATAGATAGATAGATAGATAGATAGATAGATAGATAGATAGATACCGTATTTTTCAGAGTATAAGACGCACCCTTTTACCCCCCAAAAGAGGGTGAAAATTTGGGTGCGTCTTATACACCGAATGTAGCCCTACCCACCCACTAGCCCCCACCCTTCAGAGGTTTTCGGTGTCGCATTTTCGGCCGGTTCCAGCCATTGCTGGCCACCGCCGCCGCTGCTGCCCGGAGCCACTGCCCCTGCCGCGACTGTCCCCGCTCTCCCTGCCTCCGGTGCCTCTCTCCCCGCCGCTGTCCCTGCCTCCGCTGCCGTGACTATCCCCGCCGCCGTCCCCGCTCTCCCTGCCTCCGCCACGACTGTCCCAGCCATGACTGTCCCGGCCGCTGCCCCTGCTGTCCCCGCCGCTGCCGCTACCCGAAGCGAGCCACCACCGCCGGTACTGCCCACCCCCACCACCTGAAGCCTGCTCCCGAGGCACCTGAGGAGCCGCTGCTGTTGCCGTTGCTGTCTGAAGAGAGCCAACAGGTTAGAACTTTGTTTTTAAATTGGTTTTTTTAAGGTTTTTTTTTTAAAGGTTGCCAAGTGCAAGAGAAATTCTGGGAGTTGAAGTCCACAAGTTTGAAGACCCTTGCACCCCCTTGGCAAGTTTAAGACTTGTGGACTTCAACTCCCATTCCTGAGCTAGCATGACTGGAGGAGGAATTCTGGGAGTTGAAGTCCACTAGTCTTAAAGCTGTCAAGTTTGAAGTTTGTAAAAAGTGTATATGGTTGTAAAAAGTATTCTGCTACACTGGTATTTTATTAAATAATATATTACTACACCATTTGGTTCAGAATACTTTTTTCCTTGCTTTCCTCCTCTAAAATCTAGGTGCGTCCTATATTCCGGTGCGTCCTAAACTCTGAAAAATACGGTAGATGGATTAATAAGATAGACAGTTGATAAAAGATGGATGGAGTGATGGGTGGATAGGTAGGTAGATAAAGAGAGACAGAGAGGCAGACAGATATAGATATGAGTCAGTGGTGAAATCTAATTTTTTGCCACCCGTTCTGTGGGCGTGGCTTGGTGGGCATGGCCATGTGACTAGGTGGGCGTGGCCAGGTTGTCATGTGACTGGGTGGGTGCGGCCAATTTAGCAGTCCATTTTGCCAGGGAGCAGGGGGTTGGACTAGATGACCTCTGAGGTCCCTTCCAGCCTTTGCTGTGCTGTTTCAAAGCATCCTCTGAAGCTGTGTCTAGTGTCAGCCAGGTTTGTGGTCCTCCCTCCCTCCCCCCCTTCTTTCTTTCTTTCTCTCTCTTTCTTCTGTGAGAAGCAAACCCCCCCCCCCCAATAAAATATTACTCATAAGAAAAGGCTCCCGGAAAAACAAGGAAAAACCAAGCTGTTAACAAAGAAACCTGCCTGAAGCTCATTCCACATTCCTGCCTGATAGAGATAATGACAGTATAGAAAGTGGAAGCCTGACGTTTAGCTCCATTCACACAAGCAGGCAAACAGATCCCTAGAAAACCCATTCAAGGTGGGATATTTTGAAATTTCCCCATGGCAAGATTTGGCAGCTAACAAAACAGAGTAGTAGAATCAGAATAAGCAGCCCCACATTCAAGACCGGAAACGGGACAAAAGTCATTTAGCCACAATGGGAATCACCAAACCCTTTTAGAAACACAAAGCCCATATTGCACAAACCCCAAAACTTCAAAAACAGAACCATATAAGAATCCTTCCTTTTATCCAGTTTGTTGTTCAGCTGACCCAGAAACGAACTGCTGAATGTCACTTCGTTTCCGCAATTAAAAACCTCCTTCCAAGCAGCTTCCGAAGGCTTTTCAATTTAAAGCAGGAGTCTCCAAAGTTTGCAACATTAAGACTTGTGGACTTCAACTCCCAGAATTCCTCAGCCAGCCATGCGGCTAAGTTTAGAGACTCCTGATTTAAAATGACAGCATTTGTTTTCCTTCTTTGCCAAAGCAATCTCCCGGCTGGAAAGTGAGTCCTGATTTTTTCCTTCTAACACCTCTTTCTTTCTTTCTTTCTTTCTTTCTTTCTTTCTTTCTTTCTTTCTTTCTTTCTTTCTTTCTTTCTTTCTTTCTTTCTTTCTTTCTTTCTTTCTTCTCTCTCTTTCTTTCTTTCTTTCTTTCTTTCTTTCTTTCTTTCTTTCTTTCTTTCTTTCCTTCTTCCTTCCTTCCTTTCTCTTTCTCCCTTTCCTTCCCCTCCCTTACCCCCCCATCTTTCTTTCAGGTGAACCAGCAGGGAAAAAGGGCTTTAAAAAGTAAAAAAAACAACAACCAGGAAGTGATGATGTTGGGGCAGGTGGGCAGAGCCTCAGGCTGCCATCGCTACCGGTTCTCCGAACCAGCCGCCGCTGCTGCTACTTACTCGCCTGAACCGGGCCGAACCGGGAGGATTTCACCACTGATATGAGTGACATGGAGGCTTTTGGCATGCTCAAAATAGTGACCGTTATCCCTGAAAAGATCACTCAGGATGCCACATTTTGCCCAGCTACAGTATTTGTACATCTTCGCCAGACAAATGTTCATTTTTTCTCCTTTCTCCCCCGCAAAAAGGAAAAGGAATGGAATGTATATAGACAAATATCCTCTCCACTTTTAATTCTTCCTACCTAGTAGGAAGCGATCCTCTTTTTTTCCAGCTGCTCAGCCATCATCGCACCTGCAGAGCTGACGCGTCTCAGTTGAGACAATTTTGGTGGCGCTTTGCGCGGTGCACCAGCCAAGTCAGAAAGGAGGCACGAGTAAGGTGTTATTTGGGAGGGGGTTGTTTTTGTTTTACCTGCGCAGCATCCTTGCCTTCAAGGCATCTTTTGTCTCGTTCCAGGCGTCCAGCTCAGGAGATGTTAAAGGGGTGGGCTTCATGTGATCCAAGACCGTGTTGTCCTTTCCTTGTTTCCATAAGTCATACCGCTCAGGCTGTAGCACCCGCACAAAAACATCCATAGAGATCTTCACGGTGTCTTTCCGACAGGTGCACTGAAAAAAAACAAAAACAAATTCAAGACAATCCTATAACAAAAGCTATTGAGAAAGAGTGCAGAGAAGAGCCACAAAGATGATTAGGGGATTGGAGGTTAAAACATATAAAGAATGGTTGCAGGAATTGGGTCTGATGAAAAGAAGGACTAGGGGGGATATTATAGCAGTGTCCAAGTATTTGAGGGGCTGCAATAAAGAAGAGGGGGTCAAATTATTCTCCAAAGCACCTGAAGGGAGGACAAGAAGTAATGGATGGAAACTAACCAAGGAGAGAAGCAACCTGGTACTAAGGAGGAATTTCCTGACCGTGAGAACAATCAATCAGTGGAACAGCTTGCCACCAGAAGTTGTGGGTGCTCCAATGATGGAAGTTTTTAAGAGATCAGACAACCATTTGTCTGAAATGGTATAGGGTTTCCTGCTTGAGCAGGGGGCTGGACTAGAAGACTTCCAAGGTCCCTTCCAGCTCTCTTGTTTTGCTTCAAATGGCAATCATGTGACTAATATCATGTATTAAGGTAGTAACTGTAGAGTCTTTGATGCTCTCTGAGTTTGGCTTTTCATGACCCGACTAGGTCACATTATCAGTGCTAGAAGGGAGACTAGGATTTTAAAAAATATTTCCATAGCATTCATTTACAGGCCATTCAAATGCAATAATCAAAAAGCCAAAAAAGGAAACCAAAAGACCAAAACATTTCCTGTCCAGCAATCAACACCCAGATTAGCAGAGATTAATATTAACATTAAGATTAACACTAGACCAGGGGTCGGCAACCTCAAACACTCAAAGAGCCACAAAAGTCCTAAACGGAAGCTCCCTGTTCAATTCTGGAGGCGACCGGAAGTTCGGTTCCCCCACCATAGAGTCTCCTCCTAGCGTCCTTTTTCCTCTGTTGACTGGAAGTCCAGTTCCCCCACCATAAAGTCTCCTCCTAGCACGGCGTCTTTTCCTTTTACCGACCGGCAACAGGGAGCCGCAGCAGACCACCAAGTAGTAAAAAGACACTCCAATCAAGGAACTACTCATTCAGACAAACAATCCTACAGTAAACAACAGCCTAATCAAGGAACCACTAAGAACACTCTCACCAACACTGAAAGTGAAGGCTCTGTTTACATAAACAGAGAGCCAATCCCACCCCCTTCCAGCACTGATGGTGTTACCTAGTTGGGTCATAAAATGTCTGTAAGAAAACACCCAAGCTCAGAAAGCACCAAGGACCCAGAGTCTTCCTCTCCTCCCGTTCTCCTCCCCTCTTCCTCCTCCATGCCATAAACAAACCCCACTTCCTCCTAGCACTGATGATGTTACTTAATTGGCTCATAAAATGTCTGTAAGAAAACACCCAAGCACAGAAAGCATCAATAACCGCACAGTTCAAGTCTGAGTTACAAATAGTCTCTCCTCAAGGTAGGAAGACTGGCTGATACAGCAGGGGCAGTAGTGGGTTTCAATTACCGGTTCGCAATTGGGAGCGTGCGCGCACGGCGCTTCTGCGCATGCACAGAGACGTCCGGGCAGGTGGGCAGAAACTCCCGCCACCGCCGCTACCAGTTCGCCCCACCACTGAGCAGGAGGTAGAGGTAGAGGTAGAGGTAGAGGTAGAGGTAGAGGTAGAGGTAGAGGTAGAGGTAGAGAGAGAGAGAGAGAGAGAGAGAGAGAGAGAGAGAGAGAGAGAGAGAGAGAGAGACAGACAGACAGACAGACAGACAGACAGACAGACAGACAGAGACAGAGACAGAGAGAGAGAGAGAGAGAGAGACAGAGAGAGAGAGAGAGAGAGAGACAGAGACAGAGACAGAGACAGAGAGACAGAGAGAGAGAGAGAGAGAGAGAGAGAGACAGAGAGAGAGAGAGAGACAGAGAGACAGAGAGAGAGAGAGAGAGAGAGAGAGACAGAGAGACAGAGAGAGAGAGAGAGAGAGAGACAGAGAGACAGAGAGAGAGAGAGAGAGAGAGAGAGACAGAGAGAGACAGAGAGACAGAGACAGAGAGAGAGAGAGAGACAGAGAGAGAGAGAGACAGAGAGAGAGAGAGAGAGAGAGACAGAGACAGAGACAGAGACAGAGAGAGAGAGAGAGAGAGAGAGAGAGAGAGAGAGAGAGAGAGAGAGAGACAGAGACAGAGAGAGAGAGAGAGAGAGAGAGAGAGAGAGAGAGAGAGAGAGAGAGAAGGATACAGTTCACATTTCAAATAATAGTTCCAAACATTAGCTACCGAATATTATTAAGGATTTCCTCAGCCGGAAATGAAACACTGATTGAGATAAGGAAATCTTGCCAGGTTGTCGCTCCAGAAAAAAAAATTGTGTGCAGACTGTAACACAAGAGAGAAATGGTAACGGAGCAGAGCCTGAAGGACAGACGAGCACGGTGGTAAGCAGAAAGCTGGAGAAAGAGGATTTTAGTAGGCAGGAGACTATGTCAAGCAGAAAAAAGCTTTGGCAGGGTGTCCAGAAGATTGAAAAAAAAATGACAAGAAATGAGAAAGACTGGAAAGAAGGAATCTTCGAAGGGGAAATGGAGAGTGTTCAAAATACAGGGAATACAGGGCTTTACATGGGCTGAAAACCAGAGATAACAAACAGGCACAAGTGGTTTCAGACAGAGATTTAACACCGATTAATCAAGCTAAACAAATTGTTATCTTGGTCCCTTTTTTTTTTGCATAAAATACAGAATGTACAGGCAATCCTCGACTTACGGCCACAATGGAGCCCAAACTTTCCGTTGCCAAGTGAGACACTTGTTAAGTGGGTTTTGTTCCCATTTTCTTGCCACACAGTTGTTAAGTGAATCACAGCAGTTGTTAAGTTAGTCACACGGCTGTTAAGTGAATCTGGCTTCCCCACAGACTTTGCTTGTCGCAAAAGGGGCACTGCAACCGTCATAAATGCGAGTCAGCTGCCAAGCGGCTGGATTTTGATCAGGTGACCCTGGGGAGGCGGCAACGGTTTTTTAAGTGCAGAGAAATCATCCTAAGTTGCTTTTTTCTGTGCTGTTGTAACTTCGAACGATCACTAAATGAACCGTTGTAAGGCGAGGACTACCCATACTCAGTTATAGTGATGGTCGGTATACCGTTGGGACCGTTGAAGAACCAGGTTAGGGATTGATCGTCATGGACTAAATCTAGTTAAATGGTTGCTAAGAGCCAACACCAACTTGGTAGATGTAATAGAACAGGGCTCCCCAAACTCGGTCACTTTAAGGCTTGTGGACTTCAACTCCCAGAATTCCCCAGCCAGCTTTGCTGGTTGAGGAATTCTGGGAGTTGAAGTCCACAAGCCTTAAAGTGGGGGAGTTTGGGGAGCCCTGATGTAATAGAATGTGTGGATGTGTTTGGGGGACGAGGGAAAAAGATGCTGCCTAGGAAATGATCAGAGAAGAGAGGCCAGAGCCCCCAGTGGCTTAACAGTCAGCAAAAGAAATTTAATAACCCTTAATAGGTCAAGCAGTTAAAAGTTTGTATTTGCAGACTTGTAAGATTCTGTTAATCTAGCCCAGTGATGGGGAAGCTTTTCGGCACCAAGTGCCAAAAAGGGAAGGCGTGCACGAAAAAGGGAGCGCGCCACAACCCGGAAGAGGAGCTGCCCAGGGCGCATGCGCGTGCCCTAAAATGAAGTTCCAGCCAGCTAGTCTGATAGGTTTCTGGCGTGCATACACGCGGGACGATCAGCTGGCCAGCGCGCATGCTGGCATGCATGAAGGCCAGCTGATCATCGCGCATGCATGCATATCAGAAACCCGGAAGAGGAATGGGCGATGCCCGCGTGCCAGGCGACATGGCTCCGCATGCCACTTCGGGCACGCGTGCCATAGGTTCGCCATCACGGATCTAGCCTTTCAGTAAAGCAGAATTAGTTCATCCAGTTATGTACCCCATCTGGTTTATCAACACAATCATCATCCTCTTTTAATGACCCCATAATTCCTTGCCAGGTGGAGTATGAGCAACTGAAAGGAGCTGAGTGTTTACTGGCCGGATGCCCTTCCTGTCGCCAATGCGGAGTTTTCCCCCCCAGCAGATATATTCTCAGTGTGCCCAGAGAGACAAATATCTGCCTCTACCAAGGATCGAACTCACAGCCTCCTGAATGTGAGGTGAGAGCTCCACCTCTAGGCCACTGCACCACTCTTGGTTTATCAACACAATGCAGGGCATTAATATATTTTTAAAAAGAACAAACCCGCCTCCCTTTTAGCACTGATGACGTTACCTAGTTTGGTAATGAAACGACTGCAGGAAAACAACCAAGCTCAGAGAGCACTAAGGATCCCACAGGGCTGACAACAGCAAATACAACTTACAACAGTCAAGGTCCGCTTAGCGACCGTTCAAAGTTCCAAACATTACTGAAAAAGTGACTTACGACCATTTTTCAGAGTTATGACCATTGCAATGGTCAACAATGAACAAAATTCAGGCGCTTGGCAACTGACTCATATTCCAAGATCCCCTTTTGCAAGTTTCCGATAAGCAAAGACAACAAGGGGAAGCCGGATTCACTTAACAACCGTGTTACTAATTTAACAAACTGCGACCCAGGCCTGTCACGCCCCAAAACCGTCTCTCTTGGCGGCGCCATTTTGTTTTTTGCTTCTGCGCATGCGTTTTAAGCATTGTGCATGCGCGCGCGGGCGGGGTGCCACGCCACTGAGTGACCCAGCAGCGAAGAAAAGTGGAACCCACCCCTGGTTGAGTCCCTTAACCACCACAGCAAGAAAGGTCGTAAAATGGGGCAACACCGGCTTAACAATGGTCTCACTTAAGCAGCAGAAATTTGGGGTTGAATTGTGGTCGGGGACTACATGTTATCAATCCAGATTCTGGCCCAGATTCTTTTGTTTAGGGACGGCTCTCCTCCCCATCTTTTTTTTTATAGAAGAACGATTCGCTGCCATGTGGTGAAAAACATCGAACTGGAGAACGGTAATAAGCAGCTTGAGCCAAGGCGGGAGGGAAATATTTATGGCCCGGCAATTTCCAGCAAAACCCAATTTGCTTAATGAAAAACTGCAGAGGAAAAGAAAGTTCTGAGAATGTAATTTGGCCAGAGAGGAACCGAACTACAGATGGTTAGCGGCGTTTCGGATTCCTGGCCGGGCTGCAAAAAAAAATCTCCTCAGCACCTCCATCGATAGGTGGCTTAAGGGAATTGGATTGAGCGGCTTTCTGATTTCTCATCCCCCCCCCTTAAGTAATTAAAAAAGGTACCTTGGTTTGTTTCTGGAAGGTTGGGAGGGAGGGTGGAAGAAGGGAGGAGAGGGAGAAATAGTTTGGGTTGAACTTGAAAAAAAATCAAGGTATTTCCACATCAGATGCCTCCCCTTCTCTGCGTGGGAGCAAAAGTGAAATCAAGTGCATAAAATTAGAGCCCATTTTTAAGTCACCAGGTGCTAATTAATGTGGCTCTTAATAGAAATCAGTAGGAAAGAACTGAAGTGGGCAATGATGCCCCTTGTAGGTCATAGAGAGGACGGAGCCCACAAGCATGGCCTTGCAAACAGTCCATAAAACATAAAAAGCGTTTTGTAGATGCCCTGTTTTATGACTCAGAATTCCCCAGCCAGCCTGGATTTTAGGAGTTACAGTCGCAAACCTTCCAGAAGGCATCCGACTGAGTAAAAAGTAGAAACGGTGGGGTCCTTGGTGCTCTCTGGTGGTTTCCTTGCAGACGTTTCATTACCCAACTAGGTAACATCATCAGTGCTAGAAGGGAGAGTGGTGTGTGGAGTAGATCATGACGATGATGAGGGGGAGGACTGTGAGTCCTCGGTGCTTTCTAAGTTTATTTATTTATTTATTTATTTATGGTTTCTTATATGCCGCCCCACTCCCGAGGGACTCAGGGCGGCTTACAACACAGGAAAAATACAAGAAAACCAATAAATGCAATTAAAATCGAAATATAAAAATTAAAAATTACAATATAAAAGAACCATTCAACCACCAGACATACCCGGGGGAGAGTGCAGATGGGAGTTAAGCTCTACCCCCTGCCTGCAGGAAGAGCCATGTCTTAACGGCTTTACGGAAGGCCAGCAGGGTGGGGATGGTTCGGGTCTCTGGAGGAAGTTGGTTCCAGAGCGCGGGGCCGGCCACAGAGAAGGCTCTCCCCCTAGGCCCCGCCAGTCGGCATTGTTTGGCTGACGGGAGCTGGAGGAGGCCAACTCTGTGGGCCCTAACCGGTCGGAGGGAAGTATGAGGCAGAATGCGGTCCCGAAGATAACCTGGTCCTAAGCCATGAAGGGCTTTAAAGATGATGATCAACACCTTGAATTGGACCCGGAGACTAATGGGCAACCAATGCAGCTGGCGGAGTATAGGTGTCACGTGGGTGTACCTTGGCACACCCACCACAGCACGCGCAGCCGCATTTTGCACCAACTGGAGTCTCCGGATACTCTTCAAGGGTAGCCCCATGTAGAGCGCGTTGCAGTAGTCCAAACGGGAGGTGACAAGGGCATGAGTGACCGTGAGTAGAGTAGAGTAGAGCCTCCTTCTCCAAGTATGGCCGCAACTGGTGCACCAGGCGAACCTGTGCAAAGGCCCCCCTAGCCACAGCAGAAAGATGATGGTCCAATTTTAGCTGTGGGTCTAGGAGGACCCCCAAGTTGCGGACCTGATCCGAGGGAGTCAGTTTCGCTCCCTCGAGGACCAAGGAGGGATAGTTGTCATAATCCTTAGGAGGCAATATCCAAAGCCACTCAGTCTTGTCGGGGTTGAGTCTGAGTCTGTTCCTCCCCATCCAGATCCTAACGTCGTCCAGGCATCGGCACATTACATCGGCTGCCACACTGAAGTCAGACGGGGTGGTGATGTACAGCTGGGTGTCGTCAGCGTACTGGTGGAAACACACCCCATATCTGCGGATGATCTCCCCCAGCGGTTTCATGTAAATGTTAAACAGGATGGGCGAGAGAACCGACCCCTGAGGCACCCCACATAACAGGGGCCTAGGGGTGGATCTCTGCCCTCCTGCCAACACTGACTGCATCCTATCGGCGAGATAAGAGGAGAACCACCGTAAAACGATGCAGAAGGATACCATGGTCGATGGTATCGAAAGCCGCTGAGAGGTCAAGTAGCACCAGGATGGAGGAATTTCCCCCATCCCGGGCCCGCCAGAGATCATCCATCAGAGCGACCAAGGCAGTTTCTGTACTGTAGCCGCGCCTGAAACCCGACTGATAGGAATCTAGATGATCTGTTTCATCCAGAAGCCGCAGAAGTGGCCACCACCTTCTCCACAACTTTCCCTAAAAAAGGCAAGTTGGAGACTGGACGATAGTTCTTCAAGTCAGCTGGATCCAGGAAGGCTTCTTCAGGAGGGGTCTCACAACCGCAGCTTTTAATGACTGCGGTACGGATCCCTCCTCCAAAGAAGCGATGACCACCGCCCGGATCCAGCCGCGTGTCACCTCCCTGCTGGCCGAAACCAGCCAGGAGGGGCACGGGTCCAATAAACAGGTGGAGGCCCCCATCGCCCCCATGGCTCTGTCCACATCCTCAGGAGAAACAGGCCCAAACTCCTCCCACAACGGTGGACTAAGACTAGCCCCTGTCAACTCCATGGACTCTGCCCAGCCAGAATCCAGGTTTGACCGAATCCGAGCGACTTTATCCGTCAGAAACTCAGCAAATTCCTCAGCTCTGCCTTGTAAGTGTTCCTTGCTCCCCCCTTTAGCAAGGAGGGAGCGAGTCACCCTAAACAAGGCGGCTGGGCGAGAATCTGCGGACGCAATAAGAGCGGAAAAATAGGATCGTTTTGCCGCCCTTATCGCCACTAAATAAGATCTGATGTAAATTCTTAATAGTGTTCGGTCGGAGTCGGTTTTGCTGGACCTCCAGCGGCGCTCTAGACGTCTCTTCTGGCGTTTCATCTCCCGGAGCTCCTCGGTAAACCAGGGGGCTTTCCGGGATCCACTGCCGCAGAGAGGTCGCAAAGGCGCAATTCGGTCTAACGCCCCTGATGCTGCGATGTTCCAACCAGCCACCAGGGAATCAGCCGAACTGCGTACCAGGGTTTCAGGTATTTCACCAAGTTCCCTCTGGAATCCTTCTGGTTCCATTAGGCGCCTGGGGCGGAACCACCTAGTCGGTCCCGCCTCCCTGCGGGGGAGGAATGGAACTGCGGAATCCAACCTCAGTAGGAAATGATCTGACCATGACAGAGGGGTGATGACTATATCCCTTATCTTCAGATCATCTCTCCACTGCCCCGAGAGAAACACTAGGTCGAGCGTGTGACCACCCTCATGAGTCGGACCCTGGATTACTTGGGTCAGGTCCATGGTTGTCATGGAATCCATGAACTCCTGGGCTATCCCGGAGGTTTCACCAGCAGAAGGCAAGTTGAAGTCCCCCAGCACCATAAGCCTAGGGAACTCAACTGCCAAGCCGGCTACTGCCTCCAGCAGCTCAGGCAGGGCCTTACTTACGCAGCTGGGAGGCAGGTACGTTAAGAGAAGGCCCACCTGTACCCCTAAGTCCAACTTCAGAAGGAGAGTCTCACACCCAACAATCTCCGGGGCAGGGATCCTACGAGGATGCAGGTTTCCACGTGTTATTATTGCCACTCCTCCCCCCCTTCCCTGGGGTCGGGAATGATGCTGCACTGAGAGTTTGTTTTTGTTTTTGTTTGAAGATGTTTCATTACCCATCTAGTAATGCTAGATGGGTGCTAGATGGGAGTAGGGTTTGTGGAGAGGAGGAAGAGGAGGAGGAGGAGGAAGAGGAGGAGGAGGAGGAGGAGGAGGAGGAGGAGGAGGAGGAGGAGGAAGAGGAGGAGGAAGAGGAAGAGGAGGAGGAGGAGGAAAGACTAGGCCTGGGGGTCTCTGAGCTTGATGGTTTTCTTGAAGACCTTTCATTACCCAACTAGGTAACATCATCAGTGCTGGAAAGGGTGGTGGCATTTGCTCTCTTTTTATATACAAGTAGCTTCTCCTGTGAGCGTCAGTGAGAACATTCTTGTAGATGTTTCAACAGCCAACTAGGGAACATCATCAGTGTAGAAGGGAGTGGGGTTTGTGGAGTAAACAAATGGTTGTAAGTCAAGAACTACCTGTATTGTTTACTGCTTGGTTGTTGGTCTAGTATTAATCTTGGTGTTGATTCCATTGTTTTGTCAAATATAGCAAATCAAAGTCTTTTCATTACATTCATGTAAAGCCATAATTCTACATAAATTATAACTGAGTTCTTATTAATACTTTTGGGGGGAAATACCCCCCCACACAATTTTAAATATTACATCATTTCCTAAGTGGGGGTGGGTGGGCAGAGGTGGCTTTCATTCCTGGCTCCCACACATTCTAAAATACAGTATTACTTCTCTAGGAAACCTCAACCTCACTCCATCAAGAAAATAGCTGAGCCGGAGTTTCCCCCCGCCCCCCCGAAAACCAAAACAAAAAAACAAAACAAAAAAATAATCTTCTCTTGGCACCCACATATTTATTGCAGTAAAAAAAGCTTAAGTGATAAGTTTCACTTCATAGCTGATGGATAAAAGGTAGCCGAAATTAAGCATTCCAAGCAAATAAATTGTGAGATGATTAAATGAAAACTATTCAAAAGCTGGCTTAAAGTCAGACAATCAATTAAAATGCCTCGAGCGATGCAAGGAAAAACTGGCAGGGTATTTATGCCAACCGAACCTCCCCTGGATTGAAAGGACCGCCCTCGGGAGAGCAATTCGGAGATTCAGGACCCATGGGGGGGGGCTCCTTCTGGGTTGGGCTGCTGAGCCTCTCATGCCCCTCTCCCCATAAAACCTACGCATGGAGAAGAGCCCCCATCTGAGCATCTTAAAGCAGCAGAGAGAGCAGCAGGTTGCTTCGCGTGTCACTGGAGTTATTGCCAAGCTCGTTTCTGCGTTTACACCACTCTGTTTGTGTGTGTGTGTGTGTGTGTGTGTGTGTGTGTGTGTGTGTGTGTGTGTGTGTGTGTGTGTGTGAGAGAGAGAGAGAGAGAGAGAGAGAGAGAGAGAGAGAGAGAGAGAGAGAGAGAGAGAGAGAGAGAGAGAGAGAGAGAGGATTTTTGTTCCAGAACAACTTGGCAACTTTAAGACTTGTTGACTTCAACTCCCAGAATTCTCCAGCCAGGCTGGAGAATTCTGGGACTTGAAGTCCACAAGTCTTAAAGTTGCCAAGTTTGGGGATCCCTGTTCCAGAACATTGTTCGGCTGAGTTGAATGGACAGGAACCATCTAAAGTAGTAATAATCTAAATTATGGATGTCCAATCCCTTATGATTGATTGATTGATTGATTGATTGATTGATTGATTGATTGATTGATTGCATTTGTATGCCGCCCACTCCACAGAGACTCTTGGCTTGTCTGGGCTGCACCGAGTGAAGAGGAACTGTCTTGGGCCACATATAAAACATATAAACATCGCTAAGAACCACACAATCATGTTAAAAAGCTTATAATCTTGTGAGGCATTGTGGACAGTCCTTGACTTGTGACCACAATTGAGCCCCACCTTTCTGTTGCTAAGCGAGACATTTGTTAAGTGAGTGTTGCCCCATTTTACGACCTCCCTTGCCACAGTTGTTAAGCGAGTCACTGTACCTGTTAAGTTAGTAACATGAATGGCTGCAGAAGTTGGCAGAGATGGCTAAATTGACCATTTTGATCAAAGAAAAGAATATATAAGTACTTTTGTTTCTACTTCGAAACCGCTTCTGGGCTTTGGGCTTGAGGTGGGTGGGGGAATGAAACTTTGATTTTGGGTTTTACCAATGAGACAGATTTGTTGTTATAAAAATTGGCTAGTCCAAACTATTGATGTGTTGTTATAGAAATGGCTAGTTTATATTATTATGGAAAAGTAAAACGCTGTAATGCTTTATTCTATTGCAACAGAGGAAATCAAGTCCTTTCCCCCCCCTCCCTCCCCTCCTCACTTTTCTTTCCACTTCTCCTCTCCACTGTGTCCTCCTATTGGCTTTTGTATTTTTGTATTTTATTCTATCATCTAAACACACTTTAAGAAGGGTAGACTTCAACTCCCAGAATTCCCGAGCCAGCTTTGCTGGCTGGGGAATTCTGGGAGTTGGAAGTCCACCCCTCTTAAAGTGACCCAGGTTGAGAAACACTGATCCACTGGTAAGCCACAAATATTCTGTGAACATTTGAGCGCATAAAGGAGACAGAAGGGCCATGTTATCAACCGGAATGGCAGCTATTGGACTTGGCATAAAAAGGGTTGGGTCCACACAGAGAAAGATCCAGCTGGTCGGCACAATTAGGAAAAGGGAACAGGTAACACATTATCTGCAGCCAGACGGGATGCGTAGAAGAATCAAATAAATATGTGGGTTTAATGCCTTTGTCCTTGTAAAATACAAGGATGGTTGAGCTAAGAGATTTGGCTACTATCAAATGGACAAAATGTTCAGCTCTGAACATTTTAGGAATACGGGGGGTGGGTGGGTACAAATTAATGTTTTCCCGTAAAAAAAAAAGTTGCCAACAGGACCTAAAAGCAAGAGACTCCCTTTCTTTTTCCAAACGTGTTGCAATGGCAACACAAATCGTTCATTGGTGAAGCTTCAGAGGGAATGCTCCGAGGAGCGTTTCCTAAGATCTAGAGACTGAAGCACGGATATTGTTCAGCTAATTTAATTTCGGAGCTTATCGCAACACACACCTTACGTGCAGGTCTAGGTGAACAGAGGGATAGGTTTTATTTTTAAAAAAATCCGTGAAGCTGTAAATGGTTCAAAATGAGTGGCTAGGGATTACTTCCCCCATCAGTTGTGGCAACATAAATGAACTCGAGACACGTTGCTTTCTGGTTATTATTATTTTTTTTTTTGTATTTTTAAACCACACGAAGCAAAACGTGTTCTAATAAATAATGCTCGCTATTCTTTTTCATGTCTGGCTATTCTGTTGTGCCCTGGGGGTGAAATGATCTAAAGCCTACACCAGTTTATAGTATCTAAATATAATGACAGTTTATTTTTTATCCTATATCAATGTTTATTTCAGGAGCTGTACTTGTGAACGCATGGGTTTTTAATTTCTGATTAATAATAGCGGGATAAATATATTGCAATGCTTCAAAATGTTTCTGAAGTCAACATTATTTGCGGCTACTATCATTCCAGCCTGCTGCACACGGACGGGTAAAGAAAAACGGGGAAAGGAGGGTGAGGTGTGGAAGAGAGGGCCAGCTGCCCTAAATCATTAAGATAAGTTTTAATAAAGGGCATCCTTGCTCCTTCTTTGGAAGTTGTAGGTAAGCCTTCCTCAAAAGTGCCTGAAGCTATCTGCTTTCATCCCCAAGCTTTCTCAGATCAGCTGAGATACAAATTTAATCACTCCACCAGCCAGCAAGAAGTCCTGACTTTCAGAAACAGGAGTAGAAAGGCAATCAGAATAAAAGAATATCAAGAGTTGGAAGGGACCTTGGAGGTCTTCTAGTCCAACCCCCTGCTCAAGCAGGAAACCCTATACAATTTCAGACAAATGGTTGTCCAATCTTTTCTTAAAAACTTCCAGTGTTGGAGCATTCACAACTTCTGGAGGCAAGTTGTTCCACTGGTTAATTGTTCTCACTGTCAGGAAATTTCAATTAATTCCAGGTTGATTCTCTCCTTGGTTAGTTTCCACCCATTGCTTCTTTGCACTTCCTGCATGTGCTTTGGAGAATAGGTTGATCTTCTTTGTGGCAACCCCTTGGAAATTGGAAGACTGCTATCATGTCTCCCCTGGTTCTCCTTTTCATTAAAGTAGACATACCCAGTTCCTGCAACCGTTCTTCATATGTTTTAGCCTCCAGTCCCCTAATCATCTTTCTTGCTCTTCTCTGCACTCTTTCTAGAGCAGTGGTTCCCAACCTGTGGTACGTGTACCACTAGTGGTACGCAAGGGCCTTCCAGGTGGTACCCGAACACTTTCGGGGTCATGAACGATTTTTAGTTAGTAATTTTTTACTTCACAAAAATGTTTACTGCCTAACACAAGATAATCTGGCAACGATTTGCAATTGTTGCCACACGCCACCCACCTGGTCCCAGCGGCCCGAGAATCCAGTTGCTGGATGCGCGGGGCCAAAAAAGGAACGGTACAATTATGGAAATAAAGTGATATCTGATCAAATTTAGTTTCTCTGGAACCAGGTGGTACGCGGCGACTGTACGGGACCTCCAAGTGGTACTCGATCACAAAAAGGTTGGGAACCATTGGTCTAGAGTCTCAACATCCTTTTTACATCGTGGCGACCAAAACTGGATTCAGGGTTCTAAGTGTGGCCTTACCAAGGCTTTATAAAGTGTTAGTAACACTTCACGTGATCTTGATTTTATCCCTCTGTTTATGCAGCCTAGGACTGCACTACCCATCAGCATTTTATTGTGTCCCCTGGATGCATTAAATTATCTTTTATGCCTGCTGATAATCTGCCATGTAATGAGATAAATGAACGCTCATTTTTATTTATTTTTTTAAAGTCCTACAATAAGATAAAAATGTGAAGCCAAATCCAGTTCGATACTCCTTGCACAGAAGACGGAATACTTCCCCCCCCAACCCCCCCTCCCCATATTTGAACTTTTATTTGCTCGGCAAAGGGGAGAACGTTAACTTAAAATCTCATTTACTGCCGTACAGAAACAGCAGATCCAATTGAAACGATGGGCTTTAAAAGGAGGTTGCTACGGCTTACGGTTTCTATTCCTGATTTATGAAAGGGTATTTTTTTCCTTTCCTTTTTACGGCTCAGATCTGGGGCCCAGAAAGTGGCACCAGGCAAAGATTGCCCAGCAGGATGCAATTTGCCACTTGCCAAGGAACGTGAAACAAACAGTAATTGTACCACTTGGCTTGAACTGGGGTTCATTAGCAGGCTCAAGTGTGAAATAAAACCTTCCACCTCCAAGCTGAATGCTCCATTCTAACCGTTTCACATTCTGACAGTAAGTAGTGCAGAGTGGCTTCGGAAAGACGCAACGGTATCTTAGCTGTCTGTCCCAGATTTAAGCTAAGCCTTTTCCTCAAATAGCTCCCCCTTTTTTCCCCAGTAAGCAGATCAGAGAAAACTTTGATATTCTTTGAGTGAGGATGACGATGATAAGAAAGGAGGAAGATGGAGAGGTGGTCGAGTTACGTCCTTTCGTTTACTGACCATTCAAAGTATTGCAACGCACTCTACATGGGGCTACCCTTGAAGAACGTTCGGAGACTGCAGCTAGTGCAGAATGCAGCGGCACGTGTGGTGATGGGTGTCCCTAGATACACCCATGTGACACCCATCCTTCGCGAACTGCACTGGCTCCCCATAGGTCTCCGAGCGCAATTCAAGGTGTTGGTGATTACCTTTAAAGCCCTACATGGCTTAGGACCAGTTTACCTCCGAGACCGCCTTCTCCAACATACCTCGCTAAGACCAATTAGAGCCCAGAGTTGGTCTGCTGGTGGTCCCGTCAGCCAAACAATGTCGGCTGGCGGGCCCACAAACGAGGGCCTTCTCTGTGGCGGCACCGGCTCCCTGGAATACACTACCCCCCGAGATCCGCATAATTCCCAGCCTTCAGAAAAGCATTAAAAACATGGCTTTGTCGACAGGCCTGGGGCCAATGATTTTAATATAACACCTATTATTCTTGGCCCCATGAGTGCATCATTGGGTTTTTAAATTGTGGCTTTTTTTAAAATGCTTTAAAATGTTTTAATTGTTTACATTATTTTAATCTTGTTCTTAAATATTTTTTAACTGTTTTTTAGATTTTGTATTTAATATGCTGTGAGCCGCCCAGAGTCCCTCTGGGAGTTGGGCGGCATACAAATCTATTAAATAAATAAATAAATAAATAAAGTTACAACGGCACTGAAAAAAGTGACTTAGGGCGTATGTTTTTCACACGACCGTTGCAGCATCCCGATGGTCGCGTGATCCAAATTCCAACCCTTGGCAACTGGCTCATATTTATGACAGTGGCAGTGTTCTCACGGTCATGTGATTTCCCCTTTTGTGACCTTCTGGCAAGCCAAGCCGATGGGAAAGCCGGAGTCACTTAACGGCCGTGTCACTAGCTTAACTGCAGTGATTCACTTAACAACTGTGACAAGAAAGGTCGTAAAATGGGGCAAAGCTCGCCTAACAAATGTCTTGCTTAGCAGTATAAATTTTGGGCTCAATTGTGGTCGTAAGTCGAGGACTACCTGCACCTGCCACATGTATTCACATCTGTATTCACCAAATGAGGCAGAAGAAAGAAAGGATGAATAAGCAGAGATTAATGGCAAGATTCACACTAGATCAATAATCCAGCGGTCCCCCATTTAGCAGAGAGGGCTAAATTGACTACTTTGATCAAAGAAAAAAATACAAATACTTTTATTTCTACTTGGAAACCGCTTCTGGACTTTGTGCTCGAGGTGGGGGTGGGAAAAATGAAACTTTGATTTTGGGTTTTACCGATGAGATAGATTTGTTGTTATAGAAATTGGCTAGTCCAAACTATTATGTAAAAGTAAAAATTTTTAGGTTTGATGTTAATGCCTTATTTTACTGCACCGAAGGGAGTCTGAAGTCAAAGCCTTTTTTTTCTTTTTCCCCTTTTCTTTCCTCCCCTTTTCTCTTCCCTTTTTCCTTCCTTCTCTTTCTTATTATTTACTTTTGTATTTTCTTTGTATGCCACATTATAAACCAATAAAAAAGACTTCATTAAAAAAAACCCATTCAAGGACCCTCTAAGTCAGACAAACAGGCTAACAGTAAACAACAGCCTGATCATGGAACCATCGCGGACACTCGAACCGACTCCCTTCTAGCACTGATGATGTTACCTAGCTGGGTCATGAAATGTCTACAAGAAAACAGCCTAGCTCAAAGAGCATCAAGGAGCCCAGAGTCCTTCTCCTCCTCCCCACCCCACAAACCCTTCCTTTTCTGATCCATCAATTCTGGCACTGACGTTGTTACCTAGTTGGATAACGAAACGTCTGCAAGAAAACAACCAAAACTCAGACCTCACAAAATGAAAGCCACAAAATAAAACCGGGATCTAGATCATTCTGATCTACAATTCATCAACCAGATTCAGCCTGGGTCCATATGGCCCCTTCCAACATGCGCTGTATTTCTCTCTCTCAAATGCGCCACGACAGATGGCCACTTTATGTACGTTGTGTACTTTCAGATCGTGTATTCGTATTAGGTAAGGACTAAACCTGGGTGGATTACAGATGCGTGGGGGTTGAAGTATGGCTTTTAACAACCCAGGCCCACAACGGCTAGAGCAGTACAGTATTTGCCAGCAGGTAGCTGATGCCTTGCGTGGAGGAAAATGAGCTTTGTCCATTGCACTTCTGGTCTAATTACCCACCACTGTGGTGTCTCTCAACAACCTGCCAGCTCATTAGGAACGCCACTGGAAGCGACAGACGGCTTCACAGACAAAGCAATTAGGCAGGGCTCCCCTCCGTCTGGGGCTGCAGGACACGTGGCCCCCAAAGATTTCTTCACTTGCTCTTAGCATGCCAAGCGCTGGTGTTGGGAGGGTGGATCATGGGTGGATGAGAAAAGAAGAATAGCAGAGTTGGAAGGGACCTCGGAGGTGTTCTAGCCCAACCCCCTGTTCAGGCAGCAGATCCTATACCCGTGATGGCGAACCTATGGCACGCGTGCCGGAAGTGGCATGCAGAGCCATCTATCCGGGCACGCGGGCCATCGCCCGTTCCGGGAGCGCCAGAAACCGGAAGAGCAGCCGTCCGGTGCGCATGCGTGCGCCAGGACGATGATCTTCCGGTTTCCGGCACGCGCATGCGCCCTGGCCAGCTGGTCTTCGTGAGGGCATGCACACCAGAAACCAGAAGACCAGGTGGCCGGGGGGGCATGTGTGCGTCGGAAACCGGAAGATCATCTTCCCGGCGCATGCATGCATGCCCGGCGGCTGCTCTTCCGGTTTCCGGCGCCCTGGCATGCGCACCGGCCAGCTGGTCTTCACACACGCATGTGCGCCAGAAATTGGAAGACCAGGTGGCCAGTGCGCATGCGCGTGCCGGAAACCGCAAGATCATTTTCCCGGCGCACGCATGCGCACCGGGCGGCTGCTCTTCCAGTTTCCGGCATGTGCACACGCAGCCCCATTTCGGCACTCGGTGCCGAAAAGGTTCACCAACACTGTCCTATACCATTTCAGACAAACGGAAGTAAACATCTTAAAAGCCTCCATGACTTCTGAAGGCAAACCATTCCACTGATAGATTGTTCTCACTGTCAGGAAATTCCTCCTTAGTTCTAAGTTGCTTCTCTCCTTGTTTAGTTTCCACCCATTGCTTCTTGTTCTACCCTCAGGTGCTTTGGAGAATAAAGTGTTGTGTGTGCTTGGATATCAATAATGCCATTTGTTGGATGACAACCTGAATGATTTAACAGCAATTTTAGACTGCAGGATGAAAGAAGGGCAATGTCATGTAAATGAATGGTATGGAAATATATAAATATAAATATAAATATATAAATATAAACATAAACATAAACATAAATACACACACACACACACACACACAAATCCTAGTCTCCCTTCTAGTGCTGATAATGTACCTAGTTGGGTCATGAAATGTCTGCCAGACAAGCTCAGAGACCATCAAGGACTCCACAGTTACTACCTTGATACGTGATATTAGTCACCTGATCGCCATTTGAAGCAGAATAACAGAATTGGAAGGGACCTTGTAGGTCATCTAGTCCAGCCCCCTGCTCAACCAAGGGACCCTATAACCATTGCAGGCAGATGGCTGTCCAATCTCTTCTTAAAAACCTCGGAGCAGCCACAACTTCTGGAGGCAAGTCTTCAAAGGGCAGAAGTTGGAGATGCTCTATTTGCAGGGGTGCTCAACCTTTTGTCCCAAGGGAATCCGCAAAGGCTTGGGGTGGTGGTGGTGGTGAATGTTACGATTTAAATCTTGAGTTTAAGTCTTGGGAGTCCGTGGCCGCAAAAGGTACTTTAAAGTGGTGAAGAAAAGATTGTCCCATTAGACCAGTGTTTCTCAACCTTGGCAGTTTGAAGATGTGTGGACTTCAATTCCCAGAATTCCACAGCCAGCAACGCTGGCTGGGGAATTCTGGGAGTTGAAGTCCACACATCTTCAAACTGCCAAGGTTGAGAAACACTGCATTAGACAAATGTGGATGAACATACTGTGCGACATTCTTGCCGACAACAAATCCTGAAATCCAGAGACACCGAGAAGCCACCTTAGAGGGCATCATCCCTTTCAGAATGAAACAAAGAAGTTTTTTAAGAAGAAGCAGCAAGCAGGTTTTCAGGGGGATCCCCGGTCAAAAACCACTCCTTTCCATACGATTTATTAGTCCTGCTGGATCACACTCAACATTTCTCTACAGTAAAAAAAAAAAATGGTGTGAGCTTCTGAGAGGTTCACAACCATGTGAGGGAGGTGGCCTGCCTTGTCATTTTCCCCCTGTGGACCAGCTGTTGCTTGAGAATTTATTTCTTTATTAAATTTATGGGCTGCCCGACATCTGTCTGGACCCTGGATGGGGTAAAGCAATTAAAACGATACTGGCATACCAAAGGCCAGCATCTCATCTCGGGGAGAGAAAAAATAACACAAATTCGGAGGAACCAATCATTCCCCACAAGAATGATTTCTGAGCCTGCTATAAATCCATTTTAGAAAAATCCTCGCTTTCATTTCCAATGCCAATTGGGAACTAAAGGCAACGTTTTTCTGCCACGGTCCTTCTCTGAAGCCATGTGTTTGGGGACATAGAAATATCTTGTCCCCTCCTTAATCTGACAGCCTGCCTTCCGCAGATGCATTAAATAAAACAACCGTCTGCTTCCAAGAGCACTTTATAAATCTATATTGAGTGATTTCTCCTCCGGATCTTCAGTCTTGCGGGAGGAAACTTATTTATAAGCCTGGTAGAAGAACTAGCTATTTATTAGCAAAAATTACTTATGGGAAGGTGGAAAGGTAATGGCTCACCAGCCTTGCTTCCATCTGAAGTGCAGACTGCAAAGCTCCAATGCCAACGGAGGAAATACAGATAGTTCTCAACTTATAACCATTCGTTTAGTGACTGTCTATATCAGAGGTCTTCAAACTTGGCAACTTTAAGACTTGTGGACTTCAACTCCCAGAATTCTCCAGTCCACAAGTCTTAAAGTTGCCAAGTTTGAAGACCTCTGGTCTATATGGAGATTTTCAGTCATCCAGGTCATGGTTTTCCCAAAAGTTGCTTTGTTAAAAAGCAACTGGACTTTGGTTTTCCTTGAAGACGTTTCGCTTCTCATCCTAGAAGCTTCTCCAGTTCTGACTGAAGTCCAGTTGCCTTTTGAAAAAGCACCTTTGGGGTCGTTTAGTGACCGTTCGAAGTTACGACGGCAATGAAAAAAAGTGACTTACGAGCGTTTTTCACTTATGACCACTGTAGCATCCCCATGGTCACGTGATCAGAATTCAGACGCTTGGCAACTGACTCGTATTTATGACGGTTGCAGGATCACGTGATCCCCTTTTGCGACCTTTTCTGACCAGCAAAGTCAATAGGGAAGGCAGATTCGCTTAACAACCGGGTTACTAACTGAACCACTGCAGTGATTCACACTTCTGAACCCTGGCATTAAAAAAAGTCATAAAATGGAGGCAAAACTCACTCAAAGGTCTCGCTTAGCAACAGAAATTTGGGGCTCGGTTGCGGTCGTAAGCCGAGGACCTCCTCGAGGCTCCTTGGGTACAGGGCAACCTCGCTAATGTAACAGCAGCACAGACGATTAACCCTACAAGTACGATTTTTTTTTGCTCGGGGTATCAAAAAAGATTTAGTGCAGAGAACCGGAAAATGCTCCGCAGCTGAAGGCTCTGTCACAAAGGCGCATGTCATGGAAGATTGACAAGTGTTCTGACAGATGAACACAGTTGGCCATGGGCAGCAGAGTCAGCCTTGCCATTTGTAATCCCGCCGGAGAGATACGGCTTGGAAAAAATTGGCTGCTTTTTTCTGATAAGTCATATAGGCTGACTTTAAAGGTTACGTGCTATCAGCCTGCCATCTGAAATGCATTTACCAGGACATTTTGGGGAGTGTGGGGTGTCTAAGCAATCTTCAATCTGCAGTAGGAATTGGGGATAGAGAGCAATAATTCTACAGGGAGTCTATGGAGATTCTCGGTCATCCAGGTCATGGTTGTCCCAAAAGTGCTTTTTTCCAAGGCAACTGGACTTTCTGGTTTTCCTTTGAAGACGTTTCGCTTCTCATCCAAGAAGCTTCTTCAGCTCTGACTGGATAGTGGGGAACGGAAGGATTTATACTCCTTGCAGAATGCTGGTCATTTGCATCCTTTGAGAGAGTGGTTGAGGCCACTTGGAGATTTGTGTGTGTCCTCGGTGTCAAAGTATGAATGGATTTCCAGAAAAATTACAGACTACAAGAAACATTTGCGCTTCAGTTTGAGATGCAGACAACCCAGGCTCATCCCCAACAGCCTGCGCATGTCTTCAACAGTGAAGGGACCCAGGTGAGAAAACATCCAGTACAGATAAACCTCCAAGTGGCCTCAACAACTCTCTAAAAGGATGCAAATGACCAGCTGTCTACAAGGAATATAAATCCTTCCGTTCCCCTCCATCCAGTCAGAGTTGAAGAAGCTTCTTGGATGAGAGGTGAAATGTCTTTGAAGAAAAAACAAGGAAGTCCAGTTGCCTCCTGAAAAAAAGCACCTTTGGGATCTACAGGAACTTACCACCATTCATTTAGTGATTGTTTGAAGTTACAACAGCACTGCAAAAAGTAACTTAGGACCATTTTTCACACTTACGACCATTGCAGCATCGGCCAGGTCACATGATCAAAATTCAGATGCTCGGCAACTGATTCATATTTATGATGGTCGCAGTGTCCCTGGGGTCATGTGATCCCCTTTTGCGACCTTCTGATGAGCAAAGTCAACGGGGAAGCTGGATTTGCTTAAACAACCATGTGACTAACGCACTGATTCACTTAGCAACTGTGGCCAGAAAGATCGTAAAATGGGGCAAAGTTCATTTAACAACTGTCTCACTTAACGACAAGAAATTTTGGGCTCAGCTGCGGGTCGTAAGTCGAGGAGTAACCGTATTGGGGGCAAAAAGAATCTGCAACCTGCTTTATTCTTAACTAGTAGCTGGATACCCGTGCTTCACTATGAATCTATGTGATCTGGCTTGATAAATTGACAGTTAAAGCTTGAAAATTTATGTAGAATGTGTAACTCCTTAGCATCAGAGCGTGTTAATATAAGGCAACTGGAACAGAGTTCTTTGCAGGTGGGGAGGGGGAGTAGAATGTCTAAATTGCCAACCCGCAGGCCAGATGAGTCACGCGCTGGCCACACCCGGTTTAGCGAAGGGGTAGCATCAGAGCGTGTTAATATAAGGCAACTGGCAGTTGGAACAGAGTTCTTTTCAGGTGGGGAGGGGGAGTAGAATGTCTAAATTGCCAACCCGCAGGCCAGATGAGTCACGCGCTGGCCACACCCGGTTTAGCGAAGGGGTAGCATCAGAGCGTGTTAATATAAGGCAACTGGCAGTTGGAACAGAGTTCTTTTCAGGTGGGGAGGGGGAATAGAACGTCTAACTCCTCAGCATCAGAGCTTGTTAATAATAATATAAGAAATACTAATGATCTGATAGTCCTTTCAAAAAATCCTTTCTTAGTGAGCACCTAGAAGCCAAGAGGAACATACATGCCAAGTTTCAAGTTTGTAGGCTTTACATTTCTGGAGATTTCGTGATGAGTGAGTGGTATTTGGCTTTTATATATATATATATAGATTCTGTGCTAATTCATCTCAATTGCTTTAAATTGTGCTGATGACCATCGTTAAACAATCCAGGCAATTTTTTTAATCCCTAAAAGGAAGTTAAGCCGCATCAGCATTGATGCCGTGAATTTCCCGAAGGAAATCTATCGACATCCTTTCTACCAACTTGTCAGAGTGGGTTTTTTTAATACAGCCTCACTGGCCAACAACCATCAAGCCCAGCAGGGATCTGAAGACCTGATGCCTTATTGTTGGAAAGGGCTGATTGCAAAGCTCACAGACCCAAATGAAGAAAGGAAAACTCCCTTGGCAACACACGGTAGCAATTCACACTAAGATGCTAAGAGAGAGGAGATGCCAGGCTGTTGCAATCAGTCAAGCTAAAGAGAGAAAGGAGCTTGAAAAATGTATTTTTAATTAACAGGAGTCAGCGACAGGTAGCCCTTGCTTACCGACTGCCTTGCTTAGCGACCTTCTGAAGTAACAAGGGCGGTTTAAAAGCAGCTTGGCACCTGATAGTTACATTTATGACCATCGGAGGGTCCTGCAATCGCATTCAAGAGCTTTGCAACTGGCACATGTTTGTGACCGCTTGAGAAGTTTGAACTTCAGACTTGCAAAGCTCTATTAACGCAGCCTTAACAACAAAGCAGAATTAGTTCATTAGTTCAACATTAATTCGTGTTACCTGTCTGGTTTATCTGGACTCCTATGTTATCAGCTGCCTTGAGGGGTCCTTGGTGCTCTCTGAGCTTGTTTGTTTTCTAGCAGACGTTTCATGACCCAAACTAGGTAACGTCATCAGTGCCGAGAACTGATGAGCACTGATCACTCATCATTGAGCTCCCATCATCATGAACACTGAAGTTTCGCCCAGTTTGGGTCATGAAACGTCTGCAAGAAAATAAAGCAAGCTCAGGGAGCACCAAGGACCCCTCATGTCAACCCAGAGCTATAATTATTTTTTGGGGGGGTCATTTAATAACCCCGTAATCCCACACAATGGGGTGGAGTCGGGGCAACTGAATGGAGCTGAGCATTTACTGGCCGGATGCCCTTCCTGTCGCCAATGCAGAGTTCGTGGCAGATATATTCTCAGTGTGCCGAGAGAGAGAAATATCTGCCACTACCTAGGATCGAACTCACAACCTCCTGATTGTGAAGCAAGAGCTCCACCTCTAGGCCACTGCACCACTCCAACCTTGAGCTACAAATATTCTCCTTTATTTATTATCAGCTGCCTTCCAAGGTTATCAGCCACATGGAAAGAAGGGGCAAAAGAGGTCCAGAGCAGGGATCCCCAAACTCTTGGGCTCATCCACCCCTTCAGGAAGTTTCAGATTGTTTCTCGACCTTTAAGCATTTATTATATGAAAATAATTTAATAAATACGAGTTTAACTAACAGTGCTTTTGCATGACAATAAAAATGCAGGTAAGTAGTCCTCAACGTACAACCACAATTGTGCACTGTTGCTAAGCAGTGCTATTGTAACTGCAAACAGTCACTAAATGAACTGTGTTGTAAGTTGAGGAGTCCCTGTAACTCCAGGCCACTCTTGCTTGGCAGTGACCGTTCGCCCTGGGTAGCAACTGTCTGGCTGCCAATCATCTCACTTTCAGGACTAGGGACTAGCATAAAACCTTGGAAACTCCAAAAGGTTAATTGACCCCAATTCATCTTCCATCATTTATCAACCACCTACTGACCCTCAGACGGTTCCTGATGCCTTGTGCCCCCCTACCATTTATCAACCACTTGGATAGTCCTTACAGACCCTTAGGGGTTGATATGGAGCCCTTTGGGGCACCCTGGTGTTGAGTTTAAACTCTGGAGCATATTAATGTTGCCACGATATAAAAAAAGATGTCGAGACTCTGGAAAGGGTGCAGAGAAGAGCAACAAAGAGGATTAGGGGACTGGAGGCTAAAACATACGAAGAACGGTTGCAGGAACTGGGTATGTCTAGTTTAATGAAAAGAAGGACCAGGGGAGACATGATAGCAGTGTTCCAATATCTCAGGGGTTGCCACAAAGAAGAGGGAGGGTCAAACTATTCTCCAAAGCAGTGGTCACCAACCGGTGGTCCATGGACCACTGGTGGTCCGCAAGAAAATTTTGATGGTCCGCAGATAAATCTTTACATTTCTCTTGAGGAGTCCAGCCGAAGTTCTGGTGCCGCTCACACTTCAGCGCTTTGACTCCCAGGGACAGGATGGAGTCCTTCAGGCAGTTAGCTTGGCCGCCTGTTAGTGGAGAGAAGCGCCCGGGGTCAACCATAGCTTTGCTGTCCATTGCAGCTAGAAATCTCAAATCTGGCCGAGATTGAATGTTTCTTTTGTAGCCAGCTCTCGTCTCTCAAGGAACGCTCACTGAAGTGGCACGGGAAACTTTGGCTGGGCTCCTCGAGAGACGAGAGTTTGCAGGGGGCCAATCTAGTGTCCACAATGGACAGAAAAGCTAGGGTTGACTCCGGCTGCTTCCCTCTGCTGTAGTGCTTCCCAGGTGCGGTTTACCGCTCCGAGCCACAAGGAAAGGAAAGGAAAGAAGGAAAGGAAAGGAAAGGAAAGGGGAGGAGATGTGAGGAAAGGAAAAGAAAGGGGGAGGGGAGGGGAGGAAAGGGGAGGGGAGGAGGAGAGGGGAGGAAAGGAGATGGGAAGAAAGGAAAGGAAAGGAGGAAGGAAGGGGAGAAGAGGAAAGCAAAGGAAAGGGGAGGGGCGGAAAGGAAAGGGGGAGGGGAGAAGAGGAAAGGGGAGGGGAAGAGAGGGGAGGAAAGGAGATGGGAGGAAAGTAAAGGAGGAAGGAAGGGCAGAAGAGGAAAGGAAAGGGGAGGGGAGGAAAGGAGATGGGAGGAAAGGAAAGGGGAGGGGAGGGGAGGAAAGGAGGAAGGAAGGGGAGAAGAGGAAAGGAAAGGGGAGGGGAGGGGAGGAAAGGAGATGGAAGTAAAGGAAAGGGGGAGGGGAGGAAAGGGGAGGGGAGGGGAGGAAAGGAGATGGGAGGAAAGGAAGGGGAGAAGAGGAAAGGAAAGGAAAGGGGAGGAGAGGGGAGGGGAGGAAAGGAGATGGGAGGAAAGGAAAGGGGGAGGGGAGGAGAGGAGAGGGGAGGGGAGGGGAGGGGAGGAAAGGAGATGGGAGGAAAGGAAAGGAGGGAGGAAGGGGAGAAGAGGAAAGGAAAGGAAAGGGGAGGGGAGGAGATGGGAGGAAAGGAAAGGGGGAGGGGAGGAAAGCGGAGGGGAGGAAAGGAAAGGGGAGGGGAGAGGAGGAGAGGGGAGGAAAGGAGATGGGAGGAAAGGAAAGGGGGAGGGGAGGAAAGGGGGAGGGGAGGAAAGGGGGAGGGGAGGAAAGGGGAGGAGAGGGGAGGGGAGGAAAGGAGATGGGAGGAAAGGAGATGGGAGGAAAGGAAAGGGGAGGGGAAGAGAGGGGAGGGGAGGAGATGGGAGGAAAGGAAAGGAGGAAGGAAGGGGAGAAGAGGAAAGGAAAGGGGAGGGGAGGGAAGGAGATGGGAGGAAAGGAAAAGGGAGGAAAGGGGAGGGGAGGAGAGGGGAGGGGAGGAAAGGAGAGGGGAGGAAAGGAAAGGAGGAAGGAAGGAAGGGGAGAAGAGGAAAGGAAAGGGGAGGGGAGGAGAGGGGAGGAAAGGAGATGGGAGGAAAGGAAAGGAGGACGGAAGCGGAGAAGAGGAAAGGGGAGGGGAGGGGAGGAGAGGAGATGGGAGGAAAGGAAAGGGGGAGGGGAGGGGAGGAGAGGAGATGGGAGGAAAGGAAAGGGGGAGGGGAGGGGAGGAAAGGAGATGGGAAGAAAGGAAAGGAGGAAGGAAGGGGAGAAAAGGAAAGGAAAAGAAAGGAAAGGGGAGGAGAGGGGAGGAAAGGAGATGGGAAGAAAGGAAATGGGGAGGGGAGGAAAGGAAAGGGGAGGGGAGGGGAGGAAAGGAAAGGAGGAAGGAAGTGGAGAAGAGGAAAGGAAAGGGGAGGGGAGGAGAAGGGAGGAGAGGAAAGGGGAGGAGAGGAGAGGAGAGGAATGGGGGACGGGAGGGGAGGGAAGGGACTACAGCTATAGCTCTGGAATATGGGACTGACTTTCCCACCAACATCAGCAAACCACTGTCAGTCTGCTCATCTTTTTTTTCCTTCACTCAAATTGACCAAGCTTCTTGAGAGTAGGAACACAAAAGAGGTTTCCAGGCTGTGTGCCTGGACCACGCACTTTCTCTCGGGCCTCCCACCTGGAGGCCTCACAGAAGCAGACAGGTAGGCCTGAAAGACGGCTGAGCTTCTCCCCCCCCTCAGTAGTCCGCGGGATTTAAAATTATGAATTTGGTGGTCCCTGGGGTCCAAAAGGTTGGAGACCCCTGCTCCAAAGCACCTGAGGCGGGGGGGGGGTTCACTTACATTCGCCACCAGTTCGGGTTGCGACGTCCCCTCGCACAATTTCACTTCCGCGCATGCTCAGAAGGTGGATTCAGCCCGAAACACAGCTGAGGAGCTCATCAGCTGTGCTTCGGGCGAAGAAATAAAGGTCAGTATTAACCCGGGGGCGGGCGGGAGCGCTTTTTTCACAGCACAAAACGCTGTGAAGCCTTTCCAAAGTCAGAAAAATAAAAATAAAAATATGGCGGCGAGCACGGACCGGCACAGACAGAACCGGATCCATGACGCCAAAATTACATCACCAGCGGGTCGCTAACGGTTCGGGCGATCTGGTCCGAACCGGGAGGAACCCACCCCTGACCCGAGGGCAGGACAAGAAGCAACGGGTGGAAACTAATCAGGGACAGAAGCAACCTGGAATTAAGGAGAAATTTCCTGACAGTTAGAACAATTAATCCGTGGAACAACTTGCCTCCACTGGAAGTTCTTAAGAAGAGATTGGACAACCATTTGTCTGAAATGGGAGAGAGCTTCCTGCCCGAGCAGGGGGTTGGACTAGAAGATCTCCAAGCTCCCTTACACCTCTGTTATTAATCTAACCAACTGTTAAGGCTTCATTTGTGATTGCAGTAAAGCTTCCAAATATTTTTGCTGATTGCTGAGTTTAAGGTCTCCAGAGTTGAGACTCACTGCCAGCCCTGAAGTGAAGCCTGCCATGTGGCTCTTCTACAAGGATGGAGAATTTACGTACCGTATTTTTGGAGTATAAGACGCACCTTTTTACCCCCAAAAAGAGGGTGAAAACTTGGGTGCGTCTTATACACCAAATGCAGCCCCACCCACCCAGACACCCCCACCCTTTGGCCTCTGTCTTCCAGCAATTTACCTGCTTGCAGGAAAGAGGGAAGAGCCTGCAAAGCCAAGCAAGTCAGTAGCAGTTTCCCCGATCTACAGCTGATTAGCCACGTGGAAAAATGAAAGTGAAACTAACTACAAAGGCAAATAGCTGGCAGAGACAGGCAGATTTTTATTTTTTGCTGAACTGGATGGAAGGGGGTAAGTGAATAACTAAATGTCTATAGAATGTTCAAATTATTAGACTTACTTTTTAAAGACTGCTTTATTATTGTTCTAGAGCCAGGGGTCTCCAACTTTGGCAACTTTAAGACTTGTGGACTTCAACTCCCAGAATTCAAAAGCCAGCTTTGTTAGCTTTGCTGGCTGTGGAATTCTGGGAGTTGAAGTCCACAAGTCTTAAAGTTGCCAAGGTTGGAGATCCCTGTAAATCTAGACAACTTAACAAAATAAAGAAGCTTTTTAAAATAAATGCTTGCTCTGAAGAGGTCCAGTGCTATTGTATCTTCTTTTAAATAATAGAGAATAATGTATACTTCCAGAAATTTTAATTAATTTTAACAGCTCTGTACAAGTATAGTATGAAATGTAACAGTGTCCTGTTTAGTATTAGAGTTTAGTTACCTTGGAGTAGATCTATTTAAATAATTGGGAAGAGTTAGTGTGACTACATTTAAGAAAACTTTCTGGCATAATGTACATTTCTCCAATTCTTTGCTATTTCTATGAGTCAAGCACACATGCACAGAAATACACAGCAAACAGTGTATATCATCTGTGCTGTTTGCTGTTTGCTGTTTGGCAAATTGCTTGGAGGCAGAGGCCTTTTCCCCTGGTTTTCCTCTCCCAAAACTAAGGTGCGTCTTATACTTCGGTGCGTCTTATACTCCGAAAAATACGGTACTTTTACAGAATTAACTCCGTAAAACAAATCTTCAATTTCTTATTGTAGTAAGAGATATCCGTTTCTGTAAAACAAGGTCCTTTTTAAACAGTCTCTGTGTTTTGAAGACATATTTTTGACCTAAAAGTACCGGCAGATGGAAGGACTGCTGCTGTTTGTAATTCTGATTTCATTACCCAACTAGGGAACATTATCAGTGCTGGAAGAAGGGAATGTGGTTGGCTCCCTGTTTATATACAAGTGGCTTGCCCTGTCAGTGTTGGTGAGAGTGTGGTTTTCTCCTTCCTTGATTGAAGTATTGTTTCCAGTTTCTTTGTCTGGTGTTAATCCCTGCTTATCTGGATAATGACTGCTGGCCAAGAGTGTTTTGGTCTGTTTTCTGTTTTAGCTTTTTGATGGTCTTTTTTTGAATGATATATAAATATAAGAGAGCAAATCCCATTCCTTTCTAGCAGTGATGATCTTACCTAGTTTGGTAGTGAAACATTTGCAAGAAAACCACCAGGATCATAGAGCACCAAGGGCCCACAGTTCAAATATTCTCTTCTATTGCTACACAGAATCGTACATACTCCTTTCCATTGTTCCTATCACCCATTTCCTCCCACTTATGACTGCAGGACTGTAACTTGTTACTTGTATCCTTACGATTTATATTGATACTGATCGTTTCCTGATTGCTTATTTGTACCCTATGACCATCATTAAGTGTTGTACCTTATGATTCTTGACGAACATATCTTTTCTTTTATGTACACTGAGAGCATATGCACCAAGACAAATTCCTTGTGTGTCCAATCACACTTGGCCAATAAATAATTCTATTCTATTCTATTCTATTCTATTCTATTCTATTCTATTCTATTCCATTCCATTCCATTCCATTCCATTCCATTCCATTCCATTCCATTCCATTCCATGGCATACGGATGTCTTTTCCAAAACCAAATGGAACAAGTAGGAGTAACTTTTCACAGCCCAGCCGAGCAAGCCCATGACAACCGTTTGCTCCTAATTCTGGTTATAACCCTCCCTCCCTCCCTTCCTCCCTCCCTCCCTCATCTCTCTCCCTCATCTCTCCCTCCCTCCCTCCCTCCCTCTCTCCCTCTCTCTCTCTCTCCCTCATATCTCTCTCTCCCTCTCCCTCTCCCTCTCCCTCTCCCTCTCCCTCTCCCTCCCTCCCTCCCTCCCTCCCTCCCTCTCTCTCTCTCTCTCTCTCTCTCTCTCTCTCTCATTAAATTTATATGCCGCCCAACTCCCAAAGGACTCTGGACTCTTCCCCCAGCCCCCTGTCTAGCAAGCAAGCCTGCCTCAGTCTGATCAGACCAATTCCAGACCAACTGCCTTGTCAGTTGACCATAAAGCAACCTCAACTCGATGGTCAGCAGAGGTGGGGGCAGCGAGGGAGATGGGAGGAAGCCCTCTTCTGAGGCCTGAGAGCCTTGAGCAGAGAAGCAAGAAGGGGTCAGGCTAAGCAGCCAAGTGATTTAAACCAAGGCTGCAACCGCACAACAGCCTTTTGCTTGTGCTGACATCGGTTTAACGGATGCATTTATCACGCAAAGCAGCCGTTCTATCAGTCCACTCCTTTTCTTGATAATAATTCTTGATAACACACCAACACTCTTTCCTGAGAAAAAAAGGGGAAAAAACCGAGAGCCTCAAGTAAAATCACCATGAGAACCACAGAAGGTTTTTTTCTGAAGCCGATTTTCTGTAAAATACAGCTAGTCCTCAGCTTATGACGACCACAGAGTCCAACGTTTCTCTTGTTAAGTGAGAGACCGGTTAGCTGAGTTTTGCTCCATTTTAAGACATGTCTTGCCACGGCTGTTAAGTGAATCCCTGAAGTTGTGACGTTAGCCACACGGTTGTTAAGTGAATCTGGCTTTGCTTGTCAGGACACAAAAAGGGGGATCACATGACCCTGGGACACTGCAACCGTCATAAACGCGAGTCAGTTGCCAAGGGCCTGAATTTGGATCAGGTGACTGTGGGTTTCCTGCAATGGTCGCAAGTGTGAAAACGGTCACTTTTCTGAGTGCCATTTTAAGTCTGAACGGTCACTAAGTGAACTGTTGTAAGTGGAGGACTACCTATAAGGACATATTCCACTTGCTGGAGATTTCAACAAAGGTCTCTGAGACCAAGTCACTCGACCAGAAGGTTCCAGCTGTGGTCTCAAAGAAGGAACAGAGTCAGCCAACAAGTAAAGGCCAATTCCAAGTCCAGCTGGAGCAAACAACACCTCTATTGCAGGGGTCTCCAACCTTGGCAAAGCTGGCTGAGGAATTCTGGGAGTTGAAGTCCACAAGTCTTCAAGTTGCCAAGGTTGGAGACCCCTGTTCTATGGGGCAGCCATAATTCGGGAAGATGCTGGAGGCTTTCATGACAATGGGAACGTTCAAAGCAGGTGGGAAAAAGCAAAATGACAGAATTAACAGAGCTGGAAGGGACCTTGGAGGTCATCCAGGCCCACCCCATGCTCAGGCAGGAAACCCTATTTAACATTCCGGACGAGTTTTTCCAATCTCTTCTTCTTAAAAGCCTCCACGGATTAATTGTTCTCCCTGTCAGGAATTTCTATGGCTAAGCGAGACAGTCGTTAAATGAATTTTACCCAGTTTTAGGACTTTTCTTGCCAACGTTAAGTGAATCACTCCCGTTGTTAAGTGAGCAACAGAGTTGTTAAGTGAATCTGGTTCCCTCATTGACTCTTGTTTGTCAGAAGGTTGCAAAAGGGGATCACATGACCCTGGGAGACTGCGACTGTCATAAATGCAAGTCAGTTGCCAAGCAATAGCAATAGCACTTCGATTTATATACCACTTCACAGTGCTTTACAGCGCTCTCTAAGCAGTTTATGTACACTGAAGATGGCATTCAATTTTGTTGTATGAGGTTCAATGACAATAAAGTAAGCTAAATTCCAGAGTCAGCCGATTGCCCCCAACAATCTGGGTCCTCATTTTACTGACCTCGGAAGGGCGGAAGGCTGAGTCAACCTTGAGCCGGTCAGGATCGAACTGCTGGCAGTGGACAGAATTAGCCTGCAGTACTGCATTCTAACCATTGTGACACCACGGCTCAAGCATCTGTATTTTGATCAGGTGACCACGGTCGTGTCAAAAACTTTTTCCTGGATTGTACAGTGCCATGTAATGTAACATGTAATGGTCGCTAAAAGAATGGTTGTAAGTCGAGGACTACTTGTGCGGCTGAATGATGGGCTCATTAAGTCAGCCCAAACTCAACATGCTGCAGAGGAACACGATGAATCTTTCAGAATACCAATGGTGTTTACAACGTAGCTTAAGTTTAAATTGGTCTCCAACCTTGGCAACTTTAAGACTTGTGGACTTCAACTCCCAGAATTCCTCAGCCAGCTTTGCTGGCTGGGGAATTGTGGGAGTTGAAGTCCACAAGTCTTAAAGTTGCTAAGGTTGGAGACCCCTGCCTGATTGCTGTAGGTCACATGCAAGAAAAGAAAAGTTGCAGACAGAATCACAATCAGAACGTGATTTATAAGAACGATGACTACTTTAAGGCTCAGCACAGGGAGAGGCTATATAGCAAAAAGACGGTGTTTGGGGTACAGTGTAGTAGTCAATTGCCAAATAATACCTATTAGTTTTTGTGGAAAAGCTTTTAATATGATTGCTAGCCAGGTTTACTGTGCAACCAGTGATACAGAGGAAGAGGAAGCAGACAACTTTTAGGATCCAGTTTGATCTGAAAGAGAACGTGCAAGCCGAGACGAGCTCTTTGCAGAGGGAGACCGGACTGCAAAAGTGGAGAATAATGGGAATATGATTAGATCATTTGGCCTACGGATGGGAAATGAAGCAGAAAAACGACTTGCCAAGTTTCTGCCAATCCAATGATGTCTTGACTGCTGAGGGATTTTTATGGAGCACACAGAAATCAAATTGACTGTTAAAGAGTTTAATCCTCGACTTACGACCACAATTGAGCCCAACATTTCAAGGCCGGCATGACAGCTGTTAAGTGAGTTTTGACCTACTTTATGACTTTTCTTGTCACATTTGTTAAGTGAATCGCTGCAGTTAAGTCAGTAACATGGTTGTTAAGTGAATCTGGCTTCCCCACTGACTTTGTCAGAAGATCACAAAAGGGGATCCCAGGATAGCACAACCATCAGAAATAGGAACCAATTGCAAAGCATCCCAATTTGGATCACGTGACCACCGGGATGCTGCAAAAAGTCGTAAGTGTGAAAAATGGTCGTACATCACCAAGGTCAGAGAGCACCAAGGATCCCATAGGTTTATCAATGTCATCACTAACTGTCGATGCAGATTTGATGTCAAATAATCAACCATCAGTCAAATGATCAAACACAGTGAATCTCAACCTTTTCCACACCAGGGATCCCTTTTAAATTGAAGAGCCGAGGTGGCACAGCGGTTAGAGGCAGTACTGCAGGCCACTTTAGCTGACTGTGATCCACAGGTCAGCGGTTCAAATCTCACCGGCTCAAGGTTGACTCAGCCTTCCATCCTTCCGAGGTAGGTAAAATGAGGACCCAGATTGTTGGGGGCAATATAAATATATACATTGCTTACTGGTGTAAACCACTTAGAGAGTGCTTGCACTGTGAGGCGGTATATAAATCTCACAAATAAATAAATAAAATAAATAAATAAATAAATAAATCTCTTTTGCGGCCACAAAAGATTTAAATAATAACATTTCCTCAACCATACACACACACACACACATACAGAGAGATACACACACATATAGATACACACACACACACACACACACACACAAATATATCTTAATCACAGACCTTTTAGCAAACACAATGGAAAAAAAGAGTCTTGAGTGTTAACAAGGTTGATACCGTATGGTATAAAGCTATTACAGAATCTAGTTCATCAATGATTTAGATGAGCAGATAGAAGGGGAACTCATCAAATTTGCAGATGACACCAAGCTGGCAGGAGTAGGAATAGCCAACACTCCGGAAGACAGGCTTAAGATACAGAAGGTTCTTGACCGACTTGAACATTGGCCCTTTCTAACAAAATGAAATTCAATGGTAAAAAAGTAAGGTTTTACACTTAGGCAAGAAAAAAACAAAATGCACATGTACAGTATATGTGATACCTGGCGCAATACCAGTAACTGTGAGAGGGATCTTGGAGTCCTAGTGGACAACCATTTAAATATGAGCCAGCTGTGTGCAGCAGCTGCCAAAAAAGCCAACACAGTTTTAGGCTGCATTAACAGAGGGATAGAATCAAGATCACGCGAAGTGTTAATACCACTTTATAATGCCTTGGTAAGGCCACACTTGGAATACTGCATCCAGTTTTGATCGCCACGATGTAAAAAGGATGTTGAGACTCTGGAAAGAGTGCAGAGAAGAGCAACAAAGAGGATTAGGGGACTCGAGAATAAAACACATAAAGGATGGTTGCAGGAACTGGATATGTATGAAAAGAAGGATCAGGGGAGACATGATAGCAGTTTTCCGATATCTTAGGGCAGTGATGGCGAACCTTTTTTGGTTCGCGTGCCAAAATGGGGGGGGAATGCGGGGGATCACGTGTGTGCGTGCCCAAACTCATAATTCCATGCACCCCCGCACATGCACGCATGACCCCCCCTGCTCCCAGCATGCAATGGCACGCCCATTTTTCGCTCTCCCCAGGCTCCAGAGCCTTTCTAGGAGCCTGGGGAGGGCAAAAACGGCCTTCCCCACCCCCTCTGGAGGCTGGAAACAGCCTGTTTCCCGACTCCCAGTGGGCCCAGAAGGCCCGAAAATCAGCTGGCTGGTGCACACATGCACGCCGGACCTGAGCTCGTGTGCCCACCGATATGGCTCCGCGTGCCACTTGTGGCACCCGTGCCATAGGTTCGCCATCACGGTCTTAGGGGCTACCACAAAGAAGAGGGAGTCAAACTATTCTCCAAAGCACCTGAGGGTAGGACAAGAAGAGCCGAGGTGGCGCAGCGGTTAGAGGCAGGTACTGCAAGCCACTTTAGCTGACACTGATCCGCAGGTCAGCGGTTCAAATCTCACCGGCTCAAGGTTGACTCAGCCTTTCATCCTTCCGAGGTGGGTAAAATGAGGACCCAGATTGTTGGGGGCAATGTAACTATACATTGCTTACTGGTGTAAACCGCTTAGAGAGTGCATGCACTGTGAGGCGGTATATAAATGTCACTAAATAAATAAAATAAATAAATAAGAAGCAACGGAAAACCAGTCATGGAGAGGAAGTGTAGGTCCCAGACAATCCCACGGACCCTGCTCAAGCATCACTTATATGCCATGTCCTGGATAGAAGGAAGTGAGCTTCCAGCCATCTTTTCTGCCGTCCTCACCACTCTCTGCACCGCCTTCCTGTCCAAAACAGTCCTGATCTAACAGATACTAAACAGGAACCGCCTTTTCAGCTTGACTCAAAAACTCTGCAAGTGCATTTTGAAGGAGCAGATCTTCTCTCCTCCTTCAAGCTCAGCAGTCTCTGAACAGCCTTCTGCTGACAGACGAGCCATTTACCCACTTGGTGGACAGAAGAGTAAGTAAGCCACCGAGAGAAGCTGCTGCAGGGCAAACCATTCCTCAGATAGGTTTTTTGTTTTTACTACAGCCACCCTCGGTCCCATAAATCAGGCAGTTAGCGAGGCAGGGAAGAGGAAGATCATGGCAGCCGGAATATGATTCAATGGGGTTAGAAGCTAGAATTTTTCCATTTCGGGGAGAGCCGCCGTATCCCCCTCTGGGGACTTGCTTGGGTAATCACTCAAGAGCAAGCAAGCTGATTAACCAAGGAGGAGAGGCAAGCCGTTCTTGGAAACGGCTGGCGCAACCAATGTGTGAAATTTATTCTGTCAAACCATGTGGTGTTTTTTTTTAAAAGGAGAGGGAAAAAAACGGCCGAGTATTTGCATAGTTCTTTCTTCTTTGTTCCAATTGCCTTGAAGGCTGAATTCAAAGAATTTGTGGCTCCGAGCTGTTTGAGGTTGTACTTTGGAGATCCGCTCATAAAAATTCCTTTCTTTATTCTAACCGTAATTGTGAATTTCAGGCGACAATACAGGTAAGTCCTGGACTTGCAACCATTTCTTTGAGTGACCGTTCGACGTTACAATGGCACCAGAAAAAAAGGGACTTACGGCTGTTTTTCACACTTACGACCGCTGCAGCATCCCCATGATCAAAATTCAGAGGCTTGGCGACTGGTTCATATTTATGATGCTCCAACACTGGAAGTTTTTAAGATGATGTTGGATAACCATTTGTCTGAAGTGGTGTAGGGTTTCCTGCCTAAGAAGCAGGGGGTTAGACTAGAAGATCTCCAAGGTCCCTTCCAACTCTGTTATTCTATTCTATGACGGTTGCAGTGTCCCAGGGCCATGGGATTCCCCTTTTGCCACCTTCTGACAAGCAAAGTCAATGGGGAAGCCAGGTTCACTTAACAACTGCAGTGAAGAACTGTCTGTGTCCTTAGGGTCACCTCAGTCATTGAGACGTTGGAGCTGTGCTTGCTGCCTTGTGTCCCTTCACTGTGGAACACAGGCTCAGGCTGTTGGGGATGAGTCTGCATCTTAAACTGAAGCGCAAATGGCTTCTGTAGTCAGTAATTTTTCTGGAAATCCATTCATACTGTGACGCGGAGGACAGAGACGGTGACCTCAATGACTCTCTCAAAGGACGCAAATGACCAGCTGTCTGCAAGGAGTATAAATCCTTCCGTTCCCCACCATCCAGTCAGAGCTGAAGAAGCTTCTTGGAGGAGAAGCGAAATGTCTTAGAAGAAAAACCAGAAAGTCCAGTTGCCTCTTGAAAAAAAAGCACCTTTGGGCCAACCGTGACCTGGATGACTGAGAATCTCCCTTGGCTCTTTGGGCCATTCGTAGGTTTTGTATCGATTGTGAGGTTAGTGTCCATGTTTCACTGGGATATGTTGGAACAGGATTTTGTATATGATCCAAAAACATTTTTCTAAAATACCAAGGAGATCCAAGTAAAGCCCCCCTTGGTAAAATACCAATTTCCTAAACGATAGCATCCACAGTCACGTTAGGTAGTCCTTGCTTAGCGACTGCTTCATTTAGCAACCATTTGTGGTTACGAATTTGGAACCTTTGCAGGTCTGTAAAGCAAAGCAATGCAGAAGTAAGACTGTAAGCACAGGTATGATCTCATTTAGTGACCGATTTGCTACATCATTGAATGGCGGTCCCAATTGTAGTTGCTAAGTGAAGACTACCTGGACTTGGTGATGTTTGGGCACTGTAAATACAGCTGCACAGAAAGAGGTACGGCTCCCATTGCAACTGCTTGCATTGTAAAGAGGTTTAGAGGTTCCACCACTGAACTATAAAATGGGTTTTCCAACTGAGAGTCAGAAGTTGAATGATATCATTAGGATGGGGGGATATTCAATTAAAAAAACAGTAGGAGAGAATATTTGTAGCTCAGGGTTGAACTGTGGTGGTCTCTGAGCTTGGTGGTTTTCTTAAAGACGTTTCATGACCCAATGAGGTAACATCATCAGTGCTAGAAGGGAGCGGGGCTTGCAAATTGGAAAAGAGGAAGGGGAGGAGGAAGAGGACTGTGGGGTCTAATCTAAGAAGGCTGGTGTTTTATCAGTGTTTCCTTTGAGTCCTGGTTACTCTCTGAGTTGTGGCTCAAGGAACAGCAGCTGCTACCTTTCGGTTTACAGATTGGACCGGTGTAGGAGCCTACCCCAATTGTACAGGGAGGGGGGGGAAACATAAATGTTAAGGCACAAAGAATTGTGAGCTCAAAGAAACGCATTTTAGAAATACCCATCACAGCGTTTCCCTTAGAAATAGGACCTTCGTCCTGGAACCAAAGCCGTTTCATTCAAGATCGGCGCTGAAAAAGTTTGTCAAAGGGATCGGACGGAACGGTGGGGGACGAGAAATAAGTGAAGGAAGAGATGAATTAAATGCTTTTCGAGCAGCCGATAAAAAAGAGGAATCGGAAAGCCGAGAGAGGGAAATCGACCCCATTGAGTGCCGAGAGAGAGAGAGAGAATTTGAAAGCTTCTTAGGAGCAAATGGAAGACAATGCAGCCGGGGAAATGCAAGACTTGGGTAGGCAAGATGTTATCGGTTTCCAGAGCGGACTGCTATTCAGGTCAGAGGCAGGAGAAGAAATTGCTCTCCGTCACCAATTTCTAGGCAAGGTTTTCTCCAAGAAATGGAAAGAAGGCATGGGGGGTGGGGGTGGAAATTACACAATGCAAAAGAGCTTGAGTAAGCAAAGTACTCTTTTAGCAGATACGGGCCTGAAAGAGGGAATTTTGGGTCGAGCAGCACAAGCCGTAACTCAGAAAAAGGGATCATTTCTGCAGGATCCTATCCTTGGGCGTTCACATGAGCAGCAGATTCATAGGTCTAAGCCAGGGGTATCAAATCTTGGCCGCGTTAAGACTTGTGGACTTCAACTCCCAGAATTCCCCAGCCAGCCATGCTCTTAAGCCGTTCCGGGCTCTGCTACGGCTAGTTTTCAACTTACGACCACAATTGAGCTCAAAGTTTATGTTGCTAAGTTGAGTTTTGCCCCATTTTACGGCTTGTCTTGCCACATTAGTTATGTGAATCGCGGCAGTTGTGAAATTACTTCACGTAATTGGATAACAGCGGCCATGAAATTGGACAGGTCTCATTTAACAACTGCCTTGCTTGGAAATTCTGGTCCCAGTTGTAGTCGTAAGGCAAGGATGGTCCGTATTAGAACTCGTTTTACCTGTAAATGACTTTTTTTTAGCTTTAATCGTGATGTAATATGTGTAATATTCACCCTGCCAACAAAAGTGCGTGAAGCCAACTGTGGTTTTCCCAGTTGCAATGGATGGCTGTGAAAGTTGGACCATAAGGAAGGCTGAGCGTCAAAGAATGGAGGCCTTTGAACTATGGTGCTGGAGAAGATTCCTGTGAGTCCCTTGGACTGCAAGGCGATCCAACCGGTCAGTCCTAGAGGAGATCAACCCTGACTGCTCTTTAGAAGGCCAGATCCTGAAGATGAAACTCTTAATACTTTGGCCACCTAATGAGGAGGAAGGACTCACTGGAGAAGAGCCTAATGCTGGGAAAGATTGAGGGCAAAAGAAGAAGGGGATGACAGAGAACGAGGTGGCTGGATGGAGTCACTGAAGCAGTCGGGGTGAGATTAAATGGTCTCCAGAGGATGGTAGAGGACAGGAAGGCCTGGAGGAACGTTGTCCATGGGGTCGCGATGGGTCGGACACAACTTCGCAACTAACAACAACAAAAATATGTGCGAATAACTGCTTTAAACTTAATGTAAACCGCTTTAAACTCGATTGTAAAAAAAATTGATTTTTGTAACAAGAGTTGCCAAAGTCTGACATATCTTACCCAAGTCAGTTGTCTTTACTTTCACAGTTTTAATTCTAACTTAATTTCTGTGGGCCTCACTCCATATTTAAGAAGTTCCTAAGAGGGCGTGTCTATTGTCCCTGTCACATTTTAATTTTTTTTTCCTTTGGATTCTGTGTCTTTGTAATTTTCGTTGACAAATAAATTAAAATAAAAAATTCAAAAAATTAGAACTCTGTGTAGCAAAAGAGCTTGGTTACTTGAGGGACCGCCTGTCTCCCGTAGCATCTGCCTGGTAGATTCAATCTGCCAGGGATTCCGGTGTGCTCCGGGTCCCTTCAATTAAGGAATGACACATGTCGGATCTCCATGGCGCCTCATGATCTGGATGGCGGTCATCCTGCCAGTGGGTCTCGAAGGGGTCTTAAACTCCTGGTTCTTTCCTTGGATCTAATGGACTCTTTGCGGGTAGTCCTCAACTTACTCCCACAATTGAGCCCCAGATTGCTCTTCTTAAGTGAGACATTTGTTAAGTGAGTTTTGCCCCATTTTACGACCTTTCTTGCCACGGTCGTTAAGTGAATCACTGCAGTGGGTAAGTTAGTCACACGGCTGCGAAGTGAACCAGCCTTCCCCGTTGACTTTGCTTTGTCAGCAGGTCGCAAGAGGGGATCCTGGGACACAGCGACGGTCATAACTATGAACCGCTTGCCGAGCGTCCGAACGTTGATCCCGCGATCGCGGGGACGCTGCAAAGGTTACAACTCTGAGAAACGTTTCTCACATTTTTCAGAAGCCACCTTTTTCACTGCCGTTGTAACTTTGAACGGTCTCCAAACGAACCATCGTTAAGTCGAGGACTGACCCGCACTGGGTGTGCCTTTGGCGTTTGCTCCTGTCTGGCCGCTGTCGTTCATCCCTTATTCTTGCCTCCTGTTATAATCGCTTTGTTCTTTTTAACACCGTTTACCAAGGCGTCACCCGGAGTCAGTGGGACTCCAGCCGTATCCGAGTTTAATTAATAAGAACAACGCCGGGGTCAACGGCTCAGAGCCCCCACCTTCCACCAGAAGGCGGGCGAAGCTGTACCGAGCGCCGCGCACCCTAATGCAATTTCTTCAGGCCAAACACTGTTCCCAAGCCGAGTTATTGCAAATACACCCACATGTACCAGGCAGAGCTGCCAGCCGGGAAACATGTTTTCATTAAGTGTTGCAGCGGGAGACAGCAGATCTTATATATTCCCTCTTCGGAGTTAGGTTGCAATTCATCGAGGGCGTTTTTAAATTAACACCGTTCGGGAGTTTCACCAAAGCAATGGCTCCTCTCAAAGTACAGATGCTGAACGTTAACAATGCAGGCAGATGTTCCAGCTGTCACTGGGAAGGTGTCCCTTCCCTCCGCCCCACGAATTAATGGGGGGGGGAACCCCACCCTCGTCCTCAGAATGGGATATTTAATCAGCTTTCTCGAACCAGGGAAGGAATTTGACAGGCTTTGGGGTGGGGAAGGTGGGAAAGAAAACACGGAAAGTAGAAGAAGGTATCTGTGTGCAAGAAGATAAATAAGACAGGAGACATATTCTAGGTGAGGGGTCCTCGGTGTGCTCTGAACCTTGGTGGTTTTCTTGGCAGTGGAGAGATGATCTGAAGATAAGGGATATAGTCACCACCCCACTGTCATGGTCAGATGATTTCCTTCTGAGGCTGGATTTCACAACCCCACTCCTCCCCCGCAGGGAGGCGGGACCGACTAGGTGGTTCCGCCCCAGGCGCCTAATGGAACCGGAAGGATTCCAGAGGGAGCTTGGGGAAATACCTGAAACCCTGGTACACAACTCGGCTGACTCCCTGGTGGATGCTTGGAACACCGCAGCATCAGGGGCTCTAGACCGAATTGCGCCTAAGCGACCTCTCCGTGGCAGTGGATCCCGGAAAGCTCCCTGGTTTACTGAGGAGCTCCGGGAGATGAAACGCCAGAAGAGACGTCTGGAGCGCCGCTGGAGGAAAAAGAAGACCGAGTCTGACCGAACACTATTAAGAATTTACATCAGATCTTATTTAGTGGCGATAAGGGCGGCAAGACGATCTTATCTTTCCGCTCTTATTGCGTCCGCAGATTCTCGTCCAGCCGCCTTGTTTAGGGTGACTCACTCCCTCCTTGCAAAAGGGGGGAGCGAGGAACACTTACAAGGCAGAGCTGAGGAATTCACTGAGTTTCTGTCGGATAAAGTCGCTCAGATTCGGTCAAATTTGGACTCCGGCATGGCAGAGTCCATAGAGTTGACAGGGGCGAGTCTTAGTCCATCATTATGGGAAGAGTTTGGGCCTGTTTCTCCCGAGGATGTGGACAGGGCTATGGGAGCGATGGGTACCTCCACCTGTTTATTGGACCCGTGCCCCTCCTGGCTGGTCTCGGCCAGCAGGGAGGTGGCACGCGGCTGGATCCAGGCGGTGATCACCGCTTCTTTGCGAGAGGGATCCGTACCGCAGTCATTAAAAGCTGCGGTGGTGCGACCCCTCCTGAAGAGGCCTTCCCTGGATCCAGCCGATTTGAAAAACTACCGTCCAGTCTCCAACTTACCTTTTCTAGGTAAAGTTGTAGAGAAGGTGGTGGTGACCCAGCTTCTGCAGCTCCTGGATGAAACAGGTCATCTAGATCCTTATCAGTCGGGTTTCAGGCGCGGCTACAGTACAGAAACTGCCTTGGTCGCTCTGATGGATGATCTCTGGCGGGCCCGGGATGGGGGGAACTCCTCCATCCTGGTGCTACTTGACCTCTCAGCGGCTTTCGATACCATCGACCATGGTATCCTTCTGCATCGGCTCGGCGAGTTGGGAGTGGGAGGCACCGTTTTGCGGTGGTTCTCCTCTTATCTCGCCGATTGGATGCAATCGGTGTTGGCAGGAGGGCAGAGATCGTCCCCCAGGCCCCTACTATGTGGGGTGCCCCAGGGGTCGGTTCTCTCGCCCATCCTGTTTAACATCTACATGAAACCGTTGGGTGAGATCATCCGCAGGCATGGGGTGTGTTTCCATCAGTACGCTGACGACACCCAGCTGTACATCGCCACCCCGTCTGACTTCAGGGAGGCAGTTGATGTAATGTGCCGATGCCTGGACGACGTTAAGATCTGGATGGGGAGGAACAGACTCAGACTTAATCCCGACAAGACCGAGTGGCTGTGGATAATGCCTCCTAAGGACCATGATAACTGTCCCTCCTTGGTCTTCGAGGGTGCGAAACTGACTCCCTCAGACCAGGTCCGCAACTTGGGGGTCCTCCTAGATCCACAGCTAAAATTAGATCATCACCTTTCTGCTGTGGCTAGGGGGGCCTTTGCACAGGTTCGCCTGGTGCACCAGCTGCGGCCATATCTGGAGAAGGAGGCTTTACTCACGGTCACTCATGCCCTTGTCACCTCGCGTTTGGACTACTGCAATGCGCTCTACATGGGGCTACCCTTGAAGAGTATCCGGAGACTTCAATTGGTGCAAAATGCGGCTGCGCGTGCTGTGGTGGGTGTGCCGAGGTACACCCACGTGACACCGATTCTCCGCCAGCTGCATTGGTTGCCCATCGGTCTCCGGGTCCAATTCAAGGTGTTGATCACCATCTTTAAAGCCCTTCATGGCTTAGGACCAGGATATCTCCGGGACCGCATTCTGCCGCATACCTCCCTCCGACCGGTTAGGGCCCACAGAGTTGGCCTCCTCCGGGTCCCGTCGGCCAAGCAATGCCGGCTGGCGGGCCCCAGGGGGAGGGCCTTCTCTGTGGCTGGCCCCGTGCTCTGGAACCAACTCCCCCCAGAGACCCGAACCATCCCCACTCTGCTGGCCTTCCGAAAGGCCGTTAAGACATGGCTCTTCCTGCAGGTGGGGGGGACAGCGTAACCATCTGAGCTTACCCCCCAAGTATGTATGTGGTTGAATGGATGGATGTTGTTGTTGCTTTTATATTTTTTTTTTTTAATTTTGTACTGTTTTTGTACGGGTTTTTCTTTTAAAGTGTAGAAAACTGTAGATTGTGGTCTCAATTAACTTTCGCTTATGTTGGACAAAGGAGAATCCGATGGCAAACGTAGCCTTCTCTAGAGTCTCAGTTCTGCACTTACACTAGACACCAATTTCCCCCCCCCCCCACCAATCTCTCTTCAAAATATCTCAGGACTGGAAATAGTCTCGGAAGGTACTAATTAAAATTATTATGATGATCTTGGGACTAGGTACCAGAAATAGACCCGGAGGGGCGACGGAGAGAGCCCCAAAGCAGAAATATAATTAAGAGAAAGGAGTCTTAAAATGATCTCGAGATTGGAAAACCGAAAAAGAAAAGAAGCTGAAAAAAATTAAGATAGGGGAAAAGGGGATGGGGTGGGGGGAAGAAAGCAGCCGCTCAGCACTATCAGCGGTGTGGCATTATCGCCGCATGACGGGCCCTGCAATGAGCAATCCATGAGCAGCCAAGGAAAGCGGGGATTGGAAGGAATGCAAAAATGAAATTAAGCACAGGGTAAACATCGAGACATTACCTGTTACTTACAGAGACACTCCTGCTATGCAGAGAGAGACTGGGAGGCCGCCAAGGGCTGGGGAGTGGGAGGAGGGAAGAGCTCAGCTCAGACACAGCCGGCCAGGCGACAAGGGGGAACCCAACCGGTCCCGAAGAACCAGAACACCCTCCAGACCAAACGGAGGAAGCTAGGTCAGAAGCCGGCTTTGCAAGCAGCCAGATGGAGGAAAACGGCACTTAAAGCATAAATTAAAAGCAGGGGTCTCCAACCTTGGCAACTTTAAGCCTGGAGGACTTCAACTCCCAGAATTCCCCAGCCAGCTTTGCTGGCTGGGGAATTCTGGGAGTTGAAGTCCTCCAGGCTTAAAATTGCCAAGGTTGGAGACCCCTGAACTAAAGGGTTGGGTTTCTTGTAGAAGGAAGACTAAATTCACACAATAAGTTGGACATTTCAGCCTACCCTACATAAATCATACATTTTACATGTATAAATCATATATTCAGTTTGATCTAGTGGTGAAGGCACCAGGCTAGAAAGCAGAAGACGGTGAGTTCTGGCCCCGCCTTGAGCACGAAAGCCAGCTGGGAGACTTTGGGCCAATCACCAAGAGACTGGGACTTCTAGTGCCATCTTTAATGAATTCAGAATAGAGCTGGAAGGGACCCTGGAGGTCTTCTAGTCCAACCCTCTGCTCAAGCAGGAAAACCCATACCATTTCGGACAAGTGTCTTCTTAAAAGCCTCCACTGACGGAGCACCGGCAACTTCTGGAGGCAGGTAGTTCCACTGGTTAATTGTCCTCACTGTTAGGAAGCTTCGCCTTAATTCCAGGTTGCTTCTCTCGATCGGTTTCCATCCATTGTTTCTTGTTCTGCCTTCACGTGCTTTGAGGAATAGGGAGGGAGGGGCGATGGGTGATATTTGACCCCTTGTTTCCATTCCTGACCCCCAACGCCTCAAAAGCTCTTTGAGGCTGATGTGTCCCTTCCAAAAGGGGGGTCATTTAGTTACCTGCATGCAAGTCAACAGAGAGGAGCAACTACCGTAAGACCTCAACCACCTCCTGCCCAAAGAGGACCAAGGATCGATCAATCAATCAATCAATCAATCAATCAGAATAGAGCTAGAAGGGACCTCAGAGGTCCTCTAATCCAACCCCTTGCTCAAGCAGGAAACCCTACACCATTTCAGAAAGGTGGCTGTCCAGTCTCTTCTTAAAAAACTTCCAGTGATGAAGCACCCATAACTTCTGGTGGCAAGCAGTTCCATTGGTTAATTGTTCTCCTTAATTCCAGGTTGCTTCTCTCCTTCATAAGTTTCCATCCGTTGCTTCTTGTCCTGCCTTCAGGTGCTTTGGAGAATAGCAATAGCAATAGCACTTAGACTTATATACCACTTCATAGTGCTTTACAGCCCTCTCTAAGCGGTTTACAGAGTTCAGCCTATTGCCCCCAACAATCTGGGTCCTCATTTTACCGACCTCAGAAGGATGGAAGGCTGAGTCAACCTTGAGCCTGGTGAGATTTGAACAGCTGAACTAGCAATCAGCTGGAATAGCCTGCAGTAGCTGCATTTAACCACTGCGCCACCTCGGCTCTTGACATTTTAACCACTGCACCACCAATAGCTTGACCCTATCTTCTTTGTGGCAACCCCTGAGATATTGGAACACTGCTATCATGTCTCCCCTGGTCCTTCTTTTCTCTAGACTAGCCATGCCCAGTTCCTGCAACTGTTCTTCATATGTTTGAGTCTCCAGGCCTTTAAATCATCATTTCTCAGCAGTGAAAATTTTGGGCTCAATTGAGGCCGTTAAGCTAAGGATTACCTGTACTTCCATCTTTGTCATTTATTAAGACTTGTCTGTTCTTCGGTCGGCTTCTTTGTTTGCCGATTTAGAGAATTCTCACCGTCTGTCTCGTGTCCACTGTTATCTCTGCTTGTCATTCAGCCTTAATAAGGGAATCTTGGCTGGGGATTTCCCCAAGCCTGAATGCAGATGTTGGTCCGGGGGAGTGTGGGAGGCTGATAATATTGTCAAGCAGACCTGGGACCCTTAAAAAGGGGACATACAGGGTCATCTGAATGGCATAAGCCAGAAGAGACAGCTGGGAGGACGTGCATTCAGAGATTTAAGCCTTGGGAACCACCAGCAGGCAACTCGCGGTATTTCTGGAAGGCTGAGCTATGAGCCACCAGACAATCACCATTGTATACCCAAATTCATGTTGGTGGCAAATATTCAAAATGTAATAAATCTGGGGTTTATTAGGCCATCCCCAAGCCCAGAGGTTCCTTAGCGTTAGAGTTAGCATTGGGGTTTATAATAATAATAATCTGGGCATAATATCCAGTTTTAGAAGAGGAACTGAAAATAAGAATAAAGTGAATGTTTTCGTTGTACTGGAAGGGATGCTTTTTAGCTGATTTATAAATGACCTGGAGTTAAGAGATGCAAATGGCCGAATTTGCCAATGTCGTAAATTCTTCAAGGAGTAAAATCAGAAAGCGGTTTCAAAAAGTTCCAAAATGCTATCTGCAAGCTGGGTGAAATCTGAGCTGGAACTGATGGATTGAGAAAGGGATATAGCCCGTTTCACAATTATTATTACCGTATTTTTCGGAGTATAAGACGCACCGGAGTATAAGACACACCTTAGTTTTGGGGAAGGAAAATAGGGGGGGGGGAAATCTGCCTACCAGGTATTCATCTGGCTAGCGTCCTTAGTCTGGTCAGCTTCAGCACATTATTTTATCCCCTGGTTAGGACTTAAAAAAACCTTCTTCTGAGAGAGTAACAATGAAAGAGCCTGCAAGCCGGTAAGAGCTGGGAAGATCGTTAGCACCTGGTTAGGGCTAGAAAAAAACTTATTTGGAGCAAGTAGAGCAATGAAAAAAAAAACCTGCAAAGACTTAGGGCTGGAAAAACATTCTTCGGAGAGAGTAACAATGAAAAAGCCTGCAAGGTAAGAGCTGGGAAGATCTGTTAGCACCTAGTTAGGGCTGGGGAAAAAAGCTACATTCGAAGTATAAGATGCACCCAAATTTTCAGCCACTTTTAGGGAGGAAAAAGGTGCGTCTTATACTCCAAAAAATACGGTATTTTTGGCCGGGGGTGGGGTGGGGAAGCGAGCATTCGGAAGCTACAACGAATTTTGGTTTTAGGTTGCCTATGTGAGAAACCATCCCCCAGCGCCTCCGAAACCACCAAAGCCATCACCGGTCCGCGGAAGCAAAAAGATTGGGGACCCCTACTGTATAGTATGCCTTATTTTGATTGCGATGCTTCTGGCAGGAATAATGAAAAAAAAAAACAGAGAAGAAATGGTAAAGAACAGATTTCCGCACTCAATCAAACGTCTCTAGCTACCGGTAGTTGCCACTACATGGGCACGTAACTCTCTTTTTTTGAGCTACACACGGTTGTCCCAAAGGTGCTTTTTTTTCAAGAGGCAATTGGACTTTCTGGTTTTTCTCTGAAGAGGTTTCGCTTCTCATCCAAGAAGCTTCTTCAGCTCTGACTGGATGGTGGGGAACGGAAGGATTTATGTTCCTTGCAGGCCGCTGGTCATTTGCATCTTTTGAGAGAGTCGTTGAGGCCACTTGGAGGTTTATCAGTGTCCTCAGGGTCACTTGAGTGGTGCAAATGGGGGTGGAGCCTTCTTGGAGCTTCTTCTAGGACAGCGGTCGGCAACCTTAAACACTCAGAGAGCCATTTGGACCCGTTTTCCACAGAAAAGAAAACACCAGGAGCCACAAAACTCTTCCCGTGCCTGACTATTTTCTAAGCGGCCACAAAACTAGCATCTATAGTTGAATTAAAGGTTCTGTTTTCTTCTGAAACTTTTTCTTCCTTGGATTTATCTATGGTTGGCCTACCGGGGGGGTCAAAAAGCTTAATAAATTGCATGTCAGTGGGTGTCGCACATTGGCAGTTGTGACGCATATTTTGAGCGACAGGGAGTGTCACGATGTGATTATTGTCAATTGTATGTATATGCAGGGAGCTGCATCCCTATTCATTATAATGGTTTATTCCTGAGCACGTGATTAATATGTTCTTGTACGCATGTGTGCATTCCAATCTCCGTTCTATCCTTCTGTTCCATGAGAGAAGTCCTACATTTTGTATCAGGCATGTAGTTAATAAGATTTATTGTTTTTGTACCGAAATAAATATTTTTACTTAGACTTTTAAAACTGCGGTTTCATTTCTAATGTCAGAATCCCGGGAAAAGATCTATTTCGCCTTAATGAGAATTTATTCTCACGTTGTCAGGGAGCTGCAGCAGAGGGATGAAAGAGCCACATGCGGCTCCAGAGCCGCGAGTTGCTGACCCCTGTTCTAGGACAACCATGACCTGGATGAGTGAGAATCTGCATAGGCTACACATCGTGCGCTGTTTTTCAGATCCTCCCCTTCTCGGTCTGCAACTTCCATCCAGAAATTTCTGACGTCACACGAAGTTCAGCTAACAGAGTCAATGCTCAAGAATGATGGGAATGATATCACTAAAGTATTTAAAGCATCTCATTTAACGCTCAGGATGAAATCCCTTCCTTCTCTCGCTTTACAATTCTTTCATCTATCTGGACCGATCTGTTAAGGCAAAAAGGCTGCCTTTGCTTGAAGACTGCAGGTTTTAATTACATCCAAATTTAATCAATAGATTCATTTGCCGATGCTTGCTTTTTGCTGACTGCAATTCTAAACGGGGCCTTCGAGGTACATCATGTTGTGTTCCAGTTAAATCACTCTGAATCAGTGTTTCCCAATCTTGGCAACTTGAAGATGTCTGGACTTCAACTCCCAGAATTCCCCAGCCAGCGAATGCTGGCTGGGGAATTCTGGGAGTTGAAGTCCAGACATCTTCAAGTTGCCAAGGTTGGGAAACACTGCTCTGAATAGTTAGCCAGCTGCTCATTTGGACTCATTCTGCTGCCTTCAATTATTTCATTTATTATCCTTCAATCTTTCAGGGCCTGCCCTTGATTAAGGGGGTAATTCCTCCTCCCATTTACACGGGAAAAGGAGTCAGAAAAACACAGATAGTCCTGGACTTCCAACCACAATTAATCGAGCCCAAGATTTCCACTACTAAGCTAGACAGTTGTTAAATGAGTTCTCCATTTTACAGCCTTTCTTGTCACCGTTGTTAAGTGAATCACGGCAGGGGTTAAGTGAACCACACGGTTGTTAAGCAAATTGGGCTTCCCCATTGGCTTCACTTGTCAAGACGGTTGCAAAAGGGGATCGCGTGAGCCCAGGACACTGCAATGGTCGTAAATACATGCCTGTTGCTAAGCCCCTGGATTTTGATCATGTGACCGCGGGAATGCTGCAACGGTAGTAAATACATGCCTGTTGCTAAGCACCTGGATTTTGATCATGTGACCGCGGGAATGCTGCAACGGTCGTTAAGTGTAAAAAACAGTCCTAAGTCCCTTTTTCCAGTGTTGTGGTAACTTTGAACGGTCACAAAATGAACCGTTTGTTGTAAGTGGAGGACTGCCTGTAGGTCAAAATCACCAAAGGCTCTTTGTAAACGCAACATCCTCCAGCCTCATGTTCGGAATTTCATTTACCACCAATTTACACCCATGGAACTCTACTGGAATGGCCCTTGTAGGAATGTAGCCAATTTTCCACCCTGCTTAAGGAGAGTGTGGAAGACAGGAACCTCTACCGTAAAATCATTCCATCAGCAGCCTAGACGCCAACTCTACCTACAAATACTCAGCAGACCAATTTTCTGTTAAATCGGTGTTTAGGAAGATCTACTTAGCCATCCACCCCCACCCCCAATCTGAATAGAGCTGGAAGGGACCTTGGAGGTCTTCTAGTCCAGCCCCCTCCGCAGGTTATCAGCCTGCCTGTGTTCCCAAAACCTGATCTGGGGCCTTGACTCCTGTAGCTGAAGAGCCCATGTCCTGCTCAGAGGCGGGTTGCTCACTTACCAATACCGGTGCGCTGTGCGCGCATCTCCACATTTTGTGCACGCACTCGTGCCCCCTCGTGCAATTTTGCTTCTGCGCATGCGCGGAAGCAAAATCTCGCCAAAATCTCTCTCGTGCGCGCATCCCCTCACGAGATTTTGGCGAGATTTTGCTTCTGCTCATGCGCAGAAGCAAAAAAGCCCAAAAATTCTTTTAAAAAGATGGCGACGCGCACGACAGACTGCCAAAGACGGCACCGGAGCGGTCGCATGCAAATAGCACCATCTGCTGGCTGCTACCAGAACGACAGAGTGTACCGCACAGGTATGAACCCACCACTGGTCCTGCTAATACCAACGCTGGCCCCAATCATTACTATGGGGTGGGGGTGGGGGGAGAAACTTGCTTCTAATGAGCTGATCGTTTAAATTCCCCTGTTTGTTTGTAAAGCAAATTGAGACTGCCGTAGTAGTTCGCAGCCCTGTGAGTTATTAATGCTGCTTCTTTCAGGCCTTGCTGTAATCATTCAATTGCAGCACATAATTTACCAGCCAGAATTAGATTAAATGTTTCAAGATGCTGGATATTTTGACCCCCAGTGTGTGTGTGTGTGTGTGTGTGTGTGTGTGTGTGTGTGTGTGTGTGTGTCCGCGCACGCAGTCAGCAAAATTCTCCTTTTTTGTTAGAGAGGGAGAGGACGGAATTTTTAGCCAACTAGAAGCGAGCACTCTTTAAAAAAAATCAAGACAAAAAGCTTATTTCAGGAACATGAATATTTATGTATTGCTTACATTTTATTTTAATGGAACTAGCAACTTATAAAACATGGCCAGCATTAAAAGTCAGAACTGCTGCACTCTCGGCAGGCTGCTGGGCGTATCACAATTGTGCAAGGAGAAACTAAAAACCCCCCACCATATTATTATCTGAGCTCAGTAGTAGTAGGTAAATCTTGGGACTGTGGAACAGAAAGGATTTTAAAGCGGGGAAAATAAAACATCGCCCCGCAACCTAAATAAGGAGGTACAACGAAGAAGGGTGATTTAGTTATTTTCAAAATATTAGGCAGAATTCAGTACTCTTCTGCCATTGCAATAACGTGGATGAGTCAAACCTAGGAGAAAGCTCACTGCTGTACACTTTGTGTTGCACGCTTCTGAACAGAAAATGAACAGACAATTAGATTTGAACTGTCAAATGTTCACCGAAGAATACACATGGCTTAAAAAATAACAGCGTAACCTGCCTTGTCTCGGTATCTCTCAACCTTAGCGACTTTTAACTTGCTGGCTGGGGAATTCTGGGAGTTGAAGTTCACACATCTTAAAGTTGCCAAGGTTGAGAAGCATCGACTGTTCTCATCACCATCAGCTTGTGACAAAAACAACAACAACCCTATCACAACTTATTCTCAATTCTCCTTTGGAGCTTTATGGTTTTCAGAGACCCCCATGAACTCCCAACCTACAGACCTGGTCAATGACGCCGACAGACAGAGATGGGAATACCAAGGGATGGTCAGGAGGAGAACAAGCAGAGTGAGCCCAACGCTGCCAGGAGGTGTGCAGCACGTTAAACCCATGTCCAACAAGCATTAGGATTCCTGTGGGGTCCTTGGTGCTCTCTGAGCGGGGTTGTTTTCTTGCAGACATTTCATTATCATACTAAGTAACATCATCAGTGCTAGAAGGGAGTGGGGTTGGCTCTCTGTTTATAGACAAGTGGCTGGCCCTGCTAGTTTTGCTGGGAGAATTCTTGGTAGTTCCTTGACGAGGTTGTGGTTTATTGTTTGATTGTTTGTCTGAGTTGGTAGCATAAGCTACTGTATATAAGCAGGGAGCAAACCCCACTCCCTTCTAGCACTGATGGTGTTACCTAGTTGGGTCATGAAACGTCTGCAAGAAAACCAACAAGCTCAGGGAGCACCAAGGACCCCACAGTCCTCCTCCTCTCCACTAACTCTACTCCCTTCTAGCACTGATGATGTTACCTAGTTGGGTCATGAAACGTCTGCAAGAAAACCAACAAGCTCAGAGACCACCAAGGACCCCACAGTCCTCCTCCTCTCCACAAACTCTACTCCCTTCTAGCACTGATGATGTTACCTAGTTGGGTCATGAAACGTCTGCAAAAAAACCCCCACCAAGCTCAGAGAACACCAAGGACCCCACAGTTCAGCCCTAAGTTACAAGTATTCCCTTCTATTGGTATTAGAAATCCTACTCTAACTCTACTCTTACTCAAGAAAAGCCAAACCATGGTGCCTAATGCATTGAGAAGGAACAAATAAATAGGTTACAATAAAAGAAAAGAGGGTGCATCTCGCCAACTTCCCTTTCCCAAAAGTAACTTAGAATCTCTGCCCATCAGGGCTTGTTCAGTAATTTCACGCTACAGCTCCCAACAATGTAAGCAGGAGGGAGGGCTCCGTTTAAAACTGCCACTTCCCAAAATGTCAGTTGTTTTGCGAGCAAACCTGGCTAAGCCCAAAATTGCTCTTAATCTCAGAGCTTGCTGTCTGCCGGCATTGAGGTCCTTAAAAGCTCTCATCAGAATTTCCACGAGACGCCGCTGTGCTTTGAAGGCCAGCGGGACAAACCAAGACATTGTGGTGGGCTGAAAACCTGGATCACCAGCTCACAGCGTAGATGTGGGCCATTGCCTAAAGCTGCCGAGAGCAATGGTGGTTTAGATTGTAGCTTAAAAGCAAGGAAAGTGCGTAGACACTTCAAACTCAGAGTCCCTTCAAAATTAAGTGGCGTGATAACGCTTGCTTTCCTTACATGACCGAGTCACTCCCCAAGATCGGAGCATTAAGATCTTCTCGGCCCCCTCAGATCAAATTCTAAATGGCCTGTGCTAGCTTCAGTTGGGGAAAAAAATCTTCTTTTTTAAATTATGCAAAAAGCAGAAAATGCTGAAAGACAAACTGGGATGGGATGGGATGGGATGGGAAAAACCGTCCTTTGATTAAAAGTGCTATTTTAGGCCCAATTCCCGATTTATATCAATGGAAATAAGGCGGTTCTTACAGGCCTGAAAGCCTCCTTTAGAAGATACTGCATTGTGGTTTGTGGCAATTGCTCCTCAAACTAAACATGGCTTTTAGTTACTTGTTCACTGTGTGGGTTGACTGGAAGGAGGCAGGGCCAGAATACAGGTAGTCCTCGACTTACAACAGTTCATTTGGTGACCGTTCAAAGTTATAGCGGCCCCCAAAAAAGTAACTTATGACCGTTTTTCACACTTAGGACCGCTGTCGCATCCTTGTGCTCACGTGATCAAAATTCGGATGCTTGGCAACCGACTCATATTTATGACGGTTGCAGTGTCCCGGGGGTCATGTGATCCCCTTTTGTGACATTCTGACAAGCAAAGTCAATGGGGAAGCTGGATTCACTTAACAACCGTGTGACTGACTTAACAACCGCATTGATTCACTTCACAACTGGGGCAAGAAAGGTCGTAAAATGGGGCTGAATTCACTTAACAAATGTTTCACTTAGCAACAGAAGTTTTGGGATCCATTGCGGTCGTAAGTCAAGGACTACCTGTAACATATTATACAGAGATCTAGTATGTGGGTCTCCGCGGTGATACAAGTCCTTTGTTCGTGGTCCCAAACACTTTCTAGTTGTGTAGGAGTACAACTGTGGTTATTTCCAACCAAGGAAATCTACCTGTGGGGGAAGCCAATTTAGTCACACACAACCACAAGCAGTTCCCCGACAGCTGGGTTTGCCACCTCTGAAGATGCATGGACTTCAGTTCCCAGAATTCCCCAGCCAGTGCTGTCCAGCCAAACACTATTTCCTTATCACTTAAACCCACTGTTCCTTGCTGAGTCTCCTGACCTACTCTGAGTAGCTGTGTGTTCTGCCCCAGCTAAGAACGTAGCACAACACACAGTTTGTACGAACTTATTTAATCAAATAACCACTACGACTAACTGTCTTAGCAGTGGATATGCACACACCAATCTAAAAGTAGTCTTTTCTTGCAAGCAACCAGCTGCTAATTAATCGTCATTAACAGCTGGTATCAGTTCAAAAAGTCTTAAAGCAAAGAAGAGCAATTAGGTCTTGATATCTTACGAAGCTTCAGAGAGTTGGCAAAATGCCTAGAAGTAATCCTTGATAACCAAACCGAAGCAGAGAAACAAAGCAGACGTTTTTCAGACACGAAGACACACGATGACCAGATGAATTTTCCAAACGTTGTTTCCTGCAGCCTTTCAGCTGCCTCTGATGTCCTTAAGTAGACTAGGGGAGTGGCCAATTAGCCCCAAGTCTTACTCCCAAGGAGACCTCCTCCGGAGTAACCATTCCTGCCTTTTGGCAGCTCTGTGTGCCCTTGCATTCAGAAGAGGAGAAGCCTCTTCTCACTCATCACTGCTATGAGGTGCTGGAGGTTCCAAAGGCCCTGGCTGAACAACCTCTGGCACCGAGTCCTCGCCAGCCTCCTCACTGTCCAACTCGGATGCCAGCTGCACAGGCCGCTGGCGCAACACCAAGTCAGTCTCCTCTCGAACGGGATCCGCTATCAGCTGCACGGGCTGCTGGCGTGCCACAACACTGTGCTCCGTCTTCTATATTTCAGATATTTCAGATATCTGAAGACAGCTGTCATGTCTTGCGTTGTCTTCAACTGTGCTTCATAAAGGATCCTTTCCAGGTGCTTTATCATTTTGGCTGTTCTTCCCTGGACATTCTGCAGTTTGTCAATGTTATTTCCGAAAATGTGATGCACAAAACTGGGCACAAGAGTCTCGGCATGCTCAGATCAGTGTGCTACAGAGAGGCATAATCACTTCTCTTGATTATGACATGAGGCTTTTCTTGATGCAGCCTCTTAGGCTAAAAGGCTAGTAGAGGAAGTTACTTAAAGGATATACAGCTGGTCCCTGACATATAACCACAATGGAGCCCGCCTGTCGTGGTTGTTAAGTCGTGATGGTCGTAAATCAGGTCACCCACGTGACCAACCTGATTTTAGGAGGTTTTGTTTTCCTGGTGGCCATTAAATGAATCCTGCAGTTATTAAGCAAACCAGCTATGGGCTGGTTTTTTCCAAAAATCAGAAGAAAATGCTGGGTTTGGGCAAAACAACCATGAAATGTGGCCGTTTGTCCCTGGGGGATGCTTGCATATGGCGGTAAGCGCAAGTCAGTTATTGAGCCTCTGACATGCATTCATGAGTGAGTGTGTGTGTGTGTGTGTGTGTGTGTGTGTGTGTGTGTGTGTGTGTGTGTGTGAGAGAGAGAGAGAGAGAGAGAGAGAGAGAGAGAGAGACAGAGACAGAGACAGAGACAGAGACAGAGACAGAGACAGAGACAGAGACAGAGACAGAGACAGAGACAGACATTTCCAAATCCGGGTTGTAAGTACCAGACTGGAAAGGACCGTCAGAACTTTGAACAGTTGTAAGCAACCCGTCGTAAGTCTAGGATGTCCTGTATGCTCCTAACATTCCCCAAGCCATACCAATTCATTCTAGATCAGTGTTTCCCAACCTTGGCAACTTGAAGATGTCTGGACTTCAACTCCCAGAATTCCCCAGCCAGCATTCGCTGGCTGGGGAATTCTGGGAGTTGAAGTCCAGACATCTTCAAGTTGCCAAGGTTGGGAAACACTGTTCTAGAGCAAGGGACAGCACACCAAATATCAACCCTTCCAGAAACACATATTAGAAAATAGACTACAGTTGGGGTGTGCAACATTTTGAATCTAAACCACAGCAAATTCAGTCTTGGGCTCCCCAAATGACTGAAACAGGCCATTTTGCATTTCTTTTGGGACTCAAAAACAGAATATTTGAAACCGGTTCAATTATGAAATATTTTGCGTATCTTGAAACCGTAGCCACGACTCAGCCAGTAGCGGTTAGTGTGTTAAAATAAGAGGTGAGAAGCCCAAAATTCAAAATTTTGCGCTCTCCCTCCCTCCCTCCCTTTTGCTCTATCCTATTTCAAAGTGTTTGGATGAAAGGGGGAGGAAAAAGACAGAACCACGTGGACTGTTTGATCTCCAGGCAATAAAGGAAAAATAATAATAATTAATATTAGGTAGCAAGAGAAAAGTGACTCGAGCTAGCAAGATCTATTTTAAGAATATCAAAGAGATACACCATTATTTCGCTATCTTCTTTTCATTAACAACAGAAGGAACGCTTAGATGTAGTTGTAATCTGCGGCTTGGAACACAAGCCTGACATTACCTTCTCTGCTCAGTGAACACAATCCACACACCCAACAAACAATCGTTTGCAAGTTTGAAACCAGCCCTGGGGAAACACTTTCTCTCGTGTCAATTTGATTCTTTTCCTCCGGGATTCCCTGATTATCTCCTCCACGCCTAAGCCTGGTTTCCCAGCGGAAGCAGAATTGGGAAATTAGACTTTGCAGGTGTTAAAGGAGGGAACACAGATAAAATGAAGTTTGTTCCATGAGGCTGACTCTCACGCAAGAGAACAGCGACAATCGGGGATATGCGCTACGATCTGGCCCCAATTTGCAAGCTGTGGGTTGCAACGCACATTACTTTTGGGGTTTTTTTTCTAATTTCCTCTGCATGAGCCCGGAAAGGAGGCAGGAACTGACCTGGGTAGCCATCTTGCCGTAATCGATCCATCGCAGGGTGGCAAAATTGGTGGATTCTGCACAGTTGAATCCGTGGTTGAACCCGGCGTGGTAGCCGTAAGGAAAAGTTATCATGAATTCTCCAGCTTCCTGGGTGATCTGAAAAGAGAGAAGGGAGAAATTTATGTTCCAAGAGGGCAGGAAGCAAATTTATTATATTATTATTAACACGCTCTGATGCTAAGGAGTTAAGACGTTCTACTCCCCCTCCCCACCTGAAAAGAACTCTGTTCCAACTGCCAGTTGCCTTATATTAACACGCTCTGATGCTACCCTTTGGCTAAACCGGGTGTGGGCGTGGCCAGCAAGTGACTCATCCGGCCTGTGGGCTGCGAGTTTAGACATTCTACTCCCCCTCCCCAACTGAAAAGAACTCTGTTCCAACTGCCAGTTGCCTTATATTACACACTCTGATGCTAAGGAGTTACACATTCTACATAATTTTCAAGCTTTAACTGTCAATTTATCAATCCCGATCACATAGTTCCCTAGTGAAGTGGGTATCCAGCTACTAGTTCACAATATAAACAAATTATCTCTGCACACAGACATACTGGCAAGACTCATGCTGGTGTTCAAGGAGGGGTGCTTCATGTATCTTCCATACCGTCAACATATCTTAGCAGAATACAGGATGTCAGAGTTCAAAGGGGCCTTAGAGGTCTTCTAGTCCATCCTCCTGTCTAAGCAGAAGACCCTATACCAGTGATATCGAACCTTTTTTGGTTCGTGTGATAAAGGGGTGTGTGTGCGCGCCACACCCATTCCCTCCCCCCATGCATGCACACACACACCTGCACTGCCCCCTGCGCACAATCCTACCAATCCGCCCCCACACATGCGCACAGGCCTCACTAAAGCCTGGGACGGTGAAAAAATGGCCAAACCAGAAGTTCAGAAAAACGGACTTCCGGTTTGACCGTTGTGCTGTGTTTCGCACTCTGGGGCTTCAGGAAGCTTCCCTGAAGCCTCTGGAGGGCGAAACGGCCTTCTCCAAGGCCGAAAATCAACTGGCCAGCGCGCGCATGCGCACTGAAGCTGACATAGGGCAAAGCCTCGCGTGCCCTCCAATATGGCTCTGCCCTATACCATTTCAGACAAATGATTGACCAGTCTCTTAAAAGCCTCCAGTGTTGGAGCAACCAAAACTTCTGAAGGCAAGTCGTTCCACTGATTAATTGTTCTCATTATCAGGAAATTTCTCCGTAATTCTAGGTTAGATCTCTCCTGGATACGTTTCCAAGCAAACTTGGCTAATTGGATTATGGAAACCACTAGACCACTGCAATGTGCTCAATATGGGGCTGCCCTTGAAGACCATTTGGAAGCTTCAACTGGTGCAGAAGGCAGCAACGCAGGCAGTAAATGGCGCCACTTATTCGGGGCGTGTAACATCTCTACTCTGTGAGCTGCACGGGTGGCCGGCGTGCTTCTGAGTTCAATTCAAGGTGTTGGTTGTCACCTTTAAAGCCCTTCCTGGCTTGAGACTGGATTAAGTGAAGGACGGCCTCTCCCAGATTGCTTTGATCTGTTTGATCAAGTACAATTGTAATCCCCTCATCACCACCCCTTAAGAAAAGGTGCAGGGATGACAGCAACGGCTTTGATTCTGAAATAGGTTTGTGCAGTTGTAGTTTCCACAGCAAACAAGCTAAGTTCTCCCAAGAGACCATCTGTGAAATGGCACAAAGAAGGAGTCCTTGATTTATGAATATTCATTTAGTGACTATTCAAAGTTACAACGGCACTGAAAAAAGTGACTTACGGCCGTTTTCCAGACTTACAAGCATGGCGGCATCCCCATGGTCAGGTCATCGAAGTTCGGACTCTGGGCAAACGACTCACGTTTATGACGGTTGCCGTGTCCCTAGTCACGTGATCATTATTTGCAACCTCTTGACAAGCAGAGTCAATGGGCAAGCTCGATTCACTTAACCACCATGTGACTAACTTAACGACTGCAGGGATTCCCTTAACAACTGTGGCAAGAAAGGTCGTAAACGGGGGCAAAACTCACTTAACTGTCTTGCTTAGCAATGGAAACTTTGGGCTCAAATGTGGTTGTAAGTCGAGGACTACTGGTCCCCCCCACAACCTCACTGTAAAAATGCAAGCCCCATTTTAAACGGTTAGGAAAAAAGACTGTGGAGAGCTCAACCTCAAAGTAGCAAATTCAGTTACCATTAGGAGAGAAGCAACCTAGAACTAAGGAGAAATTTCCTGACAGTGAGAACAATTAACCAGTGGAACACTGGAAGTTTCTAAAAAGAGACTGGACAACCATTTGTCCGGAATGGTATATGGCAGTGATGGCAAACCTTTTTTTCCTCAGGTGCCAAAAGTGCATGCGTGCGTGCTATTGCACATACACGCGTGCCCACACCCATAATTCAATGCCCCCGCATGCCCCGCCCCACTGCGCATGCACGCATGACCCCCCCATGCTGCCCCGCCCTCATGCATGCACGCACGACACCCCCCCTGCTCCCCTGTTTCCTGACTTCCGGTGGACCCGGTAGGCCCATTTTTCGCCCTCCCCAGGCTCCTCCCTGGAGCCTGGGGAAGGCGAAAATGGCCTCCCCCATCCCCCCAGAAGCCCTCCGGAGGCCAAAAATTCCCTCCCAGAGCCTCCACACGAGCCGAAAATCAGCTGGCCAGTGCACACATGCGCGCTGGAGCTGAACTAGGGCAATGGCTCACATACCAGTAGATATGGCTCCGCGTGCCACCTGTGGCACACGTGCCATAGGTTCGCCATCACGGGTATAGGGTTTCCTGCTTGAGCAGGGGGTTGGACTAGAAGACCTCCAAGGTCCCTTCCAACTCTGCTATTCTGTAGAAGTTCAGAAGAGGGGGGACATCATAGCAGTCTTCTAGTATTTTAGGGGATGCCCCAAAGAAGAGGGGGTCAAGCTATTCTCCAAAATACCTGAAGGCAGGACAAGAAGCAATGGATGGAAACTAATCAAGGGGAGTGTCAGGCCGAAGCCATTTCATTGCAGCTTATTGAAACCGGTGATTGGGTCAAATATAAGACCACAAACCCAACCACCACCTCCCCCTGCAGTAATACAAGGAGAGAAAATTTTAGACTCCAGAATGTTTAGGGGTCAATTGCAGTATCTAATCCATTGGAAGGGGTACCCTTTGTCCGAAGCCACTTGGGTGAAAAGTTGGAATGTAAAAGCTGACAAGCTACTAAAACAATTCCACGATAAATACCCAGACAAACCAAAGGGTCCCCGTGGGGGGGGAGGGGTGGTTAAGGATGCTGTATTAACCCCCTATGTTATTCTCTTTCTTTTCTTGTAGGACATGGTCTTTTCCTGAGGGGAGGCTGCCTGTCAGGACGAAGCCATTTCAGTTGGGTTCTTTGGCCTTCCACACTTTATGCTAGTTTAATATGTATTCTTCAATGTGGGAATTTGGGAGGGGGAACTGCATGAGGGCTGTTTGTATGTAGCCATAACAAATTCTTTCTAGATAGTCAAGGTCATCCTTTGTCTTCGCACTCCTGTACCTGCACGGAAGGAGATGGGTGGAATCTGCCAAGTTGGCAGCTGAAGATTGGTTAACGTGATGGACTTGGAGGTGTGGGGGCAGGGGCTTGAACTTTCAACTGGGTGGTGAAACCCGGAGAACTTCAGATTCGGGTTTCTCCCAGATGTGCCAACATGGCTCTGCTAATAAATTGGAACTTTGAGGAATACTTTGCCTCGGACTCTGATTTAATTTTCGATGCTATTTGGAACCCTGACAGAGAGAAGCAACCTGGAATTCAGGAGAAATTTCCTGACAGTTAGAACAATTAACCAGTGGAACAACCTGCCACTAGAAGTTGTGGGTGCTCAAACACTGGAAGTTTTTAAGAAGAGACTGGGCAACCACTTGTCTGAAATGGTATAGGGCAGTGATGGCGAACCTGTGGCACGCGGAGCCATATCTGAGGGCACGCGAGGCGTTGCCCTATGTCAGCTCCAGCACGCATGTGGGTACTGGCCAGCTGATTTTCGGCCTTCTTTTTGGCTGTTTTTCGCCATCCCCAGGGTTCAGGAAAGCCTCTTGAAGCCTGGGGACAGCGAAAAACGGCCAAATGGGCCTACCGGAAGTGCGGAAGCTTCAGTGAGGCCTGTGCGCATGCGCGGGGGTGGCAGCGCAGGGGTTGTGTGTATGCAGGAGGGAGGGCATTGCATTATGGGTGTGGGCACGGACGTGCATGCTATTGCGAGCCGCGCACCCTTTTGGCACCTGAGCCAAAAAAGGTTCGCCATCACCAGTATAGGGTTTCCTGCTTGAGCAGGGGGTTGGACTAGAAGACCTCCAAGGTCCCTTCCAATACTGTTATTCTGTTTTAATCCACCCAACACCCAAGCCCACATACACCTCTTTGGATTCACTGATATATGAAGCCAATGATTGACTAAGGCAGTGTTTCCCAACCTTGGCAACTTGAAGATATCTGGACTTCAACTCCCAGAATTCCCCAGCCAGCATTCGCTGGCTGGGGAATTCTGGGAGTTGAAGTCCAGATATCTTCAAGTTGCCAAGGTTGGGAAACACTGGACTAAGGTATACACTGAAGGAAGCTAAGGGAGGGGAGCAGACAGGAGACTATCAACCGAATGTTAAAGAGAAAGGGCAAGTTTCTGAAAGCTTTCATTTCCAGCTTCCTTATCACGGCTAGCCAAAAAGAATGAATTTATCTCCGCTGCTAGTGCTTTGAGTAAAATCCTAGGCATGCTGCTAACAAGCTCTACATAGAACTGAGCTGCAGCAAATTCAAAATTTATCTGTGGAAAAAGACGATCCAAAAGGACAGAAGCATTACAGCTTCCATCACATATAATGTCCTGTACATCAACACACCCTTCTTTTAGATTTCTTTATGCATTCCTCTCTTTCTCCCAAACATTTCCCTCTCTCTTCATTTGGATTTACATGTGGGAGGGGGTCTAAATCCGAAATACCAAAGAGGGAATCAAGACTGAGACAAATATCCCCAGAATGAGATGACAGACAAAGGATGTCAAGAACCAAGGCGCCATTTACGACGACACTAAATTCACACATCATTTGAGAGCGGAAACCCATTTTTCTCATCACGGTAAATGTCACTGGATCGGAAATATATGGGAAAATGGGATTCTTATTTATTACGAGACTAGGCACACAAGGTTTAAAATATTTAGCTTTGCAGACATTTTAGTGAATAAACAAATTTCTAGTTAAGTTCTGTAAACTGAAGTAGAGACATACAAAATTAACATAACATGGAAAGGAATGAATGAATGAAAGAATAAATGAATGAATGAGAGAAAAGAAAGAAGGAAGGAAAGAAGGAAGGAAGGAAGGAAGGATTGTCAAAATTCCCTTGCAAAAGTGGGAATACTTTTGACCTAATGCTTGTTCAATTTATCTGCATGCAAGGGAATCCTTGATTTACAACTATTCACTTAGTGTCCATTCAAAGTTACAATGGCATTTAAAAAAGGGACTTATTACCATTTTTCACACTTACGACCGTTGTAGCATCCCCATGGTCACCTGATCAAAATTCAAATACTTGGCAACCGACTCATATTTATGACGGCTGCAATGTCCCAGGGTCATGTGATCCCCTTTTACGACCTTCTGACAAGCAGAGTCAATGGGGAAGCTGGATTCGCTTAAGGACCGTGTTACTAAACAACTGTGGCAAGAAAGGCTGTAAAATGGGTCAAAACTCACTTAACAACTGCCTCGCTTAGCAACAGGAATTTTGGGTTCAATTGCGGTCGTATGTCAAGGACTACCTACATATACGTACACAAATCTTATGCATTGATGGATAAATATATAAGAAACATTATATATGACATTAAACATGTGTGATCTAGGAAAGTGTTCTGTGTGCTTCGATACCGACAATGTGGTTTGTTGCATGACAACCTGAATGATTTTATAGCAACACAAGACTTCATGATGAAAGAAGGCCAACTGATCTGAAAATTACAGTACCAAAGAGCAATCTTTGCAACGATGAAAAACTAAAGCCAGCAGATGAATATATCATTGTAGGGTGTTCACCAAGGATGGGGAAATGAAATACATAAATTTCCAGATGTGTGCTGACCAAAAAGTAGCAGTAGTTGTGAGAAAGGAAAGTTTTCTGAATGAAGCAAAAATAGCTACGCATTACAGCAGGGCTGTCCAACCTTGGCTACTTTAAGACTTGTGGACTTCAACTCCCAGAATTCCTGGGAATTCCTGAGGAATTCTGGGAGTTGAAGTCTACAAGTCTTAAAGTGACCAAGGTTGAACACCCCTGAGTCACACCACTGTCAGACAATCACACCACTGGTGGGTTGCTGCTGGTCCGGACCAATTCGCCCGAACTGGTGGCAGAAATTTGCCCCCACTTGCCGAACTGGCAGTGATGGCCGGCTGGCCACGCCCCCGAACCGGTCCTCCGATCACCGCTCCTTAAAAGCGGCTGGCAAAAAACCCTCTGCGCATGTGCAAAGGCTTCTGCGCATGCACAGAGGGTCATTTCCCCGACGTGACGTAAAACGCACACTTCCGACGCTATGCGAACCAGTAGGGAAGGTAAGTGGAAACCACCCCTGAATCACACCAATGGTTATCTTCATCTCAAGTCCCAGAACGGATCCATTCTAAAGCCACTCCTGTCAACAACGTCCCACCGATAAATAAGTGAGAAAAATGCTCTAGCTGATGGGGAGACCAGCAATAACTGAAGCCAACGCCCGCTGCCCCTCGCAAGGAAAGCCCCCAAATTTACTGACTTCTGCAAAGGCTTCGCAGGCTAAAGGGAGAAATCGATAGGCGATTAGAGAAATACACATTTTTAATTATTAAAAAAGCTGGACTATTGATCCGGGTTCTTTGGAGAAGTAAATACTCTTCAACAGATTTATAAACGCCCGGGTATTTGTCCTGTTTGAAGCTTGCCAGGAATTTCAACAAAGGGATTTTTCCGAATGACATTTGGCGAGGAAAGATAAAAAGTGGGGCAACCTTACTCTTTCTTCGATTTGGAAGATGACCCTAAAATTGGTTCCTGCTTCAATTTTGCTTCCTAGGGTCAAAGCTCCTGTGTATGTTTTTATAAACGACACAAGACTCCACAATCTTCCTATGGTTCACAAAATGTGACAGCCTGCGTAGTTCTGTGCATGTCTAGATTTGCACACGTGTCACATCTCTTGTGGGAACTGCATTGGCTGACAATTTGCTTCTAGGTTCAACTCAAGGGTGATGGTTGTCACTTTTAAAGCCCTATGTAGCTTGAGGGTCAGCTGATTTGAAGGACGCTCTTTTCACAGTTACATCTACCTGACCCACTAGAGTGGGGAGTGTTAAGATATTCATGAACTGGGAGAGCCATGTTAACAAGGTTAGCCAATGAATAGGCATAGCAACTGAATCAGCCTATAGGAGCTAACCACTTCTGAGTCTGTGCAGAGAATCGAAATTAAAACTTAAGCTTAAGGTTGGGTGTGGCTCCAGTCTCCACTTTGTACTCTTCCACTCTGAACTCTGCTGAGATGAAACTAACTGTTCTCTGCTGCCTGTAACTGCTTGAAGAAGAACTCTGCTAATGGTATTGTAAATTCATCTGTTACTATGTTTATAAAGAAGTTTATGAATCCAGCTGAATCAGTCATCTCTGTGTGCTTCTGGTTTTGATTTTGCAACAAACTTTAACAGGGAGGCAAGAGATTATGGGTCTTCTGTCTTAAGGAGGTCCACCTAGTGGGCCAAAAGAACGGGCCTTGTCCGTGGTGGCTCCCTCCCCGTGAAACATCATCCCTATGGAGATAAGATTGAAAATAAGATGTTATGGGCCCCCTGTCTTAAGGAGGTCCATCTGTGGTGGCTCTCTCCCCCTCTCTGCAGGGAACACCAACCTTAGAAGAGATGAGTGACCCCACCTTGATACTTGAAAGGACTTGAAGATATGGTTTTGCCAATGAGCCTGGGGACCCTAGGGTGATACACAGGCCATCAAGTGGTTGTTTGACTACAGGTAGTCCTTGACTTACAACAGTTCATTCAGCGACTGTTCCAAGTTACAACGGCACTGAAAAAAATGACTTATGGCCATTTTTTCACACGACCGTTGCAGCATCCTCACGGTCATGTGATCCAAAATTTGGGCGCGTGGCAAGTGGTTCGTATTTATGACGGTGGCAATGCCCCGAGGGTCATGGGATCACTTTTTGCAACCTTCCGGCAAGCAAAGCCAATGGGGAAGAAGCCAGACTCACTTAACAATGGCAGCGATTCATTTAACAACTGTGACAAGAAAGGTCGTCAAATGAGGCACAATTCACTTAACAAGCGTCTCGCTTAGCAACAGGAATTTGGGGCTCGAGTGGGGTTGTTAAGTCGACAACTACCTGTGTTGTCACCAGGGCTGGGGCTGGGGGTTTAGTGGGGTTTGTAGCTGGGTTTCTGCAAGCCTTCTGAGTCACCATGACCGAGTTGGGCGGCCATATAAATGTTCTTAGTAAATAATTGTCACGATGTGAATAATTGCCAGTTGTGCATCTCTACTGTTTTCTAAGGTTACTGTATTTATAATCAAGCAGACATGTGATATGTTTTACTACACAGGCGTGCATTCCAGGAGTTTTGTCAACTCCCACTTTCCTTTTCTTCTTCCAAGCCTGCCGAAGGCAGACGTGAATCCATTAGCTGAAAAGATGTAGCTTATTAAGGGTTTATTTTGATTACTTTTGTACTGAAATAAATATTTAGATTTGAATCTCGGTTTTATTTTCTAAATACGAATGACTCAGGGGCGGGTTCCTAATTTTTTTACTACCACTCTGTGGGCGTGGCTTATTTTGTGGGTGTGGCTTGCCAGCCATGTGACCGGGTGGGCCTTGGGAGCTTGGCAGCGGCTGGAGAAGCGGGGGGGGGCATTGCCCACCCGCAACGCACCCCCCCCCCGCAGCGGGAGCAGCAAGACCGCGGCAGCGGTTCTTCTAGGAGTCTCCGTCCGGCCTGAATGCTTCTCCCCATTCGATGATCCTAGGCTCCTGCCGCCCGTTCCCCCTCCCCTCAGCAGCTCAAGAAGCCTCGAATGTGCGAAAATGCCTGGGATCATCACCGCACGTTCATGGCTTCTCGGACTGCTGAAGGGAGGGGAATGGAGATAGCTCCTGCCACCCGTTCTTTCAGCGTCTCACGCACTCCCTCAGCCATCCTCCCCTGCTTGGATTCACTGTGGGGTAGGAAGGCAGCGCATGTGCAGTGCCGGAAGCTTGGCTTCTGGGCATGCGCAGAAGAAAATTAAAAACAAAAATTTTAAAAAAAAATTTTTTTAATGGCAGCGCCCAGGCACCAGCAACCGACCGCACCGGTACTGTGACGTCACCAGCGGGCCGCTACCGGTGCTATAGAGTGGACCGCACTGGTAGGAAGCCACCACTGGAATGACTTAAAAGAAGCAAGATCCAAAGATCGCCTCTTGGTAGGAAAATTCCTATCTTGTCAATAATAAATTAACGTCCGATTTTCCCTCCACCGAAAAGGGTCGAGATTTAGCAACCTTCTTAAGCCTGCTTCCCCACGTTTGATTTTCAAGTGAATTCTGTGACGGAGCCCCAAAAGGGACCTTTTTTGGAGGGGGGGGGCTGATTTTCCTCACATTCTACCCAATGTTGCAGCTGACCAAAATTGACTTACTGTAACGAATCCAGTGTCAGGAAAAAAAAAAGCAGCCCTACAGAAAAGCCCCTAACGGAGGAAACTGAGCCCCCTTCTCTGGCGTGTGGCGAGTCAAAGGAATCTTATTTTTCATATTCTTCCCTGCTGTGAAGGGTCCTCCTCCCTTTCAAGACTGCTTAATGCCATTTACTCAGAGGACACAAAAAACATCCTTTTTTTTCTTCTTTTTTGTATTTTAAGGAGAGTGGAAGGACAGGCTGAAAGGAGGCAAGGGAGACAAAGGGGGAATTAAGCATAGGAGAAACCCATTCAGAAATGCTTAGAGCATCGGGGGACTAAAAGTGTTTTTTCCTCCTCGACTCTCCCTGACAGCTTTAATATGGAGACAGAATGATTTCTGGCTGTTTTTTTTTTAAAACAGCCATTTGGTGCCCTTCATCTTCCAATATACTTTTAAATAAGGCAGCTACTGAAAGCCCTGCATTAGCCGTTGATTTGCTATCAGGTCAATGTAAGGTTTTTATATTAAACTATATGGCTCTAGTCTAGAACGACATGAGAAAAATAACATCAATCTATCAAGGCGCCGTGATCATGATCCCTCCTTATTTTTCCCCATCATGGCGGGCAGAACCAGTTAGCTCTCCAGATGCTTTGGACTCCAGGGCCCACTGGCTGGGCAAGATGGGCCTTGCGCAGACGTTAAGGGCTGCCTTCAATTGAGAAGCACCATGGAGCCTTCCCTCTGGAGTGCTTTTCCCCAGAAAGGAATGAATGTTACAAAAAAGAAGGAATATTTGGTATTTTTTAAGGATTGGGTAACTTATTTATATATATCCTGCTTTATTATTTTTTATAAATAATTCAAAGTATCAAAACATACATAATAGCCTTTCCTCCTATTTTCTCCACAACACTGTGAGATGAGTTGGGCTAAGGGAGGGGGACTGGCCCAAAGTCACCCAGCCGGCTTTCATGTCTAAGGCGGGACTAGAACTCACCGTCTCCTGGTGATTGGCTCAAAGTCACCCAGCTGGCTTTCATGTCTAAGGCGGGACTAGAACTCACCGTCCCCTGGTGATTGGCTCAAAGTCACCCAGCTGGCTTTCATGTCTAAGGAGGGACTAGAACTCACCGTCCCCTGGTGATTGGCTCAAAGTCACCCAGCTGGCTTTCATGTCTAAGGAGGGACTAGAACTCACAGTCTTCTGATGATTGGCTCAAAGTCACCCAGCTGGCTTTCATGTCTAAGGCGGGACTAAAACTCACCGTCCCCTGGTGATTGGATCAAAGTCACCCAGCTGGCTTTCAAGTCTAAGGAGGGACTAGAACTCACTATCTCCTGGTGATTGGCCTAAAGAAACTGCCTTGGTTGCTCTGATGGATGATCTCTGGCGAACCCGGGATGGGGGAAATTCCTCCATCCTGGTGCTACTTGACCTCTCAGCGGCTTTCGATACCATCGACCATGGTATCCTTCTGCATCGTCTCAGCGAGCTGGGAGTGGGAGGCACCGTTTTACGGTGGTTCTCCTCTTATCTCGCCGATAGGATGCAGTCGGTGTTAACAGGAGGGCAGAGATCCTCCCCTAGGCCCCTGTTATGCGGGGTGCCTTAGGGTTCGGTTCTCTCGCCCATCCTGTTTAACATTTACATGAAACCGCTGGGGGAGATCATCCGCAGACATGGGGTGTGTTTTCACCAGTACGCTGACGACACCCAGCTGTACATCACCACCCCGTCTGACTTCAGGGAGGCAGTGGATGTAATGTGCCGGTGCCTGGACGACGTTAGGACCTGGATGGGGAGGAACAGACTCAGACTCAACCCCGACAAGACTGAGTGGCTTTGGATATTGCCTCCTAAGGACCATGACAACTGTCCCTCCTTGGTTCTCGAGGGAGGGAAATTGACTCCCTCGGATCAGGTCCGCAACTTGGGGGTCCTCCTAGACCCACAGCTAAAATTGGTTCATCATCTTACTGCTGTGGCTAGGGGGGCCTTTGCACAGGTTCGCCTGGTGCACCAATTGCGGCCATACTTGGAGAAGGAGGCTCTACTCACGGTCACTCATGCCCTTGTCACCTCCCGTTTGGATTATTGCAATGCGCTCTACATGGGGCTACCCTTGAAGAGTATTCGGAGACTTCAGTTGGTGCAAAATGCGGCTGCGCGTGCTGTGGTGGGTGTGCCAAGGTACAACCACGTTACACCTATACTCCGCCAGCTGCATTGGTTGCCCATCGGTCTCCGGGTACAATTCAAGGTGTTGATCATCATCTTTAAAGCCCTTCATGGCTTAGGACCAGATTACCTTCGGGACCACATTTTGCCTCATACTTCCCTTTGACCGGTTAGGCCAAACAATGCCGGCTGGCGGGCCCTAGGGGGAGGGCCTTCTCTGTGGGGGGCCCCGTGCTCTGGAACCAACTTCCCCCAGAGACCCGAACCATCCCCACCCTGCTGGCCTTCCGAAAAGCCGTCAAGACATGGCTTTTCCTGCAGGCAGGGGGTAGAGGCTAGTCCATCTGAGCTCTCCCCCGGGTATGTCTGGTTGGTGAATATTTTTAACTGTTCATTTTTTAACTTTTTAACTTGGTTTTTAATTACTGTTTATTATCTAGTGTTCTTGTATATTGCTGTACGCCGCCCTGAGTCCCTCGGGAGTAGGGCGGCATATAAGAACCAAGAAATAAATAAATAAATAAATAAATAAATAAATAAATAAATAAATAAATAAATAAATAAATAAATAAATAAATAAATAAATAAATAAAGTCACCCAGCTGGCTTCATACCTAACACAGGACCAGAGCTCACAGTCTCCTGGTTTCTAGGCTAGCACCTTCAACACTAATTACCTTATTTTGAGCCACGGTGGCACAGTGGTTAGAGTGCAGTACTGCAGTCTATTTTTGCTGCCTGCCGGCTGCCTGCAATTTGGCAATTCAAATCTCACCAGGCTCAAGGTTGACTCAGCCTTCCGTCCTTCCGAGGTGGGTAAAGTGAGGACCCAGATTGTTGGGGGCCTAGGCTAACTCTGTAAACCGCTTAGAGAGGGCTGTAAAAGCACTGTAAAACGGTATGTAAGTCTAAGTGCTAAGTGCTATTATGGGACTACATTCCAGCTTACTGAAAGTAACTTAACTCTGTATAATTTTATTTACTGTAGATGGTCCCTATTACATTTACACCTTTGTTAAACTGAGACAGCCATTTTCAGTTGTTAAAATCTCATTGTTGCTTGCTATTTCAATTGACTGTATTTTATATTTTGTTGATTTAAATGCTGATTTGAAATGCTATTTTGTAGACCCCTCTGAAGAGGCGTTTGCTCAAAAAGCAGCCTACTTGAAAAGAACAAGCAAGCAGCCCAATCTGCAACCTGATTTCTCTGGCAGCTGCTGGTGCATAATATACAGTACAGAGCGTTCAACCAGAAAAAAGGGACGTCCAATAGGGGTGCTCTCTACAATCAGACCCAAACAGGATTTATTATTTTTTTGTACAAAATCTTCATCACGTCCTCAGCATTACAGTTTGTCCTTGACTTACAGTCATGATTGAGCCCAGAATTATAACTGTAAGTCATGTTGGTGGTTAGAAAGCTCGTCATGTAACCGATCCTATTTTGTGACATTTCTGTGAAGATCATTAAGTGAACAAGGTAGTTAAGTAAATGCCGCTGCTGTCAATTGCAAATCCATTGTTTGCAATGGCTAGGGGTTTTTTTTCAATTGCCAAAAAAGGAAATAAATGCCAGTTTCCAGCAAAAAAACATTATAAACATTGTATTATAGTATCATAAACATTATAAATTGCAGTCATGTGACTGCAGGGCGCTGCGAATGGCTGTAAATTTTGGCCTGTTGCCGAGCACCCACATTATGTGACCGGAGCAGGGCGGGGCGGACTTCAAATCCACATAGTAAGATACCTTGGCAGGATCTTATCCAATAGCTTTTTTCCCTCCTTCTAGGGCAGCGGATACGAAGACTGGAGCATTTAAGTTTATCAGAAAAGCATTACAGAATAACAGAATAACAGAATTGGAAGGGACCTTGGAGGTCTTCTAGTCCAACCCCTTGCTCAGGCAGGAAACCCTACACCACTTCAGACAAATAGTTATCCAACATCTTCTTTAAAACTTCCAGTGTTGGAGCATTCACAACTTCTGGAGGCAGGCTGTTCTACGGATTAATTGTTCTGTCAGGAAATTTCTCCTCAGTTCTAGGTTGCTTCTTTCCTTGATTAGTTTCCACCTATTGCTTCTTGTTCTACCCTCAGGTGCTTTGAGAATAGCTTGACTCCTTCTATTTTGTGGCAGCCCCTCAAATACAGGTAGTCCTCGACTTACAAGTTCATTTAGTGACCGTTCGAAGTTACGGCACTGAAAAAAAGTGACTTATGACTGTTTTTCACACTGATGACCGCTGCAGCATCCCCATGGTCACCTGATCAAAGTTCGGATGGCTTGTCGACTGACTCATATTTATGACGGTTGCCGCATCCCGGGGTCACGTGATCCCCTTTTCTGACCTTCTGACAAGTAAAATCAATGGGGAAGCCAAATTCACTTAACCACCGTGTTCACTAACTTAACAACTGCCGTGATTCACTTAACAAGCATGGCAAGAAAGGTCGTAAAATGGGAGAACACTGACTTAGCAAATGTCCTGCTTAGCAACAGAAATTTTGGGCTCAATTGTGGTCGTTATGTTGAGGAGCACCTGTATTGCAACACTGCTATCCTGACTCCCCTAGTCCTTTTTCTCATTAAACTAGACACTCCCAATTCCAGCAACCGTTCTTCATGTGTTTTAGCCTCCAGTCCCCTAATCCTCTTTGTTGCTCTTCTCTGGACTCTTTTTAGGGTCTCAACCTCTTTTTAAAAAAATCAGAACAGCAGATATAAAATAAAATCCATCCTCAACCAGGGAAGGTCCCTGCAGGTTTTGGGGTCAGTCCCTCTCTCTTTCTCTCAGCCCGACCTACCCGATTTGATTGGGTGGAAATCTTAATCACAAGAATGAAGTGAACAATGTTACATCACACCCAAAGATGAAACAGATTCCTAATGACTGGGCAATGAAATCCACCCAATGGATAACACACAAGCCCACGTTGCTTGCCCACCCCCACCCCAAATATCTGACCCACAATGTAAATTCTTGAAAACCTCAGCATTGGTGCAAAAGGCCCTCAAAAGCCCCTCACATCGATCAAAAGCTAACCAAGGAGCAACACAAGTCAAGCCCTCCAAAATATGTTAAAGTCAACCAAAAGATCTAGCAGTCCCGGAAGAAAAAACAGGAGTCACTATGTAGGACAAACAGGCAAAAGATTAGCAGAGGGCATCCCTGAATGCCAACTAGCAGTCAGAAAACACAAAGTACCTTAATTGCACAACATGTAGATAGACTTCGCCATAACTGGGAAAGAATCAGCATCCCAGACCAAGCCATGTCTAAAAATTCTAGAGAATTACTCAGATAAATCGGCCATCAACAGACACATAGAGATAAACAATAGCTACACACCATTCAAAAGAGATGGTCAAAAAGCCAAAGAGGAAACAAAATAACCCAAACACCTCCCTGCCAGCAATCAGCACCCAGATAAGCAAAGATTAATACCAAGATAATACTAGACCAGTGTTTCCCAACCTTGGCAACTTGAAGATATCTGGACTTCAACTCCCAGAATTCCCCAGCCAGCATTCGCTGGCTGGGGAATTCTGGGAGTTGAAGTCCAGATATCTTCAAGTTGCCAAGGTTGGGAAACACTGTAATAGACCAAGAATCAAGCAGTAAACAATACCCCAATCAAGGAACTACCAATTCAGACAAACAATAGTAAATAGTAAACAGCAGCCTATTCCCGGAACCACCAAGAAAGCTTGCCACAACATTGACAGGGCAATCACTAGTATATAAACAAAGACTAAATTCCACTCCCTTCCAGCATTGATCATGTTACCTAGTTGGGTCACGAAACGCCTCCAAGAAAACAACCAAGCTCAGAGAGAGCACCTAGGACCCCACACGCCTCCTCTCTGCAAACCCCACTCTCTCCTAGCACTGATGACGTTACCTAGTTGGGTGATGAAACATCTGCAAGCAAACCACCAAACTCAGAGAGCACCAAGGACCCCCTCATTTCAACCCCGAGCTATGAATATTCTTTTTGAACAATTTCCTCTTCTGCCCTCTCCCCCTTATTCTTCCATGTAAATATGTTCCTCCGACACTGACAATTAACCCATGGATGGAAAGGTGAAACCAGAAACCAGGGTGACCAGACTGAGTTATGCAAGGGAGGAAAAAAAAACACCTCTTGTAATCGCAACGGTTTAATTCAGATGCCGGATCTCTTCCCGAGCCACCTGTGCGAACAGCCTGCGCTGAGCCCTCCGAACCAGAGTTTTCCCGCATTCCATCTGCTCACCCAGCTGGAGGCTTGGTGTTGAACCAAGCCACCATTTGCATATTTTGCAAACCTGGAGTGGGAAGTTCATTATTCAGGTAGCTGAGCGAGCCCTAGCTTTGAAAACTCTTGGTGCAGGATGTGCTTTTACATAGATAGAGATTTTTATTATTATTATTATTTTTGCCCTCCCAAGCATACGGTTTGGTTTAGTCAAGATGTAGAAATGTGTACCTGGAGATACAGTTATATTTAGCAACACATTTATGTCTCCTTGCCAAAGCTTGAAACTTAGTTCTCAATGAGATGAGGGTGAGGGGAGGCAGATACCAATAGCACTTATTCTTATGTACTGCTTCACGGTGCTTTACAGCCCTCTCTTAAGTGGTTTACAAAGTCAGCCTTTTGCCCCCAAGAATCTGGGTCTTTACCGACCTCAGGAGGATGGAAGGCTGCGTCAACCTTGAGCTGGTCAGGATCAAACTGCGGGCAGTGGGCAGAGCTAGCCTGCAACACTGCACTCTAACCACCATGCCACCACCATTTAAACCAGAGTTCCCCAACCTTTCTGGGTTGGCAGCCTGTAGCGGGGGGAGGAGAAAGAGGGGATGGTTTTGTGGGAGGGGCAAGCAAATACGTGTGTGCATATGCGGATTACCTGTTGCTCACTCAAGTGGGGCCGCTAGCGCCCCGACACTTGCACGAGTGAAGCCCCGAGGAGAGCCCGCAAGAGGGGGGCCGCGAGCACCCGCAACGCTCACACGGTCCGGTTGCGAATAGACTGTGGCCCACAGGTTGGAGACCCCCAATTTAAACCATGGCTGTCCAACCTTGGCAACTTTTTAAGACTTTTGGACTTCAATTTGCAGCTTTCTGGGATCATGTGATCACCATTTGCAACCTTCCAGCCAGCTTCCAACAAACAGTCAACGGGGAAACCACGTGATTCGGTTAACAACCATGTCATTTACTTAATAACTGTGTTAAAAAGGTTGTAAAACCGGGTGCAATCACACCATGTCTCGCTTAACAACCAAACCACTTAACAACAAATGTTCCGGTCCCTATTGTGGGCGTAAGCCGAGGACTACTGTAGTGGTCCCTGTTTCTATTGCAGTCTGACCCCAGTGTCCCTGTATTTTCCTTTCCTGCTCCTCCCTTGCAGAGGGCAACTTCTGAGGGATCGCCAGAAGGTTTCCCGGAAACAGCCTGTGTACCTACCCGGTCGAAAGGGATGCTGTATTTTTTCAAGATGGAAGGTGAAATGAGGGTCATCTTGTGTCGCAGGAAGGCATCGCATCCCTGAGAACTCCCAGGAAAAAATCCTACAAAAGGAGAAGAGAGGAGAAAACAAGAGTTAAGTATCACCAGGTCTCAAGAAATACTTGCAATCTCCTTGACCAACAAAAATAAAGTTGCGAATAATCTCAAGGTTACCGGGTATGCAAGGAAGACATTTTTCTAGCAAGTTGTGAAAGGTGCATCCCAAAGAAGGTCCTAGATCAGACAGGGCCTGGCATGCTTCAAAGATCCCGTCAACCAGACAATGTCGGTTGGCGGGTCCGCGGGGGAGAGCTTTCTCTGTGGCCGCTGCGGCCCTCTGGAACCAGCTACCCCCGGAGATCCGGACTGCCCCCACCCTACTGGCCTTCCGCAAGGCACCTAAGACCTGGCTCTTCCATCAGGCTTGGGACCGTTGATCTTGGGAATATAATGGATAAGATCCTGCCCATGAGAGAGGTATGTATGAGTTTTTAATATGGGTTTTATTATTTTACTGTTTTTTACATTTTATACTCTTGGATATGTTGTTAAGCCGCCCAGAGTCCCCAGGGAGTTGGGTGGTCTATAAATCCAATCAATCAATCAATCAATCAATCAATCAATCAATCAATCAATCATAAATAAATAAATAAATAAATAAATAAATAAATAAATAAATAAAATAAAATAAAACCAGACAAGACGACTCAGAAGCCACATTAGCTATATTTTCTAAATTTTTATATGTACTGTTTTTATATTTTAACATTTTATTGTGGACTGCCCAGAATTCCTCTTTAAGGAGATGGGTGGTTCAAAAATGTAATAAAGAAGCCAAAAATCAAATGCATGCATACACACACACACACACACACACACACACACACACACACACACACACACACACACACACTGTAGTAAACCGTTCTAGGAATATATGGAACTACCTGAGAAAGGACTTAGAATCAGCAAAGATTATTTATTGTCATGTTTGCAAACATGGGTGCAAAAGAGCAGGGGACTCAGATCGTAGCGCGTGACATCATTTCATCACATACAAAAACCCACCTCCTTCCCCCTCCTCTTTTTCCTGTTTTTAACATTTCTACTCCAAAGCATCTAAAAAGCATACTTTTATTCTTGTATCTTTCACAGCTTGTAGCCTAGTTCAGTTTTATTCCCTGTTTGTGCTTTCGGCTGGCACTTGTGGTTTAGCGCAGAGCTTATTTCTGTAAAAACAGCTTATACTCTTTTCTAGTTACATATATTTTGTGCTTTAAGCTCTTCAGAAATAATACATATTTTTCTGATATTTAAGCATTTTAAAGCAGTACATATTTTAGAAACAATACAAACTCCATTTTGGTTTACATAAAATGAGTATATCGATTATGTATTGATGTCAATGCATAGTAAGGATAAAGTTAGCAGGCAGAGTCCACAAGTGAGCGCAATGGATCTGTATATCTCTGCTTGGGGTAACACCAAGGATAGGAAAACATGTTGGAAACAGACTAGTCCATCCTTGGCCACATCTGTAGAGACAGCCCATGATAGGAATATGCAGCTTCTCACAAAGTATAAAGAGTTGGAAACTGGGAGAATCATAACCTTATTTGCTTCTTTGTCAGGAAGATTAGGTTATCAAAGAAGAGGCGACAATCTTTTTTTTAAAACAAACGCTAGTTGGCTTCCTATATCCGTGTAGATTTTCTCAATGTTCACAACCAAGCAGAGATTAAGCATCTTATCAAGTGTGTGCATATATGTGAAAGGGAGAGGGAGAGGGAGGGAGGGAGAGAGATTGAGAGAAAGGGAGAAGCAGAGAGGGAGGGGAAGAGAGATATGCAGAGGTGAAGAGAGAAGGACGGGGAGAAGGAGAGAGGGAGGTAGAGGTAGAGGGAGAGAGACATGGAGAGGTGAGAAAGGGACGGGGAGAAGGAGAGAGACAGAGAGAGAGATGAAGAGAGAGGGATGGGGAGAAGGAGAGAGGGAAGAGGACAGAGAGGGAGAGGGGGAGGGAGAGAGATGGAGGGAGAAAGAGAAAGGGAGAAGCAGAGAGGAAGGGAGAGGGAGGGAGAAGGAGAGAGGGAGAGGGAGGGAGAAGGACAGAGAGGGGGAGAGACAGAGGGAACAAAGACCAGACAGAGAGAGAGAGAGAGAGAGAGAGAGAGAGAGAGAGAGAGAGAGAGAGAGAGAGAGAGAGACAGAGACAGAGACAGAGACAGAGACAGAGACAGAGACAGAGACAGAGACAGAGACAGAGACAGAGACAGAGACAGAGACAGACAGACAGACAGAGGTTTACACTTATAGCCTTCAGCATCCAGGACTAATGAAAAAAGTACTTCTTTACTGACTGCAAAGATCCACTCAAAGACCAGCTTCTCTAAGCAACTGAAAACTCTGCTCTTGCCTATTGCTAGTTTTATACTAATATAGTAACAAGCAGAAAGTGTGTATTTCTTTCCCCAAGATGCCGGTGAAAGGAAAGCTTCATCCGGTTCATCAGCATCAAAAATAATTCTTTTCCTTTGGAAAACAGCACAGGTAGTTTATTTAGGACGGTCGCAGTGTCCCCTCGGGGTGACGGGATCCCCTTTTGCGACCTTCTGACAAGCAAAGTCAATGGGGAAGCCAGATTCACGTAATAACCAGGTTACTGGCTTAACAACTGCAGTGGTTAGAATATAGAATAACAGAGTTGGAAGGGACCTTGGAGGTCTTCTAGTCCAACCCCCTGCTTAGGCAGGAAACCCTACACCACTTCAGACAAATGGTTATCCAACATCTTCTTAAAAACTTCCAGTGTTGGAGCATTCACAACTTCTGGAGGCAGGCTGTTCCACAGATTAATTGTTCTCACTTTCAGGAAATTTCTTAGTTCTAAGTTGTTTCTCTCCTTGATTAGTTTCCACTAGGGGTGAAATTCAAAATTTTTCCCTACCGGTTCTGTGGGTGTGGCTTGGTGGGCATGGCAGGGGAAGGATACTGCAAAATCCCCATTCCCTCCCCACTCTGGGGCCAGCCAGAAGTGGTATTTGCCAATTCTCCAAACTACTCAAAATTTCCACTACCGGTTCTCTAGAACCTGTCAGAACCTGTTGAATTTCACCCCTGGTTTCACCCATTGCTTCTTGTTCTACCCTCAGGTGCTTTGGAGAATAGCTTGACTCCCTCTTCTTTGTGGCAACCCCTGAGATATTGGAACACTGCTATCATGTCTCCCTTAGTCCTTCTACTAAGACATACCCAGTTCCTGCAACCGTTCATCATATCTTTTAGCCTCCAGCCCCCTAATCATCTTCGTTGCTCTTCTCTGCACTCTAGAAAGGTATTAACACTTCACGGTGATCTTGATTCTATCCCTCTGTTTATGCAGCCTAGAACTGTGTTGGCTTTTTTGGCAGGTGCTGCACACCACTGTTCCCTCTGAGCTGCACGGCCGCACATGTAATGAGAGAATGCTGCGTGGAAGTTTCTAACTTCCGCACGGCATTTTCTAACTTCCGCATGGCATTTTCTAATGGCAGAGGCTGCGCGCCTGCGCACATGAAAAGAGAAAGCTGCGTGGCAGTTTCTAACTGCTGCACTCCGTTTTCTGATGTTACAGGGAACATTGCTGCACACTGCTGGCTCATATTTAAATGGTTGTCCACTAGGACTCCAAGATCCTTCTCACAGTTACTACTGTTGAGCAAGGTACCACATATACTGTACCTGTGCATTTTGTTTTTCTTGCCTAAATGTAGAACCTTACTTTTTTCACTATTGAATTTCATTTTGTTAGATAGCGCCCAATGCTCAAGTCTGTCAAGATCCTTCTGTATCTTGAGCCTATCTTCTGGAGAGTTGGCTATTCCTGCCAGTTTGGTGTCATCTGCAAATTTGATGAGTTCCCCATCCACCCCCTCGTCCAAGTCATTGATGAAGATGTTGAAGATGTCTATGGAGATTCTGAGTCATCCAGGTCATGGTTGTCCCAAAGGTGCTTTTTAAAACTTTCACGACTCTCTCAAAGAATGCAAATGACCAGCTGTCTACAAGGAATATAAATCCTTCCATTCCCCTCCATCCAGTCAGAGCTGAGGAAGCTTCTTGGATGACAAGCAAAACCTCTTCAAAGAAAAAACAAGAAAGTCCAGTTGCCTCCTGAAAAAGCACCTTTGGGTCATATCGCAGTGGTTCACTTAGGGCAAATGGAGCAAAGCTCACTTAATAATTGTTTTGCTTATCAACAGAAATTTTGGGCTCCATTGTGATCATAAGTCAAGGACTACCTGTATGCAATTTTTGCAACACAGAAATGCCGTTGCCACAGTTGGCAGCTCTTTCAAGTTACATATGTACCTTTAAATTTAATCTATTATAGGTTTAACTCAACACCAGTGAAGCTTGTACTACACTGCAGATAAAAAAGGGTGTGTTGACTACACCAAGGGGGACATTTGCCTGGGTTTCTGATTTTAGGTTTATATGCCTTAGGGCAGCTTGTGGACCAAAACACAAGTACAATGTAAAAATATTTTAATAAGCCCCTATAATGAAATAAAATGCTTAATAAAAGCCAGTGCTAGCGAATGTTGAAACATGTTAAAAGGCACTCTGTTTGTCACGCAAGATACGGGGTTGAAACCTGGACCGTTCTTGCAAAATAAAAAATAAAAAATTCCTTGCTCCATCAAGCAAACCCCTTTTGTCAACATTTTTATTATTACGGCAGCCGTGTGCCATGCAAATGAATTACAAGAAGCCGAACAAGCGAGTTTCACTGCAGCTCTGGTATTATTTGTTCGCTATCCTTCTGCGTTTGTCGAGGTCTATGGAAATGAAATGCTTTTCACGCTGATGATAAGGCAGGCAAGCGGCCAAAACCCAGCCTTAGCTCTTCATGCTGAATGCAGAAAAAGGATTTTTTTTAAGAAAAAAAGAATCTATTGTGCAAGACACAACAAATTTGCTTTGAATCATGCAAAAAGTTGGGGAATTGGCTATTAAAAGGGAGGACTTCCCTTTTGTCAGAGCCCAGAGGTCGGCAAGCCACGGCTCTGGAGCCGCATGTGGCTCTTTGACCCCTTTGCTGCAGCTCCCTGCTGAACTGGTAAACTTCTTCCGCAGTTTGGCGAACCAGCTGATCCCACCACTCGCAGTCACTCCTCGCCTGACCTGAGAAAGTAAGGGTGACGGCAGGGGATGGAGAAATGGCTGGGTCTCATCTTTGCTGAGTCTCGCGGGGGCTTATTCCGGCCCTTGTTGGTGCTGGGCATGCCTTGGTCGCTCGTGGAGACGCGTGATGTGCTCTCTGCCCAGAGTCACTGGCTTGACCAAGCTGCAGCCCGCCTCGCTAAAACGAGAGTTGGCACGATAGGAGGAGGGGACGACAGAAAGGGGGAAGGACCCACAGTGCCCAGCCGTGGCTTTAAACATTAAAAAGGCTAATGTCCTGCTGAGGCGACAAACGGCAGGCCGTTCGAGCACGAATCCTCTGGTAGCGTTCTTTTCGCACCCTTTCTTCTCGGTGGCAGCCAGAGCTAGCGTCGAAGGCCCCTCCCCCTGGAGAGCAGCGACAGGCAGCGAGGTATGAAGTGGTCAGGTCGCACTGGTGGTCAACAGCTGCGACCGCGCTAGGCAAGCAGAAGATGTAAAGTTCGGATGCTACCTCTTCTCAGCGCTTGTAGCCTCCCAGTTAGCTCATTGGATGTGAGAGGGGGGAGCGCAAGAGCTCCCAGACCACTCTCTTTGCCCTATTAACGGAGCCGGAGCCCCTATCCCGAGGTGTCAATGTTGGACCCAGGGGGAAGAGCTAACCCCCCCCCCCCCGTGGCAGAGCCAAGAGGCAGGCCCCGAGTAGCTCGATGCCACCAGTGCCACGGGCAGTCACTGAAGCAAGAAGAGCCGAGGCTCATGACCACAACTGCCCCAGCTGTCAGCTGTCAAATTTAGAAGCCGGGGAAAACAACAACTCACAATTGAAGAATCCAGTAACTAGATGGCTAAAACTATGAATCTAGAATGAGATGACCAAGCCACATCCGTCCAGACTGAGGACTGAGTCATAACTGGGGATTCCAGGCAAGGCGGAGCCCCCAAATTCAAATTAACAGACTCAGTCCTTAACTGATTGGACGAGGTCAACCTATTCTGAATGATAACTCCACCCACTATGGAGAATATCAGTCGTTTACCAAGATTAAACTAAGAGAAAAATTAAACATGTCCCTCTAGGCTCGACTGAGTTTGAAAACTGACTTGGTGGAGTAGAGAAGGCATGTTACAGGCTATTTTTAACTCAGTCCCTTGGTAACCGACCAAAGTTTATCCCATGATTGGACTCTCCTTAGCAGCGCACAGGAGAATAGCTTGACTCCCTCTTCTCTGTGCCAGTTCCTCAAATATAGGTAGTCCAACATACGACCACAATTGAGCCCAAATTTCATGCTGTTCAGTGAGAAATTTGTTAAGTAAGTTTTGCCCTATTTGACGACTTTTCTTGCCACATTTGTTAAGTGAATCACTGCAGCTGATATATTAGTGACACAGTTGTTAAGGGAATCCGGTTTCCTCGTTGACTTTGCTTGTTAGAAGGTCACAAAAGGGGATCACGTGACTCCAGGACACGGCAACCTTCATAGATGTGAGTCAGTTGTCAAGCATCGGAATGTGAGCCACATGACCATGGGGATGGCAGCAACGGTCCTAAGTGTGAAAAATGGTCATAAGTCACTTTTTTCAGTGTCGTTGTAACTTTGAACGGTCACTAAATGAACTGTTGTAAGTCGAGGACTACCTGTACTGGAAGACTGCAACCAGTGTCCTTCTCTTCATTAGACCAAAGTAGGGGTCTGCAACCCGCGGCTCTGGAGCCGCATGTGGCTCTTTCATCCCTCTGCTGCAGCTCCCTGTCGCTCAAAATATGAGCCGGCACGTGATTTATTGAGCTTTTCGACCCATCTTTTTTTTCGGAGTTCAAAATGTTTTTGTTGCATGCAGAAATAAAAATGTGTTTTCTCTGTAGCAGGTCATTGATTTCATAAATGCAACACACTCTAGTTTTTTTTTTATACATAGTATAAAGGTAAAAAATGATATATGCAGTATTATCTTCATTTTAGATGTCAAAAGGGTTTTGTGGCTCCCGGTGTTTTCTTTTCTGTAGGAAACGAGTCCAAATGGCTCTTTGAGTGTTTAAGGTTGCCGACCCCTGGACTAGAGTCACTAGACATACCCAGTTCTTACAGCTATTCATTGCATGTTTTACCCTCCAGGCCCTTAAGCGTCTATGTGGCTTTTCTTCGCACTCTTTCTAGGGTCTCAAGCATCAAACTCTGGTAGATCAGAAGACAGCAAAGATGGTCTTCAATCTGATCCGGCAGGAAAATTCTAGTATTTTTTATGGGGTATGATAAGACAATTCTGTTTGAGACGGTGAAGATTCCCTCCCTCATTCATGTTGATTTGAGCTGTTGTCGTAGGAGAGCTGTGTTAATCCCAACGGTGACAAAAGTTATTAGAAAAAGTGCATTTGGGGAGGGGGAGACCCACCAAAGTTAAAAACACCAGAAAGAGAAGCAGCAGCTTTTTTGAAGGCCCCGTCTGCAAGGCCCACTACAGAGCTCGGCGCTCACAAAAGCTTTTGCCTGTCAATCAAACCTCTTAAGTCAGAAAAGGTGTTACCAGACTCCTGATTTTTATTCTGGTATGTCAATCCTATCATTCATTCCATGTGCTACAGCCAAGTTGCATTCAGCATACAATCTGGCTTTTTTCTGCCTCTTCTAATCAGATGCTTTGCTGGCTTCATTTTTCCAAGACGAATGGCATGTTCCAAATCTGAAAAGGTTATTTTATCTTTCTTTTCAGTGTGTCCCCTCCTTGTGGGCGATGCTCTGTAGTGGGGTGTGAAAACAGTGGCTTCCAAAAAGACCAACAGCCCAACGGAGCTTGCCTCTCCTGCTGATGTTTTTTTAACCCTTGTTAAACCACCCAGATTCTCCCCTGTCGAAGTGGACGGCCACAGAAACTGAAGAAATGAGAAAACATGTGGCAGAACATCAGGCAGAGGACATGCATCACCTTACAGATTCTCCTTGTGCAAAGGGGTAAAAAACCTGCCCGTTATATGAATGCTTTTGAGCTTATCATTCAGGAAAAAATTGATTTATTCCCCAAAGACCTTTCAATTCGAGGGTTTGATGTGGAGATTTGGTCTCCTTTTCTGTCCTTTCTTTTTTAAAAAATAAAAGGAATTCCATAGCACGCTAGGGCAGTGATGGCGAACCTATGGCACGCGTGCCACAGGTGCATGCGGAGCCATATCGGAGGGCATGCAAGGCGATGCCCTATGTCAGCTCCACGGGCAAACCGGAAGTTCGGAAAAACACACTTCCGGTTTCCCTTTGGGCTGTTTTTCGCACTCTGGAGGGTTCAGGGAAGCTTCCTGAAGCTCCGCAATGCGAAAAACGGCAAAACGGGCAAACCGGAAGTTCAGAAAACGCACTTCCGGTTTGCCGTTGGGCTGTTTTTTGCACTACGGACGGTTCAGGGAAGCTTCCTGAAGCCCCGGAGTGTGAAAAACAGCCCAATGGGCAAACCGGAAGTGCGTTTTTCCGAACTTCCGTTTTGCCCATTTTGCCGTTTTTCACAGTCCCAGGCTTCAGTAAGGCCTTTGCGCGGGGGGTGGGGGTGTGTGCGCATGCGCAGGGAGCAGCGTGGGGGGGTTTGTGCGCATGCGTGGGGGGGAGGGAATGGGTGTGGGCACGTTCGCGTGCGCTAGCGCGCACACCCCTACCCCTTTTGGCACGCAAACCAAAAAAGGTTCACCATCACTGCGCTAGGGTCTTCCAGTTGTTGTGGAACAGGTGTTCTTGACATATCTGCATTCTTACGGGTCTTTTTTCTTTTTAATCTCTTCACTTTAAATGATTATGCAGCATTGACCGGGATTGCTAGAGGTGAGAGAATTATAGGCCAATGCTCCTGTAAGGTACCCACTGGGGAATGTTTTCTTTAATAGGATTTTCCTTCCCACTCAAAAATATTATAAATTAAAAAAGCAGGGTCTCATTAGATCCTATGTCAAAGTAAAGCTAACGCCAAGGCAGAATTAACCCATTTGGAATTCAAGTGGCTGCCGGAGATACATACTGACTTTCTGACCAGGTGTTCAAGCTACTACAGAGCAGCGTAGACAGGTTATTAAAAAAGGAGAAGGGAGGCTCAATTTTATTTGGAGGTGGAGGGGGGAAAGCCTACAGATGGGCCCTATGCAACAAAATGAATTTTAATGTGGAGAAAAGCAAAGTTTTACATTTAGGCAGGAAAAATCAAAGGAATAATAATAATAATAATAATAATAATAATAATAATAATAATAATAATAATAATAATAATAATAATAATAATAATAATAATAATAATAATAATAATAATAATAATAACAACAACAACAACAACAACAACAACAACAACAACAACAACAGAGTTGGAAGGGACCTTGGAGGTCTTCTAGTCCAACCCCCTGCTTATGCAGGAAACCCTACACTACTTCAGACAGATGGTTATCCAACATCTTCTTAAAAATGTCTAGTGTTGGAGCATTCACAACATCTGGAGGTAAGCTGTTCCACTGATTAATTGTTCTAACTGTCAGGAAATTTCTCCTTAGTTCTAAGTTGCTTCTCTCCTTGATTAGTTTCCACCCATTGCTTCTTGTTCTACCCCCAGGTGCCTTGGAGAAAAGTTTGACTCCCTCTTCTTTGTGGCAACCCCTGAGATATTGGAACACTGCTATCATGTCACCCCTAGTCCTTATTTTCATTAAACTAGACATACCCAGTTCCTGCAACCGTTCTTCATATGTTTTAGCCTCCAGTCCCCTAATCCTCTTTGTTGCTCTTCTCTGCACTCTTTCTAGAGTCTCAACATCCTTTTTACATCGTGGCGACCAAAACTGGATGCAGTATTCCAAGTGTGGCCTTACCAAGGCATGATAAAGTGGTATTAACACTTCGCGTGATCTTGATTCTATCCCTCTGTTAATGCAGCCTAGAACTGTGTTGGCTTTTTTGGCAGCTGCTGCACACTGCTGGCTCATGTTTAAATGGTTGTCCACTAGGACTCCAAGATCCCTCTCACAGTTACTACTGTTGAGCAAGGTACCACATATACTGTACCTGTGCATTTTGTTTTTCTTGCCTAAATGTAGAACCTTACTTTTTTCACCATTGAATTTCATTTTGTTTGATAGCGCCCAATGTTCAAGTCTGTCAAGATCCTTCTGTATCTTGAGCCTATCTTCTGGGGAGTTGGCTATTCCTGCCAGTTTGGTGTCATCTGCAAATTTGATGAGTTCCCCATCTATCCCCTCATCCAAGTCATTGATGAAGATGTTGAAGAGTACTGGGCTTAAAACAGAGCCTTGGGGTACTCCACTGCATACTTCCCTCCATGTAGATGCAGTTCCATTGAGCACTACACGTTGAGTGCGGTTGGTTAGCCAATTTCGAATCCATCTGGTGGTGATGCTGTCTAACCCACATTTTTCTACTTTATCTAGTAGTAGGTTATGATCTACTTTGTCAAATGCCTTACTGAAGTCCAAGTAAACCACATCGACAGCATTCCTCTGGTCCACTAATTTTGTCACTTTATCAAAGAATGCAATAAGATTAGTCTGGCATGATCTGTTTTTGACAAACCCATGTTGGCTTTTGGTTATTACTTTGTTTGCTTCTAGGTGTTCATTGATTCGTTGCTTGATTATCTTTTCCAAAATCTTCCCTGGTATTGAGGTCAGGCTGATAGGTCTGTAGTCGCTTCCTCCTGTGCTGCATGGCCGCGCTTCGTGTGGGCGTGCATGCATGCGCAGTGCCAAAAACTCAGCTTCTGCGCATGCGCAGAAGCCAAAAAACAAGATGGCGGCACCCACGGACCAGCACCGACAGAACCGGCTTTGTGACGTCACCACCGGTTTACTAGCAGTTCTAAAGAACTGGTTAGAACTGGTAGGAACCCACCTCTGGGTATAAGTACAGATTAGGAGAGACCTGGCTCAAAAACAGTAACTGTGAGAGGGACCTTGGAGTCCTGGTGGATGATCACTTGAATATGAGCCAGCCGTGTGCAGCAGCAGCCAAAAAAGCTAATACAATCCTGTGTTGTAGAAACAGAGGCATAGAACAAAATCAAGTGAAGTATTAGTACCGCTTTATAAAACCCTAGTAAGACCACACCTGGAATACTGCAACCAATTACAAAACCACATTACAAAAAAGATGTTGAGATTTTGGAAAAAGTTCAGAGAAGAGCAACTAAGATGATCAAAGGCTTGGAGACTCAAACATATGAAGAACTGCTGCAGGCTTTGGGTTTGGCTAGTCTAAAGAAAAGAAGAATTAAGGATGACATGGTAGCAGTAGTCCAGTACTTGAAGGGTTGCCACAAAGAAGATGGGGTCAAATTATTCTCCAAAGCACCAGAGGGCAGGATAAGAAACAATGTTGGAAATTAATCAAGGAGAGAAGCAACCTGGAATTAAGGAGAAATTTCCTAACAGTGAGGATTAACAGATTAACAGAGTTGGAAGGGACCTTGTAGGTCATCTAGTCCAACCCCCTGCCCAATGACTGGACACCATTTCTGACAAATGGCAGTCCAGTATCTTCTTGAAAGCCTCCGGTGATGAAGCTCCCACAACTTCCAAAGGCAACTTCTGTTCCATTGGTTGATTGTTCTTATTGTCAGAAAATTTCTCCTTATTTCCAGGTTGAATCTCTCCTTGATTTGTTTCCATCCATTATTCCTTGTCTGGTGCTTTGAAAAATAGTTTGACCCCCTGCTCTCTGTGGCAGCCCCTGAAATATTGGAACACTGCTATCATGTCTCCCCTGGTCCTTCTCTTCACTAGACTATCCATGCCCAGTTCCTGCAACCGTTCATCGTATGTTTTAGTCTCCAGTCCCCTAATCATCCTGGTTGCTCTTCTCTGCACTTTTTTTTTAGAGTCTCAACGTCTTTTCTATAGTGTGATGACCAAAACTGGATGCAGTACTCTAGGTGTGGTCTTACTAAGGCTTTACAGAGTGGTATTAATACCTCACATAATCCTGATTGTATCCCTCTGTTAATGCAATTTAGGATTGCATTGGCCTTTTTGGCAAATATACTGGCTCATAATTAGCTGGTTGTCCACTAAGACTCCAAGATCCTTCTCACAGTTACTGCTATTAAGCCTGGTTTTGCCCAGTCTCCTTGGACAATTAACCAGTGGAACAACTTGCCTCTAGAAATTATGGGTGCTCCATCACTGGAGGCTTTCAAAAAGAGACAGGACACTCATTTATCTGAAATGGTATAGGTCAGTGATGGCGAACCTTTTTCCCCTCGGGTGCCGAAATAGTGCGCACACGAGCTATCACACGTTCGTGCGTGCCCACATCCATAATTCAAAGCCCCCCACTTGCCCCACCCCCCTGTGCATGCGTGCATGACCCCCCCACTCCCCCATTTCCCGACTTCCAGTGGGCCCAGTAGGCCCTTTTTTTGCCCTCCCCAGGCTCCAGAGGCTTTCTTGGAGCTTGGGGAGGGCGAAAACGCTCCCCACCACCACCCCGGAGGCCCTCCAGAGGCTAAAATCGCCCTCCCAGAGCCTCCGCACGAGCCAAAAATCAGCTGGCGTGCACACACATGCGCGCAGGAGCTGAGCTAGGGCAACGGCTCGCGTGCCAGCAGATATGGCTCCGCGTGCCACCTGTGGCACCCGTGCCATAGGTTCGCCATCACTGGTATAGGTTCTCCTGCTTGAGCAAGAGGCTGAACTAGAAGACCCCCAAAGTCCCTTCCAGCTCTATTCTATTCTAAATATTTTTTTTAAAAAAGTAGCCTGTCTTGTGGGAATCAGACCTCACTGATCTTAAGATTCTTACTTCTTTTCTTTTTTCTTTTTAAAGCTTTGTAGGAAACGGTTGTTTCTCATGTTTCTATTGTTAAGTGAACAAGACCACAGCCCTCATAGTAGTATAGGCAGTCCTCAACTTAGAATCATTCATTTAATGACCATTTGAAGCTACAACAGCACTGAAAAAAAGTGCTGGCCTATGACCAGTCCTCGCGCTTACGGCCATCACAGCATCCCTACGTTCATGTGATTAAAATTCAGGTGCTTGGCAACTGGTAGGTGTTTTTTTGATGGTTGCAGCATCCTGGAATCATGTGATTATCATTTGCAATGTATCCAGCCGGCTTCCGACAATGGGGGAAAGCTGGATTCATTTAATGAATCCTGCGTGATTCACTTAACAACTGCAGTGATTTGCTTTATGGTCGTAATAAAAAGGTTGTAAAATCAGGCATGACTCATTTAGCAATACTGGTCTCAATTCTGGTTATAGGTTGAGAGCTGCCTGGAGACCAGAAAAATTGGAGATTTCTGTTTGAGGAATTTAAAGAAAAGATGGACCAGGGGTGACATGAGAGCAGTCTTCCAATATTTGAGGGGCTGTCAGAAAGAGAAGGGAGTCAAGCTATTCTCCAAAGCACCCAAAGGCAAGACAAGAAGCAACGGATGGAAACTAGTCAAGGAGAGAAGCAACCTGGAACTGAGGAGAAATTTCCTGACTGTGAGGACAATTAATCAGTGGAACAGCCTGCCTCCAGAAGTTGTGAATGCTCCAACACTGGAAGTTTTTAAGAAGAAATTGGACAACCTCTTGTCTGGAATGGCATAGGGTGAGTTGGGCTAGAAAACCTCTGAGGTCCCTCCCAGCTCTGTTATTCTGATAAAAGTAGGGTGATGAAGAGAACGAATGGACGGGGGTGGGGGTGGGGAAGGGGAGAAAGCTCACAAAAATAAAATATAATTCCAAGCCATGAAAAACAAAACATTAATCGATGCTACGTGATGGAGTTTTTTTTTTGTTTTTGTTTTAAAGTACAAAGAATTACTGCCTTCTGGCAACTTTTTTCTCCCTCTACTAAAAGCATTTCAATTAGACTTACGAGTGCCTGCCACCCAGTTCACCATCCTTCTCCGCAGTTCCTCTTTTTAATGCACAGTTTAAGTGGCTCTCATTAAAGCGCCTAATAAAGGAGCGCATTTTAAGTGATTAGCACCATTAAAGGTTCCCTCCACGGGTTCCGCCACCCTCCCAGTGAGCCCATTTAGAGCTCAGCTATTCATTTTGCGCATTACTCGCAAGCTTATGCTACGTTCTGAGCAACTTTGCAGCACCGCGTGGGGGGGGGGGGAGTATGGGGTTAATGTTAGGTTCGGTTTCTCCCAGACAGTGCCACACCGTATCTTCTAAAACTTCCCAAATGCAGCAGGGGAATTTATTATTAAGATCGAAATATAGAAGCCACTGCGGTAAACAGACTTTAAGGTTAATTCATCCTTACAAACTGTGGGCAACACAAGTGCATAACGCAGCCATTCTCCCTTCTACTCTCTCTTCCGTTTGACGTTTGCATTAGTTGATCAACATATAAAATACAAAGGGAAATTCAAAAAAGGAATAGAAAACTAGGAGGAGAGGGAGGGAAAAAGAAAAAAAATACAGTTGTAAAGAGGGAAAAGGAAAGAAAAGGGCACCAACTTCCAACTCCCTTTAGCACAGTAGAAGATAACACCATTACAACCTCAACTTTTTAATTTTTACATAAGAGTACGCATTTCTGTAACAACAAACCTATCTAATTAGCAAAAACAAAATCAAAGTTTCATTGTTTTCCCACAGTGCAAGCACAAAATCCGGAAGCAATTTCCAAACGGTAAATATAATCTCTTCTTTGGGTAAAAGAATCCATTTGACCACCTCTGCTTCTCCTTGCTATGGGGAATAATAATTAAGGTCAAAATATAGAAGCCACTGCGGTAAACAGGCTTTAACGTTAATTCATCCTTACAACTGTGAGCAACACAAGCTCTCTCTCTCTCTCTCTCTCTCTCTCTCTCTCTCTCTCCTCTCCTCTCCTCTCCTCTCCTCTCCTCTCCCTCCCTCCCTCCCTCCCTCTCTCTCTCCTTGAGGTGTAAAGACCAGTGGCTACAGACAGGTATATATGTTAAATCTATGGAATCAAATTAGCAATTTGTTGCTGCTGTCCCAAGCAGAGCTGGGAGGCTAGGATAAGACCGGCTTCTGAAAATACTGCACTAATTCTTAAGGAAATTACTACCTTCTCAATTGTCCTAAAATCAAAATGGGATTTAGCAGAATTAGGAGCTCAGCTACGTCTTCTCAAATAAGATTTTCAGTCTTCTGGGGGGGGGGGGGGGTGTTTGTTTGTTTTTTTAACATCCCATGTAACATCTGTATTATTAAGTAATTTGAAATAGTGCAATCCTGGTTTTGCTAGCTAACTCATTACCAAGGGGAAAAGCTTAAGTTCATCTCAGATGGATGTGAGATATACCGTATATCAGGCGATCCAGATTAACGTGGGATGGCTTAGTCAGCAATTCCCAGGTATAAAAATGTAGAAAGCCAAGTGGCAGTAAATGCCACTCTTGTTTTTAATGAAAAGGAGGACTAGGGGAGTGACATGATAGCAGTCTTCCAGTATTTTAGGGGCTGCCACAAAGAAGAGAGGGTCAACCTATTCTCCAAAGCACCAGAGGGCAGGACAAGAAGCAACGGATGGAAACTAAACAAGGAGAGAAGCAACTTAGAACTAAGGAGAAATTTCCTGACAGTTAGAACAATTAATCCATGGAACAGCCTGCCTCCAGAAGTTGTGAATGCTCCAACACTGGAAGTTTTTAAGAAGGTGTTGGATAACCATTTGTCTGAAGTGGTGTAGGATTTCCTGCCTAAACAGGGGGTTGGACTAGAAGACCTCCAAGGTCCTTTCCAACTCTGTTATTCTATTCTATTCTAATCAGTGGAAGGGACTGGTTTTTTCCTCTTTTTATATACTAGTGGCTTTCCCTGTGTGCGTGGTGGTGGTTCCTTGATTAGGATGTTTACTGTTTGAGTAAAACATACACTAAACCCTACTCACTTCTAGCACAGATGACATTATCTAGTTGGGTTATGAAACATCTGCAAGAAAACAACCAAGCTCAGGGAACACCAAGGACCTCACAGTTCAATCCTGAGCTACAAATATTCTCTTCTATGAAAGGACTCATGATCACACCTAGAGATGTGAAGGCCCCGAAAAAAAACGGAAAAATTTGGGGGGGGGGGACAGTTTTTTTCCATTTTTTTTCCTGAAGGCTTTTTTGTTTTTTCCCCAAAATATTGGAAAAATTGAAAAAAGAAAAAAAAACATTGTGGAATATTTTATTTTAACATGATGAATAAAATATTTTAAGACAGGGTGTTCAAATGTTTTCCAAATCATTTCTAAAAAAAATGTATGATATCAGATTATTCTAATTTCTGTGCACTGAGTGAAGACAAGCAAGTCCTAGGTAACAAACTGAACCCTCCAATGCAAGAACAGTTTGCATTTCTTCCTTTAGGAGGTGCTGCCATTGTAACAAGAAAAAGGTTTCAGTTTTGCTTTTGCATGTTAGTGGGTGTGTTTGGTTTGTTCTGTCCTCTTCACTAGGCCTCAAAAGCATTGGAAGAAAATACAGAGCAACCAAAAAAACCTGTGCTGAATGAAGGGACTTATGAGAATGGGGTTTTTATTTTATTTTTATTTAATACTGTGGAGAGAAAATATGAAAAATTGTTACTTTTGGTTTTGAAAATTGTTTTGTGGAGGCTTTTTGGCTGTTCCACATAAACTAGTAAGCAGTTCAGGAGATTGTTGCTCCCTTTTTTATAATAAATATTATAAAAAAGTAAATTCTATTTGTGATAATTGTTTGGATACACTGTATTTTTAATATGCTAGTTGTGATAATTTTATGCCAAGTCAAATTGTCCATAGTCATATTTTATGTTCCTAAAGTAACAGAATGACTTTCAATCGTAAAAAGACAAAAAAGTGCTAATGTAGCATTTTTTCAATGTTTCCGAAAATTTCCATTCCCCCCCCCGGAAAAAAACGGAAAAAAACCGGGGAGGTTTCCGAGCTTCAAAATTTCTGGAAATTTTACATCTCTAATCACACCAAGAATCATTCCCCCCACCCCCAAATACAACATATTCATCCACTTCCAGATGGAACAGCTAAGAGCAAAACCACGTCTCTTGACCAAATTATTGCAATACAGTATTAACTTCCAAAATCAAAGGGAGGTGGGCAGCAAAAGAAATAATATCCCATAGATTCGGTTTAACACAGACTTCCAAATCCTATTTTGAAACGCAACATACGTCTACATCATCTTATGGGCAATCAGGATTTATGGAGATTTTTATCCATGGCGGAAATGGCGGTTTTTGTAAAAGCTTGACATATGACCAAGAGAAAATGGTATGAATAAAAAAATTGGTTTGCAGCTCTCATTTTCCAGTCACTGGTTTTCAATATGTTATTTCTATTTTGTGCAATGTCGCCAGAGGGAATGGCTTCCTAAGAGACGGGCGTGATGCTTTCCTTCATCCGGACACCTCATGTATTTTTTCTATTTATTTGACATTGAAGGGGCAGCCCAATAACTAACTGCCTGCCTTTTTATTGTTCATTCCCTCCCCACCCACCCAAAGAAAATAGTCAGTTAAGTAAGAGTCAAGAGTCAGGCTTCACCATTGGTCTGTATCACACAGGTACTGAAAATCAAGAAGGGAAAATGCAGTTGTTTAGAGAACACTTATTACGAGTAGTCCTTGACTTACAACAGTTCATTTAGTGACCATTCAAAGTTACAACAGCACTGAAAAAAGCGACTTATGACAACTTTTCACAATTGTTGCAGCCTCCCCATGGTCACGTGATCAAAATTCAAAACCTTGGCAACTGGTTCATATTTATGACGGTCGATGGTCTACTTTATCAAATGCCTTATTGAAGTCCAAGTAAATTATATTGACAGCATTCCTCTGGTCCACTAATTTTGTCACTTTGTCGAAGAATGCAATAAGATTAGTCTGGCATGATCTGTTTTTGACAAACCCATGTTGGCTTTTGGTTATTACTTTGTTTGCTTCTAGGTGTTTGCTGATTTGTTGCTTGATTATCTTTTCCAGAATCTTCCCTGGTATTGAGGTCAGGCTGATAGGTCTGTAGTTTCCTGGATCTATTTTGTTTTCCTTTTTTGAAGATGGGAACTGCATCAGCTCTTTTCCAGTCCTCTGGCAGTTCCCCGGTGCTCCAGGATCTTTGAAAGATATAGTTCAGTGGTTCTGAGATCTCATCTGCCAGTTCCTTCAGAACCTTGGGGTGTAATCCATCCGGTCCTGGTGATTTGAACTCGTCTAGGCTAGACAGGTGTTCACTTACCATTTTCTTCCCTATTTTAACTTGTGTTCCTAATATATTTTTTGTGGTGCTGTTTTTGATAGGTTGGGACTGTTTTTTCCTTTCTTCACCTTCTCTTCTGTTAAGTCTGTTCCTTTTGAATAGTTTGTATCCTTCCATCACTACATTCCAATCATGAGTTTCATCCCACCAAGTAATGGCAAATATATCGTAACTGCCTTTATGTACTAATACTTCAAGCTCACCCTGTTTGTTCTCTAAACTTTTGAGCAGTCGTATATAGGCATTTGAGTCCTTCATGGCTGACCCTGGGTATACTTCCGATATTTCCTACTTTATATCTGAGTTTTCCTTCCTTTCTTCCCATCAGTTTCTACCTCATTGTTTGATTGGATGTCTTGGGGTTTGTGCTTGGAATTAAGTCTTAAAGATCCTAAAGACTGATCACCCTTCCCCTTCATTTTTAGTTTAAAGCCCACCTGATAAGTTGAGCCAGTCATTTTCTGAATACATTCTGCCTGGTTTTTGTGAGGTGCAGCCCATTCTTTGCCAAAAGCCTTTCATGTGGGTAGTGCAGTCTTTTCCCACTTTCCTGAGGTTCAGAAGGGGCTAATCTGACTGAATCTCTATTTGGAGGCCAAGAGTGGTCACTGAAATTGTGTATGGTCCACAAGTCTTAAAGTTGCCAAGGTTGGAAACCCCTGAATTAAACTGTGATATAGAGACATAATGCCACAGGCTCTTATCTTAGTACATCCCATGGATCTACATTTTCTTTTTTTCTTTTTTTTCACTTTTGGTGTCTGGAATTCTGCTTCCTCCTCTTGATTTTTTTGGATATGGTTTTTCTCCCTGCCCTATTGTTTTATTGATTTATTTGCGAACTTCCTCACAAGCAAAGCCAATGGGGAAGCCAGATTCCCTTAACAACCATGCTGCTAACTTAACAACTGCAGTGATTCACTTAACAACTGTAGCGAGAAAGATGGTAAAATGGGTCAAAACTCACTTAACTGTCTCGCTTAGCAATGGAAATGTTGGGCTCACTTGTGGTCATAAGTCGAGGACTACCTGTAGTTAATAGTGATTCTGTTTAGCCCAAGCCGAAGTGATAGTCTTAAACACTGTAAATAGCCCTGGGCCTGATTACATAAAGAAGTTGTTTCCAATGAGGTTTATATGATAAAAATATGGCATAAGCTCTTTTAAGTGAGTCTTTTGCTATTTCTCCTTGGCGCTCACTTTATCTTGATTATTTTGAAGAATAGAGAAGTCAGGTGTAATAGAACAGCTACTCACAGTTATATTCTTAACGACAGTTAAGAAGGCAAAAGGGCACTAAGACAAAAGTCTAAGCGTGACAGAAGAAAATTGAAACCTATTGAATTTAAGACAGATAAATTATTGTTCTTTTGATAGAAGCATTTCACTCGTCCGTAAATTTTCCACAGGCAGAAATTCAGGACTGCTCCCAGTAAAAATACTGTGTATTAAATCAGTGGTCCCCAAACCTTTTGGGCACCAGGGACTGGGTGCATGGAAAAACTGTTTTCCATGGAACCGGCATCACCGGCATGCACGTGTGTGGTAGCGTGTGAAACTATTCCCTCCCCTGGTCCGTGGAAAAATTGTTTTCCACGGACCAGGGAGAATGGTTTTATGTGTTACCATATTGGCAGGATTAGCAAAATGCTTTCAACCAGTAGTTCTCAACGTTTTCTTCATCCTGGAAGCCCTTTAAATAACTTTTGTGGCCACAGACTCCCCAAGTCTTAACTCAGAGGTCTTCAAACTTGGCAACTTTAAGACTTGTGGACTTCAACTCCCAGAATTCTCCAGCCAGAGAATTCTGGGAGTTGAAGTCCACAAGTCTTAAAGTTGCCAAGTTTGAAGACTTCTGTCTTAACTGAAGATTTAAATCATAACATTTTTTCAAGCCTTCGCAGACCCCCGTGATGACATCACACCCCTCCCCGGATCACAGATGGAAAAGCACTGCTTTAATCTAAAAGGCTTAGGAGAGAAACCTAAATGGCTAACTTTAGAAGGCATGATATGTGAACCGGTCACAGTGCACCACAATGGATGCCCTTCATACAGAAGCGATCACAAACGTCATATATAGCTATACACATATTCTCAGTTTATGTAGCATCAAAACTTGTGTAACATTATTGATTCATTTGCCCCAAATTAGTCCTTGAGCAGGCACAGAGTCAACCCCTTTGATGTACGTAATAATCTTACCTTTGGCCAGTCTTTCCAGCCTCTTGCCGTGTTCTGGAGGTATAGCATACCTGGCAAAGGAAAGAAAAGCTCATCAGAAAAATTAAGCCTAGAATTTCTGCTCCCAAATTGATTCATTAGGAATCTGTTGGCAGAAGTTTGTTCTTTGCCCTTCACAACCCACCAGCCAGGAGTTTTCCCCTATCAAAAGATCTCCTCCCTTCTCTAATCATTATTTCAAACATGAATAACAGAGTTGGGAGGGACCTTGGAGGTCTTCTAGCCCAGCCCCCTGCCCAAGCAGGAAACCCTACACCAGTGGTGGCCAACAGACGAGTTCAGATGCGCCATACAACTCAAGCACGTTTTTTACCTTCTTACTTTCACGTTTGGGGTTGTAAAATAGGGATAGGGGTAGGATCTGCTTTGCTTAAGGGAGGAAAAGGAATAACTCAATCACGCAATTCAATTTTCTTTTGCACTGTAACAGGAATTTAAGCATAGAAAAGTATAAAACTAAAACTAAAAAAAAGTGAAAAAGAACAAATAGATCACAAGCACGTACGTCATTTCACACAAAATATCAATTATGTGGAATTTGAATTCTATGTTCGCGTCAAGAAAAAGTAGTGGCGCTCTTCTTTGACAAACATAATATATATTTAATCTTGAATCTGTCTTTCAATCACTCTCAATACAGAAACCACGCTAGTACACTCAATAAAACACTGCTTCAAACTCCATGCCACGATGGCTCACTCAGAACTGACTGACCATATCGAATGCTCGCCGCTCATTCGCACGTGACTTCAAACACATGATGTGTTGCTTGTGCGCGGTGTTTGCGATTGTTTGAGCAGGAACGCGGAATGGCAACACCGATAAAAATATTTGTACGTTTGTAAACCCGCCTAAAGTAACATCTCACAAGTTCCATTCTAAGTTTCAGACACCGAGAAGTTGAACATTACCGAAGGCTGTACGAATTGAACTGAGATCACTTTGGTGTTGAAAATATTAAGATGGATTCAGTTATGACACCTATTTAAAAAAATAAGTAGGTGCAAGTATGCAATGCGCCACTTGTAATCATCTAATGCGCCACATTTGGCGCATGCGCCACGGTTTGGCCACCCCTGCCCTACACCATTTCAGACAAATGGCTGTCCAATCCCTTCTTAACAATCTCTAGTGTTGGTGCACCCACAGTTCCTGGAGGCAAGTCATTCCACTGATTCTAACTGTTAGGAAATTTCTCCTTAGTTCTAAGTTGCTTCTCTCCTTGATTAGTTTCCACCCACTGCTTCTTGTCCGGCCTTCAGGGGCTTTGGAGAATAGCTTTTTTTTAACTGCTTTTGACTTGTTTTTTTGAATTGTTTATTTTTTTATTTTTTTATTTTTATTTCCTTCTGAGCATGCACAGAAGCTGAGTTCCGGCGCTATGCATGCAATCGTCATCTTTTTTTCGGCTTTGTTTTTGGTTTTTTCGGATTTTTCATTACTGCGAAGCGCGCACACCCACACAGCGCACCCATGCGGCGCGGGAGGGAGTGAACCGGCAGCGAGGTAAGTTGGAACCCACCCCTGGTTTGCTCTGTTTATATCCTGTACATATGCCTTGTCCTGATGATGTTACATAGTTGGGCAGTAAACTCATGAAGCTCAGAAAGCACCAAGGACGACCTCCTCCTCCCTCTCCTCCTCCCTTCCTCCTCCTCCCTCTATTGCTCTCCTTCTCTTTTCCTCCTCCTCTCCTCTCTTCCTCATCCTTCTCCTCTCCTCCTCTCTTCCTCCTCCTCTCTTCTGTTCTTCCTCCTCCTCCTCTCTTCCTCTTCCTCGCCTCAAATCCCACTCTCTTCTAGCACTGCTGACATTACCCAATTGAGTCATGAAACATCTGCCAGAAGACCACTAAGCTCAGAGAGCACCAAGGACCCCACAGTTCAACCCTGGGCTACAAATATTCTCTTCTATCGCTAAGTTCCTGGCTTTCCCATAGGAGAAGCCTCTTTCATTGACAGCTACAAAGACTCTTGAAGCAAATATTTTTTTAAAAAAAAAACAATATATCCCAAACTTTCTATAGATCAAAGTGATGTTTTTCCTCTGAAGTGATCAGCAAACTCATGCTCTAATGTTAAGTGGGCGATCCAGAAAGAAAATATGGACAGAAAAGGAGCCCTGGGACATTACCTTTAACTTATTTCTGTTTTGCTTGCCTTGAATTTTAATTTTTTTAAAAGCTATTTTTTCACTAACATTAAACAAATAAAACAATGAATAAATTAGATCCAAGCGCTTCTTCCGGTGGATTAGCAAGACATGAGCTATCCGATTTCTTCTGGGAATGTGTTGAAAGTTTGGGGCGCATTCACTGTTAGGAGGCAGTCAACGATGAATGCCATTCTTTGGATTAGGATGCTATTTTTACTTAATTACCGCCTGTAATTGGGTGTTAGAAAGATAAGATTAATTGAATTGTGAGGCTGTTGAAGTTAATATTGTTGGAACGTGGCTGCCCTGTTATCATAGTTTGCAGAAGTGCCTAACTGAATTCTAGAGAGAGGTCCCACAGAATTAGTATGGAGCGGCTTGGATAGGAAGTCAGAAAACTGCATTAATTGAGTTTAAAAATCAGGAAAGAGAGGAAAAAGATTGCAAGTTTTGCCAGTCATGCTAAGAGCCACCAGCATACTCTTGCTCAGAAGGGAGGGGGGGCACTTATTACTTTCTTTCAAATTAAAAAGAGAAAATGAACTGCGGGGTCCTTGGTGCTCTCTGAGCTTGCTTGTTTTCTTGCAAACATTTCATTACCCTAACTAGGTAACATCATCAGTGCTAGAAGGTAGTGGGGTTTGTGCAGGAGGAGGAGGAGGAGGAGGAGAAGACTATGGGGTCCTTGGTGCTCTCTGAGCTTGCTTGTTTTCTTGCAAACATTTCATTACCCTAACTAGGTAACATCATCAGTGCTAGAAGGTAGTGGGGTTTGTGCAGGAGGAGGAGGAGGAGGAGGAGGAGGAGGAGGAGGAGGAGGAGGAGGAGGAGGAGGAGGAGGAGGAGGAGGAGGAGGAGGAGGAGGAGGAGGAGGAGGAGGAGGAGAAGACTATGGGGTCCTTGGTGCTCTCTGAACTTCTTACAGACATCTGATTACCCAACTAGGTAACATCAGCAGTGCTAGAAGGGTTTGAGAAGGAGGAGGAGAGGGAGAGGCAGGAGGAGGAGGAGGAGACGGAGAATAGCAATAGCACTTAGACTTATATACCACTTCATAGTGCTTTACAGCCCTCTCTAAGCGGTTTACAGAGTTCAGCATATTGCCCCCAACAATCTGGGTCCTCATTTTACCGACCTCAGAAGGATGGAAGTCTGAGTCAACCTTGAGCCGGTGAGATTTGAACTGCTGAACTGCTGAACTAGCAGTAGCCTGCAGTGCTGCATTTAACCACAAGAAGAAGAAAGAAGAAGAAAGAAGAAAGAAAGAAGAAAGAAGAAAGAAGGAAGAAGAAGAAGAAGAAGAAGAAGAAAAAGAAAAAGAAAAAAAAAGAAAAAGAAAAAAAAAGAAAGAGAAAGAGAAAGAGAAAGAGAAAGAGAAAGAGAAAGAGAAAAAGAAAGAAAGAAAGAAAGAAAGAAAGAAAGAAAGAAAGAAAGAAAGAAAGAAAGAAAGAAAGAAAGAAAGAAAGAAAGAAAGAAAGAAAGAAAGACTGTGGGGTCTCTGGTGCTCTGTGAGCTTCCTTGTTTTCTTGCAGGTGTTTCATGGCCTGACTAGGTAACATCATCAGTACTAGTAGGGAGTGGGGTTGGCTCTCTGTTTACATAGAAATGGCTTGCTCCCTTCTAGCACTGATGTTGTTACCTGGTAGGGTCATGAAATGTCTGCAAGGAAAGAACCAAGCTCAGAGAGGAACCAGGAGCCCACATTTCAACCCTGAGCCACCAATATTCTTTTCTGTTGAGAGAAATAAAGCTACAGTCTCCCTTCAAGGCAAAGAGAAGTCCAAGCCTGGTGAACAGCTTTGTGTCCAAGTCATGTAACTAATCACTACAGGTAGTCCTCAACTTACAACAATTCATTTAGTGACCAATTGAAGTTACAGTAGCACTGAAAAAAAGTGACTTATGTCTTGTTTTCCACATTTCATCCTTGCGGGCATCCCCGTGGTCACATGATCAAAATTCCACTGCTTGGCAACCGATTCATATTGATGACGGTTGCAAATGTCCTAGGACCATGCGATTCCCCTTTTGCGACCTTCTGAGAAGCAAAGCGAACGGGGAAGCCAGATTCACTTAACAACCGTGCTCCTAACTCAACAACTGCAGCAATTCACTTAACAGCTGTGGCAAGGACGGTCGTGAAATGGGGCAAGACTCGCTTAACCGATGTCTCACTTAACAACATAAATTTTGGGCTCAATTGTGTCCGTACAGCGAGGACTATCTGTAATCTACATTCCAACATGATGCTAAATCAGGGGTCCCCAAACTTGGCAACTTTAAAACTTGTGGACTTCAACTCCCAGAATTCTCCAGCCAGCTATGCTGGCTGGAGAATTCTGGGAGTTGAAGTCCACAAGTCTTAAAGTTGCCAAGTTTGAAGACCTCTGTGCTAAATGTGAGATGTTTAGACAAAACATCTGCAGGTACTGCAGCCACTTTAGCTGACTATGATCCGCAGGTCAGCGGTTCAAATCTCACCGGCTCAAGGTTGACTCAGCCTTCCATCCTTCCGAGGTAGGTAAAATGAGGACCCAGATTGTTGGGGGCAATATAATATATATTGCTTATTGGTGTAAACCGCTTAGAGCAGTGGTTCCCAACCTTTCTAATGCCGCGACCCCTTAATATAGTTCCTCATGTTGTCGTGACCCCCAACCATAAAATTATTTTCGTTGCTACTTCATAACTGTAATTTTGCTACTGTTATGAATCATAATGTAAATAATATGCAGGATGTATTTTCATTGTTACAAATTGAACATAATTAAAGCATAGCGATTAATCACAAAAACAATATGTAATTATGCCAGATCAGAAATTCTCAGGCCAGTCTTTGCAAGAGCACAAGGAATATCATCTTCCACTGGATCCGACCCAGCTGTCCTCCTTCCCGCCGTCGTGTGCTGTGAAACTTAAGTGGTCGTTGGCTGCCCGTTCCCTCCCGTGACTCCCTTTCCCTTCGACACCAGCGGGAAGAAACTGCCGCTGTGAGCAGGAGACAGGGGCGGCCACAGATGTCTTAAGCACCGCCTTGTACTCTCCAGTGCGCAATCTTGCGACGCCACGCCCCTTAGCTCGGCCGCCAGGCATCACAAACGCCTCTCACCGAATGGCACCTCTCCCAACCAATCGGAGGGCTCGGGCAACTTGAGCCGATATGGCCAGGCTTGTGGCAGTGGGGAGGGGGCTGAGGATGCCAGGGCGACCCCTGGGAAATGGTCGTTTGACCCCCAAAGGGATCCCGACCCCCAGGTTGGGAACCACTGGCTTAGAGAGTGCTTGCTCTGTGAGGCGGTATATAAATATCACTAATAAATAAATAAATAAATAAATAATAAAAACCCAGCTGCCTGTTAAGGCCACAGAAATCCTTAACAGAAGCTCTTCCTCCAAACTCCTCCAACCACACAAGGATATCTTGACATCTGACTAATTCTGCCCCAAACAAGCCAGCATCATTTTACGCACCCTGGGACCAACTCTCATCTCTCCCGCGCTTGTTCCTCTTACATCTTGCCAAACACTAACTGAAGCATTTTGGCTCGTCTGCTCCAGAAGAGACAGCTACAACCGGCTGCCTTCGGAGGGGAAAAGACAAAATGTCAAGGAAGATCAAACTGTTCACTCATTAACCTCAAGGAGAGGTGTCAAAACAAGAGAGATGTTCAAATACCCAGAAATATTCTTTCTGCCAGTTTGTCTGAAATTCCCCCGTGTTTGGAGGGGAGGGAGAGGGAAAAAAGAGGTTTACGAAGGGAGTAGAGTTAACACAGACATTTCCTCTTTTTCGTTAAAAGGAGGAGACGCATAAAAATAATTATCAAACCTCTCTGCCTTATGTTGCTAAAAGCTTAAGGGAAATGGGCACTTGCAATTTTCCAAGACAAAAAACAAATATTTAGACGTAATCTTGAAAAGGGAAAGCAAACAATAGCTACAGAACTTAGACACTGGTGTTTCAACATGTGGATGCCCTGATGGAAATGGGGAGGACAATGATATTACATGAACTGCGCATATGCACTAGAAAATCAGGGTGTACATTTTTAGATAAAAACCAACTCCAGTTTCATTCCTGGTGAGCGTGAGGAACAGTCCATATACTTTTCTTGGCAATAATGCAGACATAATTTTATTTTTCTTTCTTTCTTTTAAATTTCCAGTCTAATTTAGATGTAGGAATATCTGATGATGTCCTCTCCAAGTGCTAATACTGCGTATTTTCTCTTTGGGGAATTAGTCAAGTGTCCTAGATGTTGCCAGCTATCCATTTTTTTAAATATAAATCTGATTGCTGGTTTGATTGTGTTGCTGCTTCCATGGGGTGAAGGGGGAAGTGGGGTTGATCGGTTTTTATTACATGGTGGGTTTTTTAAATTGTGTAAATCGCCTGCAGTCACCTATGTGCGAGTTGGGCAGATACATAAATGTAATGAGTGTGTAGACATACATAAAAAGACCACAAACATGCACACGCACACATACCCCATTCCTACTTACATATACATCATTCTTTTGCAATTTTGATCCCTGCAGTTTCTATGGCACCCATGTCACAGGGGCAGTATCGAGTTTTATAAGGGGTTTTATTCATTTATATCCTGCCTTTATTATTTTTTACAACAGCAGCAAACATATCCAACACCCCTCCCTCCTCTTTTCTGCCCAACAACCACCCTGTAAGGTGGGTTGAGCTGAGAGAGAGGGACTGGCCCAAAGTCACCCAGCCGGCATTCACGGCTAAGGCGGGACTAGAACTCCCGGTCTCCTGGTGATTGGCCCAAGATCACCCTGTTGGCTTTCATGTCTAAGGCGGGACTAGAACTCCCGGTCTCCTGGGGATTGGCCCAAGATCACCGTTGGCTTTCATGTCTAAGGCGGGACTAGAATTCACTGTCTCCTGGTGATTGGCCCAAGATCACCCTGTTGGCTTTCATATCTAAGGCGGGACTAGAACTCCCGGTCTCCTGGTGATTGGCCCAAGATCACCCTGTTGGCTTTCATGTCTAAGGCGGGACTAGAACTCCCGGTCTCCTGGTGATTGGCCCAAGATCACCCTGTTGGCTTTCATGTCTAAGGCGGGACTAGAACTCCCGGTCTCCTGGTGATTGGCCCAAGATCACCCTGTTGGCTTTTATGTCTAAGGCGGGACTAGAATTCACTGCCTCCTGGCGACTGACCCAAAGTCACCCTATTGGCTTTCATGCTTAAGGTGGGACTAGGCCCAAAGTCACCCAGCTGGCTTTCATGGCAAAGGCAGGAGTTGAACTCACCGTCTCCCACTTTGTAGCCTGATGCTGTCAGCTCCTGCATACCGGCTGTCTGGGAGCTGCCATTCGGTGGAGAGAGGCTGCACTGGTCTTTGAGCAGCTTGGACACTAATGCAAGAAGCGATTCTCCTTTAAGAACTGCAAGCTGAAGACGGATACTGGCTTATGGAATAGCACGGCTAATTTCCAGACCCCGGGGGGAGGGACATGCGTGTGTGAGTGGGTGGGTGGGTGATTAATGAATATAAGGGGATGGGGAGCACGGGTGAGCAGCCCTAACCAGAGTTTCTCTTTGAGATCATAAGTGAGTGCCAGGAAAGAAGTAAAGCAGACATTAGCAAACCAGGTTTGTGTGTGTTTGTGTTTCTTTCTTTTTCTTTCCGTTTTGTAACCTGACAGAATTGTTAGGGCTCCACACAGTTAATTATGGCTGAAGGCAGGGTGCCAGAGTTGGAGGTAGTTGACCTTGAGAAGTGGAAACTACTGTGCTGGAGGCCTTATCAGAACCAGCTGAGAAGCCCCATGTGGACGTCAGGCCAAAGGAACATCCCGGGGCCCAGAAGCCTCTGGAGGAACAGCTGCAGGTAGCAGAGATTAAGCCTGGTGAGACCAATGACTGGTGGATGGGCAATCCTGAGACTGTGGGCTATCAAGGCATGGGGGGGGGGCTGCTCACACCTTCAGGGACCCATTTCACACATATCTGATGATGATGAATGGAGTTACTCCACAGAAGTGGGTAATCAAACAATCACAGTCTTGCAGGAGATTCAGAGAGGAGAGGCGTGGCAATGTCTGGCAGAGGCCAGGGGTGGGCCCAACCTCCTCTCCTGGGGCCTCCTTGCAGTTTCTGGCTGCAGGGCACGGGTCGTCAGCATGAAGCCCAGGGGCTCCTGGGTAGGGGGGACCCAGAGGAAATCCCCAGAGACAACAAGGGCCTCAGCTGGGTTCTCCTACAAACAGCAAGCTGGAACAGAGAGGCCCCACTTGTATGAGGACTGGACTAACCTTCCAGCCGGCCCAGCTACAGGCCACCTCCTTGGCCCAATGGGACGATGGGATCCACCGGCAGTGAGGGCCTCATTCGACGGAAGCCCTGAAAAAGTGGCACTATTCCTGGGACAAGTATGTATGTATGTATGTATGTATGTATGTATGTATGTATGTATGTATGTATGTATGTATGTATGTATTTATTTATTTATTTTCCTTCCTTCCTTCCTTCCTTCCTTCCTTCCTTCCTTCCTTCCTTCCTTCCTTTCCTTCCTTCCTTCCTTCCTTCCATTTCTATGCCACCCAACTCCCTAGGGCAGTGATGGCGAACCTTTTTTGGTTCGCGTGCCAAAAAGGGGGGGGGGATGCGTGGGATCACGTGTGTGCGTGCCCACACCCATAATTCCATGCACCCCCATGCATGCGCATATGACCCCCCCCCCCACTCCCAGCATGCAATGGCACGCCCATTTTTTGCTTTCTCCAGGCTTCTAGGAGCCTGTGGAGGGTGAAAACGGCCTTCCCCACCCCCTCTGGAGGCTGGAAACGGCCTGTTTCCTGACTCCCAGTGGGCCCAGAAGGCCCGAAAATCAGCCGGCTGGTGCGCACATACGCACCGGACCTGAGCTCGCGTGCCCACTGATATGGCTCCGCGTGCCACTTGTGGCACCCGTGCCATAGGTTCGCCATCACGGCCCTAGGGACTCTGGGCGGCTCACAACAGAAGAACAAACATCAAATCAATACAAAGACATCTAAAAGCAGTTTAAAAAACACATTTGCAATTCCAAACAGTGTCAGCCATCCGTACATCCATGGCCCGACCTCGCTAGTCATCCCCAAAGGGTCAGTGGGCCCAGGCCTGTCGGAAGAGCCAGGTCTTTATGGCTCTCCGGAAGGCCAATAAAGTATTGCATCATTTTGATCGTTATGGGAGGTTATATAGGTCCCAATGGGATATGGTCATGGCAGTGGCAGCAGTCATGGTCGGGGAGGCTGGCGAGTGGGTGACCATGCTACAGAACTAGGGGACCTGGGTCTCTTCTTGTCCGCCATCCAAGAGCGATTCGAGGACCACACTAAGACGCAGCAGACTGAGGGGGAATTGCTGAAAGTGAAGAAAGAGGGAGGCCTGTGACGGAATATATTACGGAGTTCAGGAGGTTAGTAGGGAAAGTACGTGGGTGGCCGGAGAAGTTGGTGGTACACCAATTCAAAGCCGGGCTTGACCGGACTCTGCGACAAGCTTGTGTGTGTCGGGGACTAGCCCCTAGAATGGCAGCATGGTTCCAAGCTGCGACTGAATTAGATGTCGAGTTTCGGGAAGACCGATAGAAGAAAGATTCCTCGAGGCCAAGGACCACCACCCCGTCCGGTCAACCAAGTCCCTGCCTCCAGGCCACCATCCTCTCAGGCACCTCCTACAGGGTCTCTAACCTTGACAACTTTAAGACTTGTGGACTTCAACTCCCAGAATTCCTCAGCCAGCTTTGCTGGCTGAGGAACTCTGGGAGTTGAAGTCCACAAGTCTTAAAGTTGCCAAGGTTGGAGACCCCTGTGGACCTACGCCATTTGCAGGGAGGGTTCCGCTGGCAAGGTCGGTTATGACGTGCTTCCGTTGCGGACGGCCGGGACATAGAGCCGCAGATTGCATTGACGACGGTCCCAAGGCATCCCTGGGCTCTACCAGCATAAAAAGGGGATCCACCCAGAAAACCATCCATCCGACACCAGAGAAATCCCGTGTGACACGCCAAAGGGTCCAGACACAATCAACCCTGGTCTCCGCTACCCTAGATAGCACAGACGCCAGTGAGAGCGATGGGGAGTCAGATCCAATGGTGCGTATGCCCATAAAACTGTAGTCCAAGTGGTATTGGAGGCCAGTAAACACCGGATATGCAATGCCCTCATCGACTCCGGTTGTACCCGATGTCTGATGAGTGCGGGGTTGCTGCTGATCTGGGTGTGGGACTCCATACGTTAGCTCAACCTATTCGGTTTGAGCAGATGTACGGATCATTGTTGGGAGGACAACCAGCTATGCACATCACTGGGAAAGTAAGGATGGATCTAGGACAGCATAGGGAAGAGTTGAGGTTTGTAGTGGTCCCTCGGATCACCAAGATTATCCTGGGGCTAGCCTGGTTGGACAAATGGGGCCCTACTATATGGTGGGGAGGGGGTTGCCGACACCTAAGGATAGGGTCCTAGACCAAACCACTAGACCAGTGTTTCCCAAACTTTTGACATATGTGTACCGCTTCTATAATTTTCGTAACGCTGAGTACCCCTCATAAAAAACATATGCTTTAATAAAAATCAAAATATATTTATTTTTTCTTTTTTTGGTACGTACACAAAATAAAAATTGTATTTTATAAAAATAATCAAAATCAGTGGAACTTACTAAAGCACGATAACAGGCGCCCGGAACTAATTATAAGTTGTCTCTGTAACGAAGTGCAGTATATTCACGCCGTATCACGCCTCACAAGACTGTCTAACCGTTAGATAACACTGCAATTCTCCGGCGTTCAAACAGCTCCGCGGCTCAACGTCAACTGTTAATGTTCCCGCAGTTTAAAAATGGCCGAACTCGAGCTGCGCGAAGGATGCGCAGAAGTTCCCGCCATAATGAGTTGCGATACGATGTACGATGGCCTGAGTTCACGTGTAAAAACTGCGATACGCGCCTATTTCTTTCCTTGTTCTGTGAGCGCAGCTAAGCACGGTGCAGTGGATATTCCCACGTGATCCCCACCAAACTCCGGTGCAACGCATACCCCCACCAAACTCTTCCCATACCCCTGGGGGTACGCGTACCACACTTTGGGAAACACTGCACTAGACCAAACTGTCTCTTCTATAGGTTTTTCTGCAATTGTCTTTTGAAACAGCAGTGAAGAGAATGCTTATAAAAATGTAAGGATTCTGGACAAAATCTTGGATCCAATCAAAGCGAAACTGATCACGGGGATTGATCAGTGATTTTAGTGGAGCAATTGCAATACAGGGATTTCCCCCCCCCCTCCCCAAGGAAGGACTCTCCTATTCATTTCAAGAAACTGAACCGTCTGCCTGCTTCAAATAAGATGCTTACTTAACCAGACTTTTCCACTAATATTTTCTCAACACTTAAAAAAAAAAGGGGTGGGGAAAAAGCCTACAAGCCTACGGCCCCTTTGAAGAATAAGTGAATTTTTTTGAAGCTAGGTGAGTCGAGCCAGCCAAGATGTTAGACTTCTATCTATAAGCGGTACCCATCTATTATCACTAATTCGCAGAGCTGGCTCTGGGCTGTTGTTGTTCCTGATCCAGCTTCTACCTTATCATTCGAGGGCAGGGTGTTTTTTTTTTTGTATTTAATCATTTGCCTAGTTGCCAGGGGCAACCAGAGACTCCACACAGGTGAGTGCACAAATAGTACACTTCAAGCATGCAGCAATTTTGCTCGCCTGCTTCTTATTCATAAAGAGAAACCTCTCACATGAATAAATATCAAGGGTGGCTTTTTTTTTTTAAAGTAGGGCTCTGCAAAACTGGGGGAAAAAATCTACCCCGCGCTGAATAGCCTACCAAGGAGACCAAGGGAAAATGAGAGAGAGAGGAAAGGAACAAGCGAAAAAAGTATTTTTATTTCTTTATTGCAAATACAGGCAGTCCTCGACTTACAACAGTTCATTTAGTGACCGTTGAAAGTTACCATGGCCCCCAAAAAAGAGACTTACGACTGTTTTTCACACTTAACGACCGTTGCAGCATTGGTGGCCACGAGATCAAAATTTCAGATGCTTGGCAACTGGCTCATATTTATGAGGTTTGTAGGGCCTTTACAGCCGTGTTACTAGCTTAACAATTGCAGTGATTCACTTACCAACTGTGGCAAGCAAGGTCGTAAAATGGAGCAAAACTCACTTAGCCAATGTGTTGCTTAGCAACAGAAATCTTAGGTTCAGTTGTGGTTGTAAATCAAGACTGCCTGTACACTGGAAATATGCTGTTTTTCCCAGCATATTCAATTCTCTCTCCTACACAGTAAAGCAAGTAAGATACACTCAATAGAATGGAATGGAATGGAATGGAATGGAATAGAATAGAATAGAATAGAATAGAATAGAATAGAATAGAATAGAATAGAATAGAATAGAATAGAATAGAATAGAATAGAATAGAATAGAATAGAATAGAATAGAATAGAATAGAATAGAATAGAATAGAATAGAATAGAATAGAATAGAATAGAATAACAGAGTTGGAAGGGACCTTGGAGGTCTTCTAGTCCAACCCCCTGCTTAGGCAGGAAACCCTACACCACTTCAGGCAAATGTTTATCCAACATCTTCTTTAAAACTTCCAGTGTTGGAGCATTCACAACTTCTGGAGGCAAGCAGTTCCACTGATCAATTGTTCTCCCTATCAGGAAATTTCTCCTTAGTTCTAAGTTGCTTCTCTCCTTGATTAGTTTCCATCTGTTGCTTCTTGTTCTGCCCTCAGGTGCTTTGGAGAATAGCTTGACTCCCTCTTCTTTGTGGCAACCCGACAATACACAATACACATTATGCATTTACTTTTGCTTCTTTTAATGGACACTTAACAACAGTGGCAAGCAAGACCGTGCAAAAGTTACCGCCTTTGGAGCATCCCCATGATCAAAATTCAGATGTTTGGCAACTGGTTTGTACTTATGACGGTTGCAGGGTAACCCGGGGTCACGTCATCCCCTTTTGCAACCTTCCGACGAACAGAGTCAATGGGGAAGCCAGATTCACTTAAACAACAGGGTTACTAATTTATCAACTGCAGTGATTCGCTTAACAACTGTGGTAAGGAAAGTTGTAAAATGGGGGCAAAATCCATTTAACAAATGTCTCACTTAACAAGAAGAAAAATTGAGCTAAAATTGTGGTCGCAAGTTGAGGACTACCTGCATTTGTCTTTTGAAGCAATCCGATGTTTCTTGTTCCAGCTTCCTCTCTAGCCTCTAATCCGTGTGTGTGTGTGTGTGTGTGTGTGTGTGTGTGTGTGTGTGTGTGTGTGTGTGTGTGTGTGTGTGTGTGTGTGTGTGTGTGTGTGTGTGTGTGTTATTCAAACAAGCCAGTTCCCAATTTCTTAAACTACACACCCTGGAATCAAGGTCCCAAAGTTTGTGGAAATTCGAGCTATTTGGACCTGCTGTCATTTCCTTTGTTCTCTGCGTGTGCGTTTGGCAACTGGCATGTACTTATGACAGTTGCAGCCTCCAAGGGTCATGTGATCGCCATTTGTTAACTTTGCCGGCCGGCTTCCGATTCGCTTTATTGGAAGGAATGATTCTCTTAACAACTGAAATTGTTAAGTTGCTTAACAAAGGTGGCAAAAAGGTTGTAAAACGGAGCGCAACTCACTCAACGGCCTTGCTTAGCAACAGGCTCAATTGTGTTTATAAATCGAGGACTAGCTGTACACTCTTAACAACCTAATTTTTTACTTTTTGACATACAATTTAGTTCCTTCATTCATACTTATACTTCTTTGCATATATTCATCAAATACATCCATAATAGCAGAGAGTAGGACAAAGATCTCTGATATTCTTTTGGTTGTTTACTATATTTAGCCATAAATGTATAAAGAATGTATCTGGTGGCATTAAGGGTATGTGGTCTGCGGATGTGAATTTATGTCTACTTTTTTAAGCAAACAATCCTATCTTATTAGCCAAGAACCCAAATGTTGCATAGTGAATGTTATATGGATGCAACAAAGACTAAAACCTGAAAATTAATGTATCAATTGTCAAATTGCATTTGACAAGAAAAACTTAAATTTTTATTTTTACACACACACACACAGAGAGAGAGAGAGCAGAGAACTAGAGGAAATAGATGAACAGAATGTTTGCTAAGAGAAGAATATGGCTGGAGGAATGTTAAAAGGTACAAATGGTGATAGAAAAATGATTGATACGAGGCTGTTTGCAAGAATTATTGTCCATTAAAAGAAGCAAAAGTAACTGCATAATGTGTATCTTACTTGCTTTACTGTGTAGGAGAGATGGTTGAATATGCTGGAAAAAACAGCATATTCCCAGTGTACAGGCAGTCCTTGATTTACAACCACAACTGAACCTAAAAGTTCTGTTGCTAAGCAACACATAGGTTAAGTGAGTTTTGCTCCATTTTACGACCTAGCTTGCCACAGTTGGTAAGTGAATCACTGTAGTTGTTAAGCTAGTAACATGGCTGTAAAGGCCCTACAAACCTCATAAATATGAGCCAGTTGCCAAGCATCTGAAATTTTGATTCAGTGGCCACGGGGATGCTGCAGCAGCGGTCGTTAAGGGTGAAAAACAGTCGTAAGTCATTTTTTCCGGGGCCACTGTAACTTTGAACGGTCACTAAATGAACTGTTGTAAGTCGAGGACTACCTGTACTAAACCTTTGCTCTGATAACTCATTTTCATCCTTTCATGGAACATTTTGGGACTTCAAAGGTTAAGGGCCGTAACTGTGCAATTTGCACTGTCAATGTTAATTATTTACTATTTCAATGAAAACAACTAGGGGGAAAGTGCCCCCAAAGTGGAACAAATATACAAGCGAAACCAGTAGTTTATATATATATATATATATATATATATATATATATATATATATATATATATATATATATATATATATATATATATATATATATATATATATATATATATATATATATATATATATATACACACACACACACACACACACACACACACACACACACACACACACACACACACACACACACACACACACACACACACACACACATTAGCTTTTAAATGTTGCAGGACCCCAAATCTAAGTAAACTAAGTAGGCAAGAGCCGAGGTGGCGCAGCGGTTAGAGGCAGTACTGCAGGCCTCTAAATCTTAAATCTCACCGGCTCAAGGTTGACTCAGCCTTCCATCCTTCCGAGGTAGGTAAAATGAGGACCCAGATTGTTGGGAAAAATATAAATATACATTGCTTACTGGTGTAAACCGCTTAGAGATGCTTGCACTATGAGGTGGTATATAAATCTCACAAATAAATAAATAAATAAACTAACACGGTTAATGAGCAAGGAAGATGACAGCTGCAGCCCTTTATCTAAGGCAGGGGTCTTCAAACTTTAAGTTGTGCTGGCTAGAGAATTCTGGGAGTTGAAGTCCACAAGTCTTAAAGTTGCCAAGTTTGAAGACCTCTGCGCTAAGGAAAGGAGTCCTCAGCTTGGCTTTAATGATAGATCTACCTTCTTTTAGTATTCTGGATCTGATTCGTTGATTCACAGCCTAAAAATCCACTCTCCTGCTTGAAATGGAAGGCCATTATAAAATCCTTGCTTTAGTAGCAAAAAGCGGAAGCTTTATCGTTACTTTCCTGGGACCTCTTAATTGAACAGTCCCACAAGAAAAATACCTCTTATTCTTACTGAAGAGCCTGCTATTAATAGTGCAATTTCTTTTTGGTGATGTTTATTCCCTTAGAATAGGGTGATGGATGTGAATAATTACCCAACTATAAAGGCAAGCAAATGTGTTATTTTCTATCACTCCACATCATCAAACAATAAAGTGTGAAACAGCATTTTTGAATGCAATTTTCCTGTCTAACAGCTTAGAATTATTGCCAAGAACAATGAAAATAAATAACCAAAATGCCCGTTGAATTTAAAATTAAACGACTGTGTCAAGAAAGAGGAAGATAGGCCAACCATCTCAGGATGCGAAGACTAAATCGTAAATCATATTTTTTTAAAAAAATGACAAGGCAGAAGTATCAGAAATGCAGCGCATCAAAGCCACAAGCGCTTAGTTCTATGGGGACCTTCTCATCTATCTGTCAAAGCCCCTTAGGGTTGTAAAAAAAAAGGTCTTGTTTTCAACTGAAACCACTAATATTTTCAGAACAAAACAAACCCCAGACAATTTTCTGTTTTCTCTAGTTGTAATCCCTATTGAAGAGAAGGATGCCTATTCAGGAGAATAGATGTAGCTCAGGGTTGAACTGTTGAAGGAGGAGGAGGAGGAGGAGGAGGAGGAGGAGGAGGAGGAGGAGGAGGAGGAGGAGGAGGAGGAGGAGGAGGAGGAGGAGGAGGAGGAGGAGGAGGAGGAGGAGGAGGAGGAGGCTGAGAACTGTGGGGTCCTTGGTGCGCTCTGAGCTTAGTTGTTTTCTAGCAGACATTTCACAGCCCAACTACGAAACATCATCAGTCTAGAAGGGAGTCAGTTTTCTGGCATTGATGATGTTACCTAGTTAGGTAATGAAGCTTCTGCAAGAAACTACCAAGTTCAGAGAGCACCAAGGAACCCACAATCTCAAGGGTGGGCTTTAGCAAGGGGTTCTCTGCCCGGTTGCTGGATGGGAGTGGCCATGGTGGTCATGGCCTAGTCGGCCTCCTGCACCACTGTGGAGGGGAAGTTTTTGCCCTACCCGAGCTCCAGAGGCTTTCCTCGAGCCTCCGGGACGGCAAAAACTGCCTCCCCAGGCTCCGGAGGCTGGTAGGCCCATTTTTCACACTCCCCGAGCCTTCCCGCACGCTCTGCACTTACCTGCATCCAAAACGGGCCGCATGGGGACTCCTGGGAGGGGAGGGGTGGGCGGGGCCAGCCAGGAGTGGGATTTGGGGGTTCTCTGAACTGCACAGAATCTTAGCTAGAGGTTCTCCCGAGCCCCTGCGAACCCCCAGCAGCCCACCCCTACACAATCCTCCTCCTCCTCTCCACAAACCCCCTCCTTCTAGCACTGATGATGTTACTTAGTTTGGTAGCAAAACATCTGCAAGAAAGCAACCAAGCTCAGAGTGCACCAAGGACCTCACTGTACTCCCTATTCAAACTTAATTGCTCCCCCCCAAAACCATTCTTTCGATTTTTACTTCCAAGACAACATTTTTCAGGGCATAGCAGAAACACCTAAAGAAATGGATCCTCATTAAATCCCCAATAAATAAGATAAACAAGCAAAATGGTGTGTAAAATGACTAAAGAAGTCAACATGGACTGGCCTATTTACCGCATTTTTCGGAGTATAAGACGCACCTAGATTTTAGAGAAGGAAAACAAGAAAAAAGTATTCTGAACCAAATGGTGTAGTAATATATTATTTAATAAAATACCAGTATAGCAGAATACTTTTTACAACCATGTACACTTTTTACAAACTTCAAACTTGACAGCTTTAAGACTCGTGGACTTCAACTCCCAGAATTCCTCCTCCAGTCATGCTAGATGAGGTAATTAGAAGGCAAAAACACCCCCATTTTTTCCACTGTATTTTTTGCAAAAATGAGGCATGCAGAGGTTTTGGGAAGCCTGCAGAGCACTCCTAGGGGGTGGGGGAAGGCAAAAATGCCCCCGTTTTTGTGAAAAACGGCCCGTTTTTCGCAAAAATAGGATGCGAGGGCGGGGCTTCGGGAGGCCAAAAATGGCTGTATTCGGTGTATAAGATGCCCCGACATTTCCACCCTCTTTTTGGGGGCAAAAAGGTGCATCTTATACTCCGAAAAATACGGTACTTTAAAACAAAACAAAACTGGATGCCTATTTTGACAAATAAGTAATTATTCTTTCTAGGTGTGGTCTGTTTGCTTTCGGTTTTAATTGAAGGAGAATGAAAAAGTGCCCAATCAACCCAAAAAATTAAGAAATACTGAAACATGTGATTTTGGATTGATTGCACCGAGCTCACATTGCTTCACTGTGCTCACCTCCCATTGCTGAGTTTTTCTTAGAGAAATTCAAAATCTGACAATTCTACAGTGATGAGCACACCTCTGCTTTTGTCCTCTCTTCTCTCTTTATTACCAGCATTACTCCCGGCTTCAAGGCCACCGCATAGTAGTTAACTAGGATTACTCAACCTCGTCGTGACCTTCTTCTAGCAAAATGCAAATACCAAGAGCAAAGGGGGCAACTTGGAGGCCTCTGCAAATGTCACCTCCATCCGACTCATGTTGGAAAGGGAAAAATTAATTTCACAGTGTCTGCACAAGGTTTGGGAAAAAGAGGCCCTGCGTAGCTTTTAACATTCTATAATTACTGGAAAGGGGGACAGCACCCCAGAGAGTAAACAATGACCCATTTAAATCAGTTGAGTTGAGGGCCATCTGTCTGTCTGTCCATCTCTGTCTGTCTGTCTGTCTCTATCTACACTATCTACCATCTCTGTCTATTCTATTCTATTCTATTCTATTCTATTCTATTCTATTCTATTCTATTCTATTCTATTCTATTCTATTCTATTCTATTCTATTCTATTCTATTCTATTCTATTCTTCTATTCTATTCCATTATTCTATTCCATTCCATTCCATTCCATTCCATTCCATTCTATTCTGGGGTGTATGGGGTGCTCAGGGCGGGGTAGCACCTTTGGTGTAGGGGCATGTCTTGTCCTTTTATGGCAGCTCATTCTAGGGCAGCTCGTTCACCTTTGGTCCCCACCTGTCACTCAGCTCTCACCTGTGGATCTTAGCAGCTGTAGTATGCACAGCGGCACAGCAATAGCTTCAACAGGCTGGTCAAACCAGGTTGAGAGAAGCAGTTGGGTCATTGACCTTTGGTGAGATAGGGACTTGTCTATCCCAAGCATGTGAAGATAGATTCCAGCAGACTGAGCGGATGAAATCTACTAGAATAGGACAACGGTCATGAAGGCGGTCTCTACAAGCGATGTGGTACACTAAGAGCACGGCAAGACACGAAAGACACCCTGGTCAACCACTGCGCCCAGCCCATCTCCAACTGTCTCGACTCTTGTCCTGCTATTTGGAGCAAGATGGAATCTGGGAAGAGAGAGTGAGGCTGACTATGCGCACCTCTCCCTCACTTTAATCCAATTCACGCACAAGTCTTGACATCCCCCCCAATATAGATGTCAAGGTCCTCTTCGAATACGATGGACAAACATCATTCTATTCTATTCTTATTCTTATGAAGGTTAGCCATCACTGGTATAGGTTCTCCTGCCTAAGCAGGGGGTTGGACTAGAAGACCTCTAAAGTCCCTTCCAACTCTGTTATTCTGTTATTCCTTCATATCTCCATTCAAAAGGATGTGAATATCTTGCAAGCTTTAAATGACATGTTTAGATCAAAGGTTTCGCAGACAGAAGAGGAAAGATGGTAACTTAAAGCCAATAGTGGGGGGGAGGAATCAAATCTTGTTCATTTCCCAATGACTTTTGTAGCAAATTCAGATTCACCAAAAAGGAAGGGAGATATCACACAGCCACAAGCATTGTCTTCACTGTCACCACTGCTGCACAAACCTATCCATTTCTTCCTCTCCTCACAAACTTGTTATATTCCTAACCATAAATACCGTCTTATAAGAAATATGATGCAGGACAGAAATATCTTATCTATACTAGCTGTTGCCAAAACTACAATAATCATTAATCCATTTATCTGAGCCAAAAGGTTTTTGGGAGAATCCTACATCTTTTGTTCCAGAAGAAGACATTTAATAAGTTTGCACTGGGAGAAAAAGAAAGGAAGGAAGGAAGGAAGGAAGGAAGGAAGGAAGGAAGGAAGGAAGGAAGGAAGGAAGGAAGGAAGGAAGGAAGAAAGAAAGAAAGAAAGAAAGAAAGAAAGAAAGAAAGAAAGAAAGAAAGAAAGAAAGAAAGAAAGAAAGAAAGAAAGAAAGAAAGAAAGAAAGAAAGAAAGAAAGAAAGAAAGACCACCACGTTATCAACGGCTGAATGCTTGTTAGATAAAACCTTACAAGCATAAGAGAAGTAATATCTCCTATTATCCTGGGGAATTCTGGGAGTTGAAGTCCGCCAGGCTTTAAAGTTGCCAAGGTTGGAGACCCCCGAGGATACATTTTTAAAATGTCTCCTGAATCCAACACTTTTGTAAAAAAAAATCTAGGCACGTTTTGGAAAGAGAAGCCGGAATGCCAGCCCTCTTCAAATATTTGAAATGATAGCACGCTGGAGGAGACTCCTGTTCTAGAGTGCAAGACACAGATCAATGGATTTAAGTCACAGGAAGACAGATTCCAACTAAGTGTTAAAGGGGGGGGGGGGAGAGAACCTCCTAACAGTAACACCCAATGAGCAGCGAAACCAATTACTTAAAGCGCTGCTCTCCCCTTCACTGGAGATGTTCAGCTGAAGGATGCTTTAAGTTGGATTCTTGCGCAGAACAGGTGGCTGAATCTGATAATCTACGTGGCTATTTCCAACTTCATGCTCCTATGATGCAGAGGAAGAAAAAAGGCAACTGGACTCTAGGAACCGCTAAGCAAGTGGTAACATTCATGAAAAGAATAAGTAGACTTTCTGAATTGTCAGTTCCCATTAACATATGATAAGGCCACACTTGGAATCCTGCATCCAGTTTTGGTCGCCATGATATACGAAAGATGTTGAGACAAAGAGGATTAGGGGACTGGAGGCTAAAACATATGAAGAATGGTTGCAGGAACTGGGTATGTCTAGTTTAATTAAAAGAAGGACTAGGGGAGACATGATAGCAGACTTTTAGTATCTCAGGGGTTGCCACAGAGAGGAGGGAGTCAGACTGTAACCTTTTCCAACCTGATGGTGAGTATGGATTGTTTATTCAAAGGTTTTCAGAAATCTCCTTGGTTCAAGCCATGACACACTTCCACATATCTGTGTTGTGAAAATTAGACTTTGATAGTGACTATTCAGATTTCTGATCTTTATATAAGGCAGGACCTGTTATACCTGATTACCATCCCTTTCAATAAAGCACCTGAACTTTCCCCTTCAAATGAACTTGATAATCATAGAGGTCCCCCTGCTTTTGCCATACACAAATATGTAACTTTCGAATATTTTCCCCAATAAATCAATGAACAAGTATAACATTGTTTTGATTCATCTGTTAAATTGGGTTCTCTTTCTCGTGTTTTAGGATGTTGAGACTTTGGAAAGAGTGCAGAGAAGAGCAACAAAGAGGATATTAGAATATTGCATCCAGTTTTGGTCGCCACAATGCAAAAAGGATGTTGAGACACTAGAAAGAGTGCAGAGAAGAGCAACAAAGATGATTAGGGGACTGGAGGCTAAAACATATGAAGAACGGTTGCAGGAACTGGGTATGTCTAGTTTAAGGAAAAGAAGGACCAGGGGAGACATGATAGCAGTCTTCCAATATCTCAGGGGTTGCCACAAAGAAGAGGGAGTCAAGCTATTCTCCAAAGCACCTGAGGGCAGGACAAGAAGCAATGGGTGGAAGCTAAACAAGGAGAGAAGCAACCTTTGAATTAAGGATAAATTTCCTGACATTAGAACAATTAATCAGTGGAACTGCTTGCCTCCAGAAGTTGTGAGTGCTCCAACAATGGAGGTGTTTTAGAAGAGTGTGGACAGCTGTCTGAAATGATAAAAATGTCAAGCCTCCAAGTAACATGTCCCAAAACTTAGAAGTCCAAGGCATCCATATTCTTTTCCAAATCCATTTATTAGGAACACATGAAATTGGCAAGGACTTGGTGTAATTCCCACTCTGAACTGGATCCGGAATTGCACCCAATAAAAACAAAAGTTTGAAACTTGCCCCCTGAGTCACAATCTCCAATCAATTGTCAGTCCAACAGCCCGGTGACTCCAAATTCCTGCTTGAGCAGGGGGTTGGACTAGAAAACCTCCGAGGTCCCAACTCTGTTGTTCTGTTGTATTTGTAAAATTTAAATGTAAAATAACGAGGGAGAGAGAGGGGGAGGGAGGGAGGGAGAGACCCCAAAATGGCGGCAATGTGGAGCAGCTGTTCCTGTCCTGTGCCAGCTGGTATATGCAAACTGCCCCTTTCACTTGGCACAAAACAGCTAAGAGTCATGCCATTGTGCGAATAATGGGTAAAGGCTTGTGGGTGCTAATTCTCTGTACCACAATGGGGCTGCTTTTTACGCCCTCAGCTCAGGATGTGTTCCGAAGCTCATTTATGAAAAGATTCTGTATCTGAAGAAAAAGGCCTAGTGCAGAATAAATTTTTGCTAATATGCCAGAGTTGGGCCTTTTCTCTTAACACAGTGTTTCTCAACCTTGGCAGTTTGAAGATGTGTGGACTTCAACTCCCAGAATTCCCCAGCCAGCGTTGCTGGCTGGGGAATTCTGGGAATTGAAGTCCACACATCTTCAAACTGCCAAGGTTGAGAAACACTGTTTTAACATCACTGAGCAAACAGAACAGAGCAAGGCAGCTTTAAAATGTTTACAGTTCCGTCAATGCCATGAAATTATTTCTCAAATCCAAATAACTACAGAACAGGTTTGTGCAGGGGAAACAACACTCTGCACACAACATTTCGACAAGAAAACTCTGCTATCGGTGGCCCAGTGCTGCCCAGCCAGATTCATCCACGCTGTGTGTCGCTAGAGGCGAATAACGTATAGTAGAGTTCAGCCCAGAATTTCTTCCTCTCTCTTATTGTTTTAAATCGTTTAACCATCCTTTCCTACAATCTTCCTTTCATAAATCAGATACAGGTAGTCCTCAACTTACAACAGTTCGTTTACTGACTGTTCAAAGTTACAACGGCACTGGAAAAAGGGACTTATGACCATTTTCACACTTATGACCGCTGCAGCATCTCCATGGTCCCATGATTTACATTCGGATGCTTGACAACCAGTTCATATTTATGACAGTCGCCGTGTCCCCGGGATCACGTCGCAGAGGTGAAATCCAGCAGGTTCTAAGAGGTTCTGGAGAACCGGTAGTGGAAATTTTGAGTAGTTCGGAGAACCGGCAAATACCACCTCTGGCTGGCCCCAGAGTGGAGAGGGAATGGGGATTTTGCAGTATCCTTCCCCTGCCACGCCCAGAAAGCCACGCCCACCAAGCCACGCCCACAGAACTGGTAGTAAAAAAAATTGGATTTCACCACTGGTCACGTGATTCCCTTTTGCGACTTTCTGGCAAGCAAAGTCCATGGGGGAAGCCGGATTCGCTTAGCAACTGTGTTACTAACTGAACAACTGCAGCGATTCACTGAACAACGGTGACAAGGAAAGTCGTAAAATGGGGCGAAACTCAACAAATGTCTCCATTAGCAATGAAAATTTTGGTCTCAACTATGGTCGCACGTTGAGGACTACCTGTGATTGATCTCCAGCCGTTCCTTAACGTCAACTATTTGGGCTTAGAGCAATCCGACTTAACTTTTTATAACTGCTGCCCTACTTGATGGTCTTGCGTTCAATTTTTCCTTGCTTCTAAATGGGGGGGGGGATTATTTCAATGAACCGCAGCCATGCACAAAATGAAGCCTCGGGTCATGTGCAGACATTCCTGCAAATCTTCTGAAAAAAGGTGTCACATTCTTTTTGCGTCATCAAGTAGAGCACAGTAAACCCCGTTACCAAACAGAAGATAGTAGGAAACTCTCAACTGTGGCATAGTCAGCTAAATCTTTCCAGTGAGGTCCCAAATGTAATTTTTTTTTTCAAGAGGCAGCTGGGATTTCTGGTTTTCCTTTGAAGACATTTCGCTTCTCATCCAAGAAGCTTCTTCAGCTCATGTTGCCTCCTGAAAAATCCATCCCAAATTGTATAGCAAAAAATCTGTAAAACCCTGAGGAGACAGTGGCCTCAACCTCTAAAACAGTGTTTCCCAACCTTGGCAACTTGAAGATATCTGGACTTCAACTCCCAGAATTCCCCAGCCAGCATTCGCTGGCTGGGGAATTCTGGGAGTTGAAGTCCAGATATCTTCAAGTTGCCAAGGTTGGGAAACACTGCTCTAAAAGAATGCAAATGACCGGCTGTCTGCAAGGAATATAAACCCTTCCATTCCCCCTGTTAAGGAGTTATTGTGCTGTTGAACACATACACGGCGAAATGTGTTGTGGTTGTGGTGTTGCAGTTTTGATATGAATGCTATTCAGTCAATAAACAGAATACGTTTAGTATTTACAAATAGTTTACTTAACGTAGTAGCAAAGTTCAATAGGAAGTCCAAGTCATACACAGTTAATCAGTCAATGCGAAGATTCTTCTTCTTGCCTATCTTTGTTTTAACTAACAAACAAGGATTACAGCTATCAATCAAATCTACACTATCACAGATAGTTACTCTTTCACAGCAGCTCTTCACAGTAATTTCACACCGTCACAAAGTCAATTACTCAATAGTGAAGCAGCAGAAATAATCAGCAGAGAGTCAGCACTCCGGAACACACCGTCAAACACACACAGACATTAATCACATCACTATTCTGAGCATGCTCTCTTGCTTCCTTATATAGTAATCAGCCTACAATTCATTTAAAGCAATATACACATAACATTGATTTGTGGCTTGATCATATATTAGCAAACCCAATCATTTGAACAGGGTTCTAACACACACACACCCAATCCAGTCAGAGCTGAAGAAGCTTCTTGGATAAGAAGCAAAATATCTTCAAAAGAAAAAACCAGAAAGTCCAGTTGCCTCCTGAAAAAAAGCACCTTTGGGACAACCATGACCTTGATAACTGAGAGTCTCTACAGACTTTTAGCTATGCAATTTGGGAAAGAACACCTTGGAATGGTGTGGGAATAGGAATGGATTTCCGGAGAAAAAAAATTGCAGACTACAAGAACCAGGAGTACCACTCAGGTGACCCTGAGGAGACAGATAAACCTCCAAGTGCTTCAAGGACCCTCTAAAAAGGATGCAAATGACCAGCTGTCTGCAAGGAATATAAATCCTTCCGTTCCCCACCATCCAGTCAGAGCTGAAGAAGCTTCTTGGATGAGAAGCAAAACCTCTTCAAAAGAAAAAACAAGAAAGTCCAGTTGCCTCTTGAAAAAGCACCTTTCGGACAACCATGACCTGGATGACTGAGATTCTCCATAGACACTTTCCACTGAAGGGGGGAAAATATCATTTTAAATAGGGGTTTGTGTCACACCTTCCCCTCTCCAAAAAGTTTTTAAAAAACCCCAAAGCTGCAATTTATGGTAACCATCTGGAAAGATCTATTAAGCAAAGCAGAAGCCGTTGGTCCAAGCCGTTGGTCCTAACCCAGAAAAGGCTTACGGCGATGATGGGATCGTTCCCATATCGTGCATCTCACCAAGCATCTGCCATTTACTCTGGGATCCTTTCCAATTCATCGAAGTGGCAATTCAAATCGCCTCGGCCGCCCCATTCCTCTTCATAAAAACATACGCAGCCCACCCCCAAAAGATTCCAGTGGCCGCCAAAGCGGGGTAAGCCTGGCAGTTACTGAAAAGCACGGTGGGCTCTCCTTTCCACCGAATGCACTCAAGTAGGCTAGAGTCTAGACATTCATATGATGCGCCTGCTTTAATTTCGATTGAGCAGAGAGTTGGGATTCAACAGCCTTCCAACACTGGAATCCAGTGATTGACACTGTTGAAAGGTTGTTGTTTCCCGCCCCCCTATTGAAATCAAGAGAAGAAGAGCCGGACAATTCTGACACGTAATCATTCATGGTTAAGGCTTCAGAATGTGAAGAGCGGTGTGTAAAAGACTCAAGACGATGATCTGGGCTGCGACTAGCCTAGAGGTGTTGAATTCTACGTTCAAGGACCGGCAACTGAAATGCAGCTCATCTGAAGGATGGAGAAAGCTACTGCACATCGGCTCCTTTCCCCTTTTTGAAATACTGAACACACAGACAGCTCCCAGACCTTTGGCCAAAGGAGCTGAGGTGGCGCAGTGGTTAAAGTGCAGCACTGCAATTCTACTTCAGCTGACTGCTAATTCAGCAGTTCAAATCTCACCGGCTCAAGGTTGACTCAGCCTTCCATCCTTCCGAGGTGGGTAAAATGAGGACCCAGATTGTTGGGGGCAATAGGCTGAACTCTGTAAAGCGCTTAGAGAGGGCTGTAAAGCACTATGAAGCGGTATATAAGAAAAGTGCTATTATTGATAGATGATAGATAGATAGATAGATAGATAGATAGATAGATAGATAGATAGATAGATAGATAGATAGATAGATAGATAGAGATACTGTAGATAGAATAGAATAGAATAGAATAGAATAGAATAGAATAGAATAGAATAGAATAGAATAGAATAGAATAGAATAGAATAGAATAGAATAGAATAGAATAGAATAGAATAGAATTCTTTATTGGCCAAGTGTGATTGGACACACAAGGAATTTGTCTTTGGTGCTCATCAGGACATTGTGAGTTCTAGTCCCGCCTTAGATATGAAAGCCGGCTGGTGGCAGAATAATAACTTCCCAGATTCATTTTTGGGATTAGAAGAGCATTCATAGAAGAGCCGAGTTGGTGCAGTGGTTAAATGCAGCACTGCAGGCTACCTGCTAGTTCAGCAGTTCAGCTGTTCAAATCTCACCAGGCTCAAGGTTGACTCAGCCTTCCATCCTTCCGAGGTGGGTAAAATGAGGACCCAGATTGTTGGGGGCAATAGGCTGAACTCTGTAAACCGCTTAGAGAGGGCTGGAAAGCACTATGAAGCGGTATATAAGTCTAAGTGCTATTGCTATTGCTAAGGTCTTGTTGGGTAGGTCTGGTCAATGGCTACAGTCAATGAATTGTGACTTTCATGGTAGAAGACTGGAAGAACTCTTCTCCTCTTTCTCAGGAAATTAGTGGAGTCTGAATTATTCTGCCAGGCTTTGGGGACAAGGTGATCGGGGAGTCCCCTATGTGTTATTTTTCTCTTTAGTCATCTCCTGCCTTTACTGTTTTTACAAATAACTCAAGATATCAAACATATCCAACACAGCTTCCTCCTCCTCTTTTTCCCACAAGGTCACCCAGCTGGTTTTCATGAGTAAGGCGGGATTAGAACTCAGAGTCTCCCGGTGATTGGCCCAAAGTTACCCAGCTGGTTTTCATGAGTAAGGCGGGACTATAATTCACAGTCTCCTGGTGATTGGCCCAAAGTAATCCAACTGGTTTGCATGATTAAGGAAAACTAGAACTCACAGCCTCCTGATGATTGGCCCACAGTCACCCAGCTGGCTTTCATGGCTAAGGTGGGACTAGAACTCAGTCTTTTGCTTTCTAGCCTTAACCAGTAGACCCAATTGGCTCTCTTTTATATATTGGTTTTTAGTTGGAAGCCACCCAGAGTCCAACTATCAGGTGGCCTATAGTAAACTGCAAATAGATCGATAGATTAAAAATGTTTCTTCATGGGTATTCTTTTTATTTTTCTTGCTGTTCCTACTGCTTGGGGGGTGGGGGAATGGAATTCAGGATCCAATTCTCTTTACCCAGGCCAGATTTGAGCATCAGCAACATACAATTGGATTCCCAGCCACCATCCAAATCTTTGCTTGCTCAGACAGGGAGTTGCTGCTACAACCCCACCCACAATGAAAGGTACCCAGTTGGCAACGGGAGGTCTGCCTGAATAGTACCAGGTAGGCTGGCATGGCTCACACTGATTAACTAATGATTGCGGTATACGAAGCCTGAGAGCTTGCATTAATAATTTTGTGCTGTAGCTCTCCTGTCCATCACTAAATTACTAGGGCTACAGAGAGTCTGCCTCTTGGTATATACATCATTTCTCCCTGTGAGCTCCATAGCAGCACACCTTATAAGCAGCCTTGTAATGAAGAGGACATTTGGGATTACAGAACAGCAGAGTTGGAAAGGACCTTGGAGGTCTTCTAGTCCAACCCCCTGGTCAAGCAGAAGACCCTATGCCAGGGGTGGCCAAACTATGGCTCTTTGAGGACCTGTGGATTTCAACTCCCAGAATTCCTGAGCCAGCCATGCATGCATAGTTTGGCCACCCCTGCCCTATGCCATTTCAGACAAATGGTTGTCCAATCTCTTCTTTAAAACCTCCAGTGATGGAGCACCCACCATTTCTGGAGGCAAGCCATTCTACCGATTGTTCTCACTGTCAGAGAAATTTCTCTTTAGTTCTAGGTTGGAGCTCTCATTCAGTCGAGTTAACCAGGGCAGGTTGGAGCAGAGAGCCCTCCCAACCGTATCTCCCCCCCCCCCACCAAAAAAAAAAAGAAATAAATAAAATGAGTCCAATACCACCCAACCCTTCGCCATTTCATCAACTGATAGGTCCTTGACTTTGCAAAGTGGTGCCGTTGCGGCCATAAATCAAACATCGCTTTGACTTCTGTTCATCTAGCATTGCAAGGCCTTCCCCCCCCCCCCACTTCTTTCTTCTTTGTGGGAAAAGATTTCCCATCTCAAAACAAAGGCTGTGTAGCGGGAGCATGAGGTTATCCCAAATTTCCCTGCTTGGGAAAGGGTTAATCTTGACATTGCATCCATCCCAATCACACTACAGCCTGTGAGCCTAGTCCAAGTAATGGGAGAAGCCAGACAGGGCCTCCACACGGAGCAGAGCAATCCAAAGTCACAGGGCCTGGCCCACTACTTTTCTACTGGCTAACTTGCTGCCAACTCTAAGGGACACAGAGCCATTGGGGGGGGGGAAATGCAATCCTAAGTTGCATTAATAGAGGGATACAATCTAGGACCAGGGAGATACTAATACCACTCTATAAAGCCTTAGTAAGACCACACCTAGAGCACTGCATCCAGTTTTGGTCACCACACTACAAAAAAGACATTGAGACGCTAGAGAAAGTGCAGAGGAGAGCAACCAGGATGATTAGGGGACTGGAAACTATAACATACGAAGAGCGGTTCCAGGAACTGGGCATGGCCAGTCTGGCGAAGAGAAGGACCAGGGGAGACATGATAGCAGTATTCCAATACTTGAGGGGCTGCCACAGAGAGGAGGGGTCAGGCTGTTTTCCAACACACCAGAAGGCCAGACAAGGGATAATGGATGGAAACTGACCAAGGAGAGATTCAACCTGGAAATAAGGAGAAACTTTCTGACAGTGAGAGCGATCAACCAGTGGAACAGCTTGCCTGCGGAGGTTGTGAGAGCTCCAACACTTGAGACTTTCAAGAGGAGACTGGATGGACATTTGTCTGAAATGGTGTAGTGACTCCTGCTTGAGCGGGGAGCTGGACTAGATGACCTACAAGGTCCCTTCCAACTCTAGTAGTAATCTAATCTAATCTAAACCCGGGCCTATTTAAACCACTCATCTGTGCTTCTCTTATATGCTGGTTAACTAACTTTACCTGTCTCATCAGGATTTTTTCCCCCTAATTCATTGCTGCCTCACCTAACATGTTCCCTTAGCAGTCTTCCAATATCTATGGGGCTGCCATGAAGAAGAGGGAGTCAAACTATTCTCCAAAGCACCTGAAGGCAGAATAAGAAGCAAGAGATGGAACTCAATCAAGGAGAGAAGCAACCTGGAACTAAGGAGGAATTTCCAGACAATTAGAACAATTAATCAGTGGAATGAGTTGCCTCCAGATGTTGTGGGAGCTCCATCACTGGAGGTTTTTAAGAAGAGATTGGACACAGCCATTTGTCCAGAATGGTATAGGGGCTCCGGTTTCAGCAGGGGGTTGGACTAGAAGACTTCCAACGCTATTCTTTTGTTATTCTGAATCATATTACATAACTTCACAAGAGTTTCAATTTCTAAGTTCTGCCCTTTCCCAAATCCTACAGGCCATCAAATCTTTTGCCAGAGAACCTGCAGCTATCTTTTTGCCTAGGTCTAGGACAACTTTTTGTGATCAGTACCTTAAACTGAAAAAGAGGAAACTCTGTCTGTCTGTCTGTGTGTGTGTGTGTGTGAACCTGGTCCAATGAAATTCAAAACTTTCTGGGAATTTAATTACGCTTCACCCCAGTGAGACCAAAAGAGTCTAAGAGGGGAAATATTTTAATTTATCTTTATCTAACTTAGAGACCGTCCATCTCACTCACAGCATGAATCTGGGCAGTATGGAATTAAGAGACTTCTTCAGTTCAAGCCTATCAAAGTTTTCTGTGCATTTTATTGATCCAGATATCTTACTTCTGTCTCTCCTTTTATTCTCTCTTCTGTTGAAACTTTAATTTGTAAGCTTTCCAACACAGGTGTGTGTGTATGTGTGTGCGCGCATGTGCGTGCGCGTACACACATGCTCAGGCATGCTATTCTGCAGAAATGTCCTACACTGATTCTAATAATTAATTTTTAATTAGACTTTTAATTAGTCAGATGGACATATCATTCCTGTTAATTTTAAAAAGTGACCTGCTTACCCCCTAGAATGGACAGGAATGAAGAGAAGGTACTACTAAACTTAACGTCTGCTAACAATTATTCTTCCAACCTTCACACAAATCCATAGAAAAAAACCTCTGCTTTTCAAAAATGCAATTATACTGTGCATATAACACAACCATAATACTGTGTTTTATTTAAACATTTTTAAAATTATGCATTGGCTGTTTTAATATTTGACTATGTATTTTGTACACTAAAATAAATGAGGCGTTGGCTTACCTGAACGGTCTTCTCTGTGCGCTGCGGGGAGAGTCGAAACATGGGATCAAACTCTGGTCGGTTGTTAGGGACTGAGTTTAAATTTAGCTTTAAGTATGCCCACTATCTGCTTCACGAGTCAGTTTTCAAACGAAGGCGTAGACCAGAGGTCTTCAAACTTGGCAACTTTAAGACTTGTGGACTTCAACTCCCAGAATTCTCCAGCCAGCATAGCTGGCTGGAGAATACTGGGAGTTGAAGTCCACAAGTCTTAAAGTTGCCAAGTTTGAGGACCCTTGGGGTAGACGAACATCCGATGTAGTACAGTCAAGGTAGTAGGTGTCGCAACCCTGGGCCACACGAAGGCAGGGCGGGTTTGGACTCTCCCCGCAGTTCCTGTAGGCAAAGGTGGAGCGGCAAGCTGGAGTGGAGGGGCTGCCTGAGATGGGGAAGGCAGCTGTGCAGACAGTGGTGCCTGGAGCGGCAGCTGAGGCAAAGGTTGAGGCGCCTGAGACATGGCGGCCTGCTTTTGGGCCTTCTCAAATTGTTTCTCCAAGGCCCGAAGCCTCCTCTCAGCATCTTTAAGGGCCGCTGCCAATGATGATGACCGAGAAGCCTTGGCCTTCTCCTTAGAAGAAGTATGGCTTTTAGACGTGGCCTTCTTGGGGGCAGCAGAAGTGGATGCCTCCTCCCCCGCAGATTTGTCAGATTTTCCAGCCATATTAAGGGTGATTTTAGGATGGTAAATCACTGGAACCCCCAACTCTGACAACAGGAAGGCCTTGATGAAGGGAAAGGCCTCAAGGGTCCAGGAAGGAGTATAGCCCTAGGGCAGGGACTCCAAAGTTAATTGGGCTGGGTGGTAGTAGGGCCACGGATCCCCAAAGGCAGCACTCACCCACTTCTACAATATGGAGCAGCAAGCAGAGGCTCTAAGTAACAGCGAGGTGAAAAAATCCGACCGACTGAGAGCGAAAAGCTCGCAAAATGACGATCGGAAGCCTTGATGTGTTAACGGCTTCCAAAATGGCCACCGGCACACTCAGTGCCCAGGAAGCCTTTTAGTGACTCTCAAAATGGCCACCGCAAAGTCTGCCCAGCAACAGGCAGCACGCTGCCTAAATGAAATGGCTGCCACCAGAGACCGAGGCAAAACGAGCCTCGCAGCCTCGAGTAATGGCAGCAAAGTCTGACAGCCGAAGACGAGTCCAGCCTGGAATCGCTGGAAACCGCCGAAAACATCACCACAGCCAAGGCGGCTGCAGAGGAGAGGCGAACACTCACTGCTGCAAAACGCTCCACTCCACTCGTATAGAGTTTAGCCCATGTGGAGCAGGGACTCCGGCTGCCTCAGAAGCTAGGCGGTGGCGGTTCTTGCCGGCGTACCAGCTAACCTGCACACCGCTGGCAGCAATATGGTCTCAGGGCAACGAGGCAACCTTGAAAACGCCCTCGATAGGTGGAGGAGAAATCCCGGCTGAAGGAGAGACCAAGCTGGAGAAAGGTCAGTCGTTTTAAAAATCAGGAAACTGTGAGAGAAATTACAAACGTCCCTTCTACTCGACTGAGTTTTGAAAACTGACTCGTGAAGCAGATAGAGGGCGTACTTAAAGCTAAATTTAAACTCAGTCCCTAACTACCGACCAGAGTTTGATCCCATGTTTGGACTCTCCTTAGCAGCGCACAGGAGAATACTGTGTTTTATTTAAACATTTTTAAAATTATGCATTGGCTGTTTTAATATTTGACTACGTATTTTGTAAATTAAAATAAATTCATGTGTTTTGTAAGGATTGGAGCTAAACTGTGTATCTGTAGATTTAAAAAAAAATCATCACTCAATAATTGAACAGACTGAAAACATCCACTCTCTTTTTCATCTGAAGGAGCTACAAAATGAATGATTAATTCAAATTAAGCTTAATGGTACTAAGATTTTTATTAGCAGGGTATAAAAACATTTAGGCCTATCCAAGTTTTACATTTTGCAAAATTGCAATGAATGGGGGTATGGCCTTTGGCATGGAGCACCAACACAATTTTAAATGGTAATGGTAACAGGTGTGGGATATGGGACCAGGTTATTTGAGGGACCACCTGTCTCCAGTGACATCCATCCCACCAGGTCATGGGATGGATCCCATCTACCAAGAAATATCAGCTGATGGGACCCAATCCAGGAGGAGAACCTTTTCTGCTGCAGCCCCCACTTTTTGAATCATTACACCCCTAGATGTTAGACTGGCCCCCAATTCTGCTGGCCTTTCAGAAGGCTCTTAAAACATGGTTTTGTCCTCAGGCTGAGGGATTCAGTGTTGGTACAGATACCTGTTAGTTGGTTATACTGTTAGCAATTTGATGTATTGTATTCTCCTGCAAATTAAACTTTAAACTACGGGTGTCAAACCTGGGCAATTTTCAGACCTGTGGACTTCAACTCCCAGAATTCCCCTTTCAGTGATTAATAACTCCGTGCTGCACCCCTCCTGTCCATCACTAAATTACTAGGGCTTCAGAATCAGCCTCTTGGTATATACATCATTTCTCCTTGTGAGCTCCATAGCAGCACACCTGGTAAACAGTCTTGTAATGAAGATGGCATTTGAGATTACGGAAGAGCAGAGTTGGAAGGGACCTTGGGGGTCTTCTAGTCCATAGGGTCATGCAGAGGACCCTATGCCATTTCAGACAAATGGCAACCCAATCTTCTCTTGAAAGCCTGCAGCAATGGAGCACCCACCATTTTTGGTGTCAAGCCGTTCCACTGATTAATTGTTCTCACTGTCAGGGAATTTCTCCTTAGTTCTAGGTTGGAGCTCTCTTTCAGTCGAGTTAACCAGGGCAGGTTGGAGCAGAGAGCCCTCCCCATCATCTCTCCTCCCTCCTCCCCACCCAAAGAAATGAAAAAGGAGCCCAGTGCCACCATTTCATCAACTGGTGCTTGGCTTTGCTGACTGGGGAATTCTGGAAGTCCACAGGTCTTAAAGTTGCCAAAATTGGACATCCCTGATTTAAACTGTTTGAATTGGTGTGTGTGTGTGTGTGTGTGTGTGTGCGCGTGCGTGCGTGTAGTATATAATATATATGCTCCCTCCCATATTTGGGTATACCAGGGCGATTCGACAGAAAAAAAAACATATAACCTTTCCCTGGTACAAGCTGATACAGGAGGAGAGCCTGTGGCTTAGAGGTTAAAGGTACTGCCTTATAGGCAGGCTGCCCAGGTTCAAATGCCAGTAAGGGTATGGCTAGCTGATGAGAGCTAAATAGCTTGAAATAGATCTATACTAGTCTCCCTTCATTTTCATTATCAGTAAAAACGTGTGTTACACACACACACACACACACACACACACACACACACACACACACACACACACACTTTAACTGGTTTTTTTTAAATCGTGTTACATCAGAGCTGAAGAAGCTTCTTGGATGAGAAGCAAACTGTCTTCACAGAAAAACCAGAAAGTCCATTTGCCTCTTGAAAAAAAACATCTCTGGGACATCAATTATCAAGTGCCTGCCTGGGATCCCAATTACAGGTAGTCCTTAACTTACAACATAATGGTAGCTTATTTTTTTGGGGGGGGGTCATGGTCATTAAATGACCATTGTTAAGAGAACTTATTCTTCGCTATAGGGGTTTTTGCGGAAATCCAGAAGTAAACATCGGTTTTTAGCAAAAATGTCATAAACTGGTTATTAGAACTTTAGAATCGGGTTATAAGTACCTATAGGGGGATCTGTTATAACTCTGAATAGTTGCTAAGTAACCAGTTGTAAATGAAGGACTACCTGCATCAACCTAGATCCAGACGAAAAGGCTTCCCCCAAATAATTGAATTTCCTCTTCGGTCCTTTACCTTCAATTTCTCCCACAGAACTTGGACGTTCTAATAGGAAACCGTTTCAAGTTTTCTTTCTGAAGTTTTTTGTCTTTTTTTACCAAATTGTCAAAGCAGTTACGTAACCCAGTTCCCCTGAGGCTACACAACTGACCCTTATTGTCATCTGATTAAAAACTCTTTTTTTGCTCCTCGGTTTGAAAAGATCTCAAAAAGGAGGAAGGAGAAGCCGGAGCGGAAGCAATGGCAGCAGCGGGAAATCTCTGGGTGCAACCAGTCCCTGCGAATGGTGCTCGATTTATGACCACAATCGAGCCCCAAATTTCCACGGTTAAGCGAGACTGTTATTAAGTGAGCTTTGCCCCCATTTTGCAACCTTTTTTTAACCACAGCTGTTAAGTGAATCGCCTGTAAGAGCCCTACTCTGCAAGTTGGACTCACTCATGCTAGACCTCCAGTTGGAATTCAGTGGGCCGATTATGACCAGCACAGGTAGTCCTTGACTTACAACAATTCCTTGTGTAAGTCCTTGACTTACAACAATAGTGAGCCGAGGTGGCGCAGTGGTTAAAAAGCACTGCAACTTCAGCTAACTGCTAGTTCAGCAGTTCAGCTGTTCAAATCTCACCGACTCAAGGTTGACTCAGCCTTCCATCCTTCCGAGGTCGGTAAAATGAGGACCCAGATTGTTGGGGGAAATATGCTGAACTCTGTAAACCGCTTAGAGAGGGCTGTAAAGCACTATGAAGCGGTATATGTCTAAGTGCTATTGCTAATTCGTTTAGTGACCGTTCAAAGTTACGACATCACTGAAAAAAGTGACTTATGACCATTTTTTCATATGACTTTTGCGGCATCCCCATATGATCAAAATCCGGACTGACTCATATTTATGACAGCTGCAGTGTCCCAGAGGTCACGTGATCCCCTTTTGTGATCTTCTAACGAGCGAAGTCAACGGGGAAGTCAGACTCACTTAGCAACTGTGTAACTAACTTAATAGCTGCAGTGGTTCACTTAACAACTGTGGCCCGAAAGATTGTAAACTGATGCAACACTCACTTAAAAAATGTCTCACTTAGCACCAGAAATTTTGGCCTCAATTGCGGTCTACCTACCTACCTATCCATCAATCCAACCAACCAATCAACAAATTTCAGTATCGCCCATCTAACTCTCAGAATAGTTACTGTTATCCCATTGTTTCTTAGCTGCCCAGATTAATGCATCAAATAGGCAGTCATATCAATGTAATTATTAAACAGATCTTGGATGAATCTGCCGCTTCCAGGATTAGAAACAGCCTCTCGATACTGAAATAGTTGACAGATTTCAGAGAGACCTTAGTGTCCATTTTAGGGGATGGGATTCGACTCCTGCAGTCAGAAAATGAGGACAACATGCTTATAGCTGACCATCTGCCTTTTCAACTTAGAACTGGGGATATCTGTCAGAGTGCGCACAGTGTGAGTATGTGAGACAACCCAGGAGCAAATACAGTAAGCAGAGGTTTGTAGTTTAATAGTGGTTTTATCTACAAAGAATATATACATACACATACTTTAGTCAGACCTTTCCTGAAGCCTGGGGAGGGCGAAAAACGGCCCAACGGCCCAACCGTCCGGAGGCTTCAGTGAGGTCTGCGCGCATGTGCGGGGGGCATCATGGAAGGGTTGTACACGCATGCGAGGGGGGGCATTGCATTATGGGTGTGGGCACGCACACGCTATCGCGCGCGCCCTTTTGGCACCCGAGCAAAAATAGGTTCGCCATCACTGGTCTAGAAAGTCGGCTGATGACAAAATGGACAGCATATAAATTTAATAAATAAATAAAAATAAAGTACAGGTAATCTACAACATACAACCACAATGTAACCATAAACTTTTTGTCGCAAAGCGCAGTATTGTTTAAGTTAATTTTTGCCCCATTTTATGACCGTTGTTCAGTGAATCACCGCAGCTGTTAAGTTAGTAAAGTGAAACTGGCTTTCCCATAGACCAGGGGTCTACAACCTTAAACACTCAAAGAGCCATTTGGACCCGTTTCCCACAGAAAAAAAAAACACCGGGAGTCACAAACCCTGGGTGGGCGTGGCCAACTCGATGTCACTCACTCACTCCCACCCAGTCACATGACCCCCTCCAGCAAGAATGAGGCACCAGCGAATCAGCCCCAGTCGCTTCTCCATCCCCCGCCATTGTCCTTACCTTCTCAGGCTAGGCAAGGAGTGACTGGGAGGGGAGTGCGAGGGGCAGGGCCAGTCAGTGATGGGATCACCCGACAGGGAGCCACAGCAGAGGGCCCAAAGAGCTGCATGCGGCTCCGGAGCCGCAGGTTGCAGACCCCTGCCATAGACTTTGCTTATTAGAAAGTCACAACCCGGGGACACTGCAACCGTCATAAATAAAAGTCAGTTGCCAAGTGTCCTAATTTTGATCTCGTGATTATGGGGATGCTGCAACGGTTGTAAGTATGAAAAACAGCCATGAGTTACTTTTTTCAGTGCTGTTGTAACTTCGAACAGTTCATTAAATGAACGGTTGTAAGTCAAGGATTACTTGTAAAGCAGATTAAAATTCAATGGCTAGACTGATGCATGGAGACAATGTTCAAAGAGAGCTCAAATGGCTGCTCGGCCAAATTTTAAGGTTTTTGTTTTTACTCCAACCGACTTGGGGCTAGGAGAGGCTCCTGCTGAGGCCACATTTTGTAAATTTTCATGGGGCATCCATCCAGAAGAGAGCCTTCTCTGCCCTGGCCCCCACAGATAAAGGACACACCAGCCTTCTTTTAATTTACACCCATGTTAAAAATATCTTTATTCACCTTAGCACAGGAGTCTCTTGACGGTTCTGCTCCATTGCTCGTGAGCTATTGATTTGTTTCATAAGTTCTAATGTAGGCTAATCTTTCTATTGTTTTACATGCTTTGTTTTAAATTGCATAAAATATGTTTCCATCTATTTGAAAGGAGAACCGAGGGCCGGCCAGGAAAAAAAAAGGTGGTAATTAGAACACAGAATGGGGGAAAAAAAACCAACACCCTGTATACTATAATTATAGAAAGAAAAACACAACACTGAGCCCCGCCACGGCTTCGCTCTTGGAGGCCTGGAGAGAAACTACTTAGCAGCACAAAAAGCCTCCCCAGGAAGGCAGGCGGCTCTGAAGTTGTTATCGCCAAAACAGCAGTTGTATAACCCGGCCCTTGGAATCCAGCTCCATCTGAAGGACAACCTGTGGGGGGGAAATTCCTTCATTTCAAAAGTGTAGGAAGCCCAAGTCTTGCCAAGCCAACGAGCAACACTGCAGTCTCAGGCTTCGCGTTCTAACCCAATAGGTTGGACTGGATCTAAATGAGACACTGGGACAATGAAAAAAAGCCCACTTTCTGGCACTTCTCTGAGCGCCGCATTAAAGCTTCCCAAGTCATCTCAGGCAAAAGCAAAATCGTGGCTGGAAAAATCTGATCTAGATCTACCAGCGGGTATTTGTCTAATTTTCCCTGCTATAACAGAATAATAGAGTTGGAAGGGACCTTGGAGGTCTTCTAGTTTAACCCCATCCCTGCTCAAGCAGGAGACAAGTAGCTGCCCAGTCTCTTCTTGAAAATCTCCAGTGTTGGGAGAACTCACAAGTACTGGAGGCAACTTCCATTCCACTGGTTAATTGTTCTCACTGTCAGAACATTTCTCCTTAGTTCTAGGTTGCTTCTCTCCTTGATTAGTTTCCATGGTGTTTTGGAGAATAGATTGCCCCCCCCCCTCTGATTTTTAATAAAGTTACTATTGAAAAAATAAGCTCCAGGCATGAAGACCACAAGACTTCAGGGGGGGAAGGCTGGTCCTTTACTTTATAGTTCTCAAGATTAGGAACTTCCTCCTTCATCCCAAAGGGGCTTATTCAGGAGTCAACTGGACTTTCTGGGTTTTTTTCTTTGAAGACGTTTCGCTTCTCCTCCAAGAGGCTTCTTCAGCTCTGACCGGATGGTGGGGAACGGAAGGATTTATACTCCTTGCAGACAGCTGGTCATTTGCATCCTTTTAGAGCAGGGGTGTCAAACTCCGTGGCCGGATGTGTCACGTGCTGGCCACGCCCATCCTGTTTAGCAAGGGGGAGTTGCAATATGTCACATGACAATGTGTCATCTCGAGTTTGACACCCCTGTTTTAGAGAGTCATTTTATTTATTTATTTGTTTGTTTGTTGCATTTGTATGCCGCCCACTCCACAGAGACTCTGGGTGGCATAAATGCTGCCCAGAGTCTCTTGAATTATTGAATTATTGAAGAGTTATTGAAGCACAGAAGGATGCCAATGACCAGCTATCTGCAAGGAGCATAAATCCTTCCATTCCACACCATCCAGTCAGAGCTGAAGAAGCTTCTTGGATAAGAAGTGAAATGTCTCCAAAGAAAAAAAAACAAGAAAGTCCAGTTGCCTCCTGAAAAACACACCTTTGGGGCAACCATGACTTTGGATGATTGAGAATCTCTACAGACTTCCCCTCCTTCCTCCCCAAAAAAAAGGGGGGGGGACCCCAAAACACCTCCTCACCAGCAATCAATACCCAAATGAGCAGATATTAACACCAAGATTAACAGTAGACCAACAATCAATCAAGAAGTCAACAATACCCAATCAAGAAACTACCACGGAGACAAGCTATCAGGAAGCAATAGGAACCACCAAGAACACTCCCAAGACACTAGTATATAAACAGAGAGGAAGCCCCACATAGCACTGATGAAGTTACTTAGTTGGGTCATGAAAGGTCTTCAAGAAAACAACCAAGCTCAGAGAGCACCAGGACTCCACATTTCGATCATGAGCTACAAATATTCTCTTCTATAGTAACTCCTCAGTGCAACTTTTCTCCTCCGTCCATTCCTGCACCCACATCCATATTAGCGCACCCGTTTACCTGGAATGGTCTGAGGATTCCCATAGGGTTCCTTCCACCCCTGTGATCAATGACTTAAAGAATGAAATCTTCCGTTGCTAATTGATGGGAACTAATTTAATTTAGTGGATCTCTTAAGACCGTGTTTATTAAAAGACAATATTGTGTGCTACTCTAATAGATCATCTCATTTTTTTATTGTTAATCTACGTGTGACAATTTTTAAGATGAGTTTAAATAACTTCACATTTTCTGTCTCTCAAAAAGGACATATATTTAGACTTTTGTAACAGTCACTTTCCTTGAAATGTAATTGAGCAAATCATGTGATCTAAAAGGTCCTTGTGTGTCTGTGCGGTTTTTTGTTTGTTTGTTTTATAACAATCATTTCTTCCACGCACCTTTGTGCGTCTTGGATACTGATACTTGCCTTGTGGCATCCTTCTCATTACTTCCTTCCTTGATTTAAAGCAGTGTTTTTCAACCTTGGCAACTTGAAAAGATGTGGACTTCAACTCCCAGAATTCCTCAGCCAGCATGCTAACACTGACCCTAACAGGATGGATGGGGAACTGCAGGTATGGAGTTGGAAGTCCATACATCTTCAATCCCAGAGTTAAAAAAAAACCCAACCCCCCCCCACCACCACCACTAAAGGTAGTCTTCGACTTACAACAGCTCGTTTAGTAACCGTTCAAAGTTACAACGGCACTGAAAAAAAGTAACTTATGACCGTTTTTCACACTCACGACCATTGCAGCATCCCCCGTGGTCACATGAACAAAATTCAGCCGCTTGGCCACTGACTCATATTTATGACCGTTGCAGTGTCCCAGGGTCGCGTGATCCCCTTTTGCAACCTTTTGACAAGCAAAGCCATTGGGGATGCCAGATCCACTTAACAATCGGGTTAGTAACTTATTAACTGCGGTGCTTCACTTAACAACTGGGGTAAGAAAGGTTGTAAAATGGGGCAAAACTCACTCAACAAAAATGTCTCACTTAGCAAGATAAATTTGGGGCTCAATTGTGGTCATACATTGAGGACTACTTGTATTCTAAAAATGTCTGCCCTTTGGGCTTACGTCAGAGGTCTTCAAACTCGGCAACTTTAAGACTTGTGGACTTCAACTCCCAGAATTCTCCAGCCAGCATAGCTGGCTGGAGAATTCTGGGAGTTGAAGTCCACAAGTCTTAAAGTTGCCAAGTTTGGGGACCCCTGGCCTACGTCTTCAGGGTGGCTCTGAGTATCGGTCTCCTGACCCTTCCAGATTTACATTGGGGTCTGCCAGCCAATTTCAGATGCCTTCAAAACATACCTTCTTTCTTCCCCCTCCTTGACGTTGGTTTGAAACTCTTCCTCTACAGATCGTAGACTATTTTGGAGGGTCCGGCAGGCAGAGCAGCTCCTGCTGAAGGAGCTTTGCTGAGAAGGAGCTACCTTAAACCTTTGGAAGGCTGAAGTGTTGGTGGAAGAGAACCCATTATCTAAAATTACCATCTCAGCCCTGCCTTTGTTATTACTGAGCAGGGCCTCCAAGACGTGTGGAGTTCCTACCGCTAGTAACCCCCCAGAGGCATTCTCCAAGATTATCATTATCAGGGTTGAAGACTCTATAAAAAGGATGAGGGGAATGGAGACTATTCCACAGGGGCAGAGCCAGGCAGAAGAAAAATGACACAAACGTCATTAACAGCCACATCAGAAACAAGGCAAGCCAGCCGCAATTGGCTCCTAGGCTGTATATTTCCAGAAATCCAACAGCTCCCCCTGCTGGTATATACAAAACCTCGTGTATAGTATTATTAAGGGTCTAAGGCGGCTTGAAAAAAATGTTATGATTGAAATATTGAGCTAAATCTTGGGGGTCCGTGGTGAACAAAAGGTCTAAGAGAAAATACAGTCTAAGAAATAAGAAAGATCAAGGAAAATCATGGCCTTCCCCACCCCCTCCCTCAACGAATTCAGGAACAAAATGTGATTATTTGGGAAAGGGGACAAGGAATGATCACGTTGCCAGTGTCTCCAGAAATCCTTAATGCGTTCGATTGCTCACCCTACGATTTTTCTATTTATTTAGCAGCTCGTCCATTCATGATTGTATCTTGTGATTTGTGATTGATCAGTTTGTTGCTTGTATGTATGTATGTATAAAATTGCTATTGCTGCCTACTCGCACATGGCGACTCAAGGCAGCTTACAAAGACATAAGAACACAATGTAAAAGGAATTTTTTAAAAAATGAAAATAATAAAATTACCACCACCTCACTCCAACGACAACACACATTCATACTAGCCATTCAATTTATTTATTTATTTTGTGAGATTTATATACCGCCTCACAGTGCAAGCATTCTCTAAGCGGTTTACACCAGTAAGCAATGTATATTTATATTTTTCCCAACAATCTGGGTCCTCATTTTACCTACCTCGGAAGGATGGAAGGCTGAGTCAACCTTGAGCCGGTGAGATCTGAACCGCTGACCTGCGGATCACAGTCAGCTAAAGTGGCCTGCAGTACTGCCTCTAACCGCTGCGCCACCTCGGCTCTTCAATGGGCTCCATCCCGCTCTGGGTTCCCCAGGCCTGTATACTTAGAGCTTATGCGCTGGAGACAAATTCCTTGTGTGCCCAATCACACTTGGCCAATAAAGAATATTCTATATGCTATTTTATTCTAAAACTCCGCCCTTTGCCCTTCATCAAGCCCCACTTCTATCATCAACACCACAGACCAGCTCACCTTATCCTTAATGAATGTGCTACCGCAGCTTCAGAGCTTAAAGTCAGTTGCCCTTGGCAAGGAAGCTGTTTTAATTTTTCCAACCTCTCCCCTCCCTGCCCATCCCTGGAGAAGAAGAAAAAATCTGGGAGAGAGTATTTCAAAGCAGAAATCCCCAGCTGTCTACCACTGGCCGGGGCCCATTTCAATTAATCTGTTAATATATCTTTCTCAAGACTGCTTTTGGCCCGGGTACAAAAGCAACATCTGCTGGAGTGGTCCTTCTGATTACAGATTCCCCCATCAGGCAGTGGCGACTGATCTTCTTATCAGGTTCTGAGGCTTAGTCAGAGGCATCCTGGAGCATCCCTTTAGTATGGACTCGGCCGGAGCGGAAGCCAATCAAACACAACCCTCCATACACCAACTTCTGTTCTGCTATCTCACCGTTTGGGATGGAAATCATTAATCCTGGTCCATTCCCTAAACACAGATGATGAGCACCAAAGGGAACTGCAGTATATTCGATTAAACCAGATTTGCCTATGAAAACTGGTTAATTCTGGTAACAATAAGTGGGAGAATGAATATCAATAGGATTGGCATTTTGTAGGTGTTGGGGAAATGGAGGCTGCTTAAAGGGGCTGGGGAGAAGAATAAAAAGCTTCTGAGTGTTGAAGGATGGGCCGTAAAAACCGCATCTGGGGGGTCAATATCCCCTTACCTCACACAAGCAAAGCACATCGCTGTGAACGTCCTAGGACAGTGATGGCGAACCTTTTTTGGCTCGGGTGCCAAAAGGGTGTGCGTGTGCGCAATAGCGTGCCCACACCCATAATGCAATGCCCTCCCCCCATGCAAGCGCACAACCCCCGCACTGCCTCCCGCACATGCGCACAAGCCCCAGCACTGCCCCCCCCCCCGCGCATGCGCACGGACCTCACTGAAGCCTCCGGATTTCCAGTAGGCCCGTTGGGCCGTTTTTCATAGTTCCCAGGGTTCAGGAGGCCATATCTGTGCCCTCAGATATGGCTCCGCATGCCACCTGTGGCACCCGTGCCATAGGTTCGCCATCACGGTCCTAGGAGAATCTCACCGGCTATTATGAGAAACTCGATGCTGGAATCGCCTCGGTCTGATCTTAGTCTCAGGCCACAGCCCTGCTGTACAGCCTAAGACAGCCAAACCATTTTTCAGCATCTTTCACAAAATCACAATTTTAAAGTTTGGGGCAAGGAAAGTCACAATTTAAGATTTAAGCCAACTGGCATTCCTCTCGGATAAATGCCCCTAAGTCAGGATTTCCCAACCTTGCCAATGTTAAAGACGTGTGGACTTCCAACTCCCAGAATTCCCCAGCCAGCTGGGAATTGAAGTCCACAATCTTACCATTCACAAGGTCAGGAAACGGTGCCTTTTAGTGCAAACATCTTGCTTATGGCTGATCTAATTAGGAAGCACTCAATCTCCTCTGACTGGAGTGGATTGAATCTCCAGGGATTCAGATAGAGAAGATTCCTTTTTTTATCACCCGGTTATTTGATCCTTCCTGCTTGCAAACTAAGGGGGTCTGTCAAAAGTCTGATTTTGGGAGGGTTTTAGGTTAGACCTATATTCTATCATTTCCTTTTTCTCCCTCAAAAATACCACTTATACAAAGAGGGGGGGAAAGGAGTGAATTAATTCCTGGATGTTTACAGCCGAGAAAACAAAACAAGGCTGTTTGACTGGCTGCAATTCTAAACGGTGTTTGTTTCAAACAGAATCTATGCACAGTATTCTCATTAAGCTGACTTTCAGTCTCCAGTTTGGCAAAATCCCTAGGTGAATAAAAAGTCCCAGTTCCACTAGCAATAATTTAGTTAAGGGTAAGAATTTTGCTGGAACCAGGGCTGGCCTACTGCTGTCGTGCCTGAAATGTTGGCATACTAAACCAGACAAAATTTAACGTTTGGAATGCATACACAATAAAAGGCCAATGCAGGCTTCTCGGCTCCATTGTTGTGCTAAACCCAAATGCTAATCAAAGAGCTGTGCAGCCAGAAGATTTCCCAGCTATGCAACTAGCGTCACCTAGTGGAGAAAAGGAAATACATTTCAAGGCTTTTTGAAGCTTCCAAAATAAAGTGATTGACAGCAAGCATTAAAAAATGAAAGTAGGGCGGCATATAAGAATTGCTAAAATAAATAAAATTAAATTAAAAAGGGGAAGGGAAGGGGACGGGAGGGGGAAGGGAAGTTACAGAATGACAAGACCACCCATCTAGGAAAATGAATACCTATGGCAAGTGCTTTATTCTTTTGCAATTGTAAAATGTTTCCTTAGGACAGATTTAACAGAGTTGGAAGGGACCTTGCAGGTCATCTAGTCCAACCCCCTGCCCAAGCAGGAGACCCTACATCTGCCTCTACCTAGGATAGAACTCACAACCTCCTGATTGTGAGGCAAGAGCTCCACCTCTACAGTGATGGCGAACCTATGGCACGCGTGCCACAGGTGGCACACGGTGTCATATCTGAGGGCATGCGAAGCGTTGCCCTATGTTAGCTCCAGCGCGATTTTCGGCCTTCTTTTCGGCCATTTTTGCTCTCCCCAAGGCGAAAACGGCCCAATGGGCCAACCGGAGGTTCACTTGTGTGCCTCCTTTTTGCTCTGAGGTCTTCGGGAACTTCTTCGGCTTTGGACAGTTGAAGCCAGGCCTCCCACACCTCAGCCCATTTCTTCTGCAGCCGGCAAGGGTTTCCTGAAGGCCTCTGCAGCCGATAACAGAGCTGCAGATCGATCCGGAGCTCTGTTTATTATTTATTATTATTATTTATTAGTTGCATTTGTATGCCACCCACTCCACAGAGACTATTATCGGCTACAGAGGCCTTCAGGAAAGCCTTGCCGGCAGCAGAAGAAATGGGCCGAGGTATGCGAGGCCTGGTTGCCACTATCTGAAGGTAAGTAGTAGGGCAGCTCCACTTCCTTTTGTTTCCGAACTTCCAGTTGGCCCGTTGGGCCATTTTTCGCCATCACCAGGCTTTCCTGAACCCTGGGGAGAGTGAAAAACAGCCCAATGGGCCTATCGGAAGTCCGGAAGCTTCAATGAGGCCTGTGCGGATGCGCGAGGGGGGGCAGCGGGGTGTGTGCGCGCATACGCAGGGCATTGCATTATGGGTGTGGCCATGCGTTCGCACACTATTGCGCACGTGCGCACCCTTTTGGCACCTGAGCTGAAAAAGGTTCGCCATCACTGCCTTAGGATCTCTCTGTGTGGGAGGTGGTACCCAGGCACAAATACTACAAGTGCAAATAGCCAACTGCCATCTCACACGGAGTAACATAAATGTAAGGTAGGGTTTTGGTTTAGCTGCGGAATGGTAGGAGCCCTCCCAGTCTGAGAGCAATCAGCCATTTCACGTGGCCTTAAGTCATCACGCACAGTAGAATTTCTTTACTTCCTGTAATAACCAAGCTCAGAGAGCACCAAAGACCCCCCAGTTTCTTCACCTAATATCTCACACCAGTTTAAAACCAGTTCAGAGGAAGCCAACGTCCCACTCACACTTTCATTCTCAAGTTCAATCACACCGCAGGGAAACTATGTTGCTGAAGGAATCAGATCATAGCGTCCCGACAGACAAAAGCGTCCCGGTGATATTTAAACTTCAAAATCTCTTAATGTCAAAAGCTGGCAAGAGGCACCAAGCACCTCAACACAGAATGGAGTACGGGCAAATCAAAACAACTGCTTGCTCTTCTCACACCCACAACGTGTATGCATGCAGTATTTATTAATTACAACCAATTAATTATTGATTACAACCAATAAAGCCATTTGTGCAAACTGCAAAACACATTTGAAGACTTCAAACCGCCAAGCTATTTCAAGCAGAGCCACTTTGGTCCGTCTAGTACAGGGACTCCCAAAACACGGTTCTCAGAGGTGGGTTCTTGCCTGTTCGGGCCGGTTCTATAGAACTGGTAGCGGGAATTCCCCCCACCCCCGCCAAACCGGCAGCGATGGCCGGCTGGACATGCCCCCAAACCGGCTCTCTTGGCGGCGCCATGCTGGGTTTTTAGCACTGCGCATGTGCGCACGCCCACGCGACGCACAACACGCATGCACCCATGTGGCATGCAACACACACACGCGCCCATGCGGCGCAGGAAGAAGCGAACCAGCAGTGAGGTAAGCCAGAACCCACCCCTGCCGGTTCTGTGGTCTGGCACCAGTCCACGGCATGCCAGAAACCGGGCCACGCAAACAAGCAAAGCCCCATCTGCGGGATGCAGGCAACACGTGAAACCACGCTCCCTCTGGTCTGCGGAAAAATCTCTCTCCACAGAACTGGTCCCTGGTGCCCAAAAGGTTGGGGGCCACTTGTCTAGTGGTTAAGGTTCTGGCCTAGAAACCAGGAGGCTGTGAGTTCTAGTCCTGCCTTAGATATAAAAGTTGGCTGGGTGACTTTGGGCCGGTCACTCTGTCTCAGTCTAACCCACCTCACAAGGTGGTGGTGGTTGTGGGGGAAAAAGAGGAGGAGGGAATATTAGGGATGCTCACCATCTTGAGTTATTTATACAGTAATAAAGGCAGGATAAAAATCTAATAAATTAGTAAGATTCCTCATCTTGTATGCTGCTTCATAAGACAGACCCAGCATGTCAGAACTGCTATCAGTCAGAGGCCAATCTGCCATGGACTCTGTGTGTTTGTGTGTGTGTGTGTGTGTGTGTGTGTGTGTGTTGAAGAGTGAATGCCTGGGGAGGGGAAGTGAAAGTAGTGAAAGTGTCTCTCAGAGATGGCCTTTCAAGTTCGCTCCATTATAAGAAGAATTTAATTTAATTTAATTTAATTTAAAGTTCTTATAGGCTGCCCAATCCCGTAGGACTCAGGGCGGCGTACAGCAAGGATAAGAACATTACAAATATAATTAAAACAGTTTAAAACATTACAAAAGTTAAAACAAAACCATTCATCCATGGGGGAAATCGATCTTCTTCACCCCGCCTGCAGGAAGAGCCACGGCTTTACGGCTTTACGGAAGGTCAGCAAGGTGAGGATAGTCCGAATCTCTGGTGGGAGTTGGTTCCAGAGAGATGGGGCTTCCACAGAGAAGGCTCTCCCCCGTGGACCCGCCAACCGACATTGTTTGGCTGATGGGACCTGGAGGAGACCAACTCTGTGGGACTTAACTGGTCTTAGGGAGGTATGTGGTAGGATGCGGTCCCGAAGGTAACCTGGCCCTGAGCCATGTAGGGCTTTAAAGGTCAAAACCAACACCTTAAATTGCATCCGGAGACTAATGGACAACCAATGCAGCTGGTGGAGAATAGGTGTTACGTGAGTGTATCTCGGAACACCCACCACAGCTCGCGCAGCTGCATTTTGCACCAGAATGCAACTGCGAGTCAACCTACACTCAGTAACAATTTCACAAACATCTTCTTTGAAACTGATTGGATAATGAGGGAAGGGGGGGGAGAAGCATTGGGTAGTACCTAAGAGAGGGAAAGTTATCCCTGTGGATTTGGCACGCGAATTTCAGTTCTGGCTTTGCTTTATTGTATTTCACTTGACCGTTAGTAAAGTACACCTTTCTCAACAAATGGAGTCAAGGATCGTTCTTGCTTAAAGGTTCAAGCTGAGGCAGGACTGACACAGTCATTTGTCAGAACTGCTCGAGGCTCCGATAAAGGCAGTATTTTCTTCAACAAAACCTATCCACCATGGTCTATTAGCAGGGGTGTCAAACTCAAGGCCCGCGGGCCGGATCCAGCCCACAGGTTGCTTAGATCTGCCTGCGGGGCCGCCCTGGAAACCGAAGGACCGGCCCGCGTTGCCTCTGCCAGCGGAAACGGAGCTCAGGAGAGCCGCACGTGGACTTCCCGAGCTCCATTTTTTTCAGCCGAGGGCTGCAGAAGGATCCCTCCAGCCCCACCTGGGCCACCACAGGTGCCACCCCGAAATGAGTGACGTTGAGCTGGTCACGCCCCCCCAAGCCCCACCCCCGAGGTCAAACACAACCCTGATGCGGCCCTCAATAAAATCAAGTTTGACACCCCTGGTCTATGGAGATTTTCAGGCATCCAGGTCAAGGTTTCAAAAGGCAACTGGACTTCCCTGGTTTTCTGCCTTGAAAACGTTTGGCTTCTCATCCAAGAACTGAAGACGTTTCTTGGATGAGAAGCGAAACATTTTCAAGGAATAAAATCAAGGAAGCCCAGTTGCCTTTTGGGAAAAAGCACCTTTGTGACTATCCACCACGGGCAAGATGAGAACATGGGGACACCTCAACCATAGCAGATATCAGTCAACGGAGGGATTGTTTTAATAAGAACAATAATCATTTTTATTTGGGTTAAAAAAAAACCCTCCTTTAGGAGATAGGTCCAGGACGTACAATGTATTCTACAGTACCGGTGGCCCTTGACTTACAACGGTTCATTTCGTGACCGTTCGAAGTTACAACGGCACTGAAAAAGGTGACTTATGACCATTTTTTGCACTTACAACCATTTTTAATGACACTTTCGGAATCTCCCCCCAAAAAAGGAAAATTTTCACTGGATTAGTTGCTCTCCCAGCATGGCTTACCCTCTTTTATCTTCCCACAAAGGTTCATATGTCAACATTAGTTATGTCTAGGCGCAGAGGTCTTCAAACTTGGCAATTTTAAGACTTGTGGACTTCCAACTCTCAGAATTCTCCAGCCAGCATAGCTGGCTGGAGAATTCTGGGAGTTGAAGTCCACAAGTCTTAAAGTTGCCAAGGTTGGAGACCCCTGGTTTAGAGCACGAGAAAAGAAGAGAAAATCAAGAGCCAAATTTATCTTCTATTTGCCTGCATACTTTCAGTTTATGAAACAAGTGGGAAGACTTTTTAAATGGGACTTTTTTTTTTAAGCACAACTGCTAAGTACTAACAGACACCATTTTACTTCCTTTTATGTCATTCGCTTGCCCTGAAGGTACTTTGACAAAATCTCAACAAAAGCTATGCAAAGGGGAGATTAGAACACAGGGCTGGTTCAAGCAGTAAGTGAAGGAATCTGAAACCTTGGCTGCAGGGCAATCCTTGTCCAAACACACTGAATTTGGGAAGGTTTTCCTGGCATTTCAGTTGCCCTAGGCCTCTTTCCCTCCCTCCCTCCCTGGCAAAAAGACTGGGCACACTTCTTTCAATAGGCCTGTGAATTTTCTTTCTTTCTTAGTACAGAAAAACCTAGCAACTGCCAACACATCAGTCTTGTGGTTTACATGGTGTCTGTTAAAGATTAAATATGAGAGGTATGCATAAAGCGGGGGCACATCTGACCACGCCGATATGATGTACCCAATAAACAAGATTTTTGAGGAAGCCTCGGAGGCCTCAAAGTCTTGAATTGGTTGGGAGCATTACTCGGAACCAATGACACAGCGAGGATCTGACAAAACGATTTTCAGATGTTGATGGTTCAACAGAAATGAAAGTAAAAAGAAACCCTGTGGTTGTTTTGGGTTTCAGATAAGGCAAAATAAAACCCAGACAGGACCAGTAAGATGAGGTTGGGTCTTGCTGGCCCCTTTCTCCCTTCCACAATTCCCAATGCAGCAAAATCAGATGTCCCGCCTGGTCCCATTTTTCTTCCTGTTAACAACTGCCACTGAGAATGTCGGAAGTCACAGGGGTCTCCAACCTTGGCAACTTTAAGCCTGGCAGACTTCAACTCCCAGAATTCCACAGCCAGCAAAGCTGGGAATTGAAGTCCGCCAGGCTTAAAGTTGCCAAGGTTGGAGACCCCTGTAAAATATAACACATCCCACTAACCACATCCACGGTCTTTTTTCTCTCCTTCTTCTCAGTTCCTGGTGTTCCTGTTGTTTCCTTAATCCCAAACCACTACACTGCACAAGTTCTGTTTAGTGCGTAGGACAACACTGCTCACCTGACTCACAGAAGAAAACAGCCCCCATTCCATTAAGACACAAAACACTTAAAACACGCATGTTTCAATTCAAGCAGAGAGTAAACTAAAATTAAGCGCTTCCCTGAACAGAAGAGCTTCTGCCTTTTTCACCTGTGGGGGGTTCTTGGTGTCCTCTGAGCTTGGTGGTTTTCTTGTAGGCGGTTCATGACCCAAGCTAGGTTAACATCATCGGTGCTAAAAGTGGAGTGGGGTTTGGTCTTTGCTTATATATAGTGGTTTAGCCCTGTTAGGCTGCCCTGCTAATGAAGGAACCAGCAAGAGGAAAAAAACACTGACAGACCAAGCCACCCTCCCTTTCTAGCACCACTGTTATCTACTTGGGTCATGAAGTGTCTGCCAGAAAACAACCAAGTTCAGAGAGCACCAAGGACTCCACAGTTGTTTCCTCCACTTCATAAGCCCCACTGCCTTCTAACACTGATGACGTTACTTAGCGTGGTAATGAGACGTCTGCAAGAAAACCACCACATTTAGAGAGCACCAAGGACCCCACAGTCGTCCTCCTCCTCCTCAACCCTCTTTCCCTGCTCCTCCTTCCCTTTTCCACTTCCTCCTCTTTTCCCTCCACTCCACAAACCCCACTCCCTTTCTAGCACTGATGATGTTACCTAGTTGGGTCATGAAACACATGCAAGCTCAGAGAGCACCAAGGACTCCACAGTCACTGTCCTCCTCCCGTCCACAAACCCCACTCCCTTCTAGCACTGATGATGCTACCTAGCATTGTTAGAGGTGAGAATAAATCTCACATAGAGGTGATGTTTGATCTTTCTCTCGGAGCTCAAACATTTAGAAATAAAACCGAAGTTAAAGTCTAATAAAATATTTATTTTGGTACAAAAACAATAAATTCTGAATAATTACATTCTTGCTAATTAAATGCAACCGCTCCCGGTCAAAGCCAAACCACAAGAAGAAGAATGGAGAATCAGGAATGCACACATGCGTACAAGATCACATCACGTGTCCTGCTTGTCATGGTATGTACCATAATATTAGGATAGGGGTGCATCACCTTGCATAGACATACAACTGACAATATTCACTACGTGACAAGTATGGCAATGAAACTTCTGCAAGAAAACCACCACACTCCGAGAGGACCAAGAACCCCACAGTCATCGTCCTCCTCCTCCACCTCCTCCTCCTCAATCCTCTTCTCCTGCTCCTCCTCCTCCTTCCCTTTTCCACTTCTTCCTCCTCCCTCTCCTCTCCTCAACCCCACTCCCTTTCTAGCACTGCTGATGTTACCAAGCATGGCAATGAAACTTCTGCAAGAAAACCACCATGCTCAGAGAGCACCAAAGAGCCCATGGTCCAACCCAGGGCTACAAATATTCTGTTCTTATCGGTAACATTTGTCACATCCCTGTTAAATATCCACACTCACCATGATTTGGGCTCTCCAAAATGCAGGTAGTTGATGCTGTAGAGGTCCATGTCCTCCGTATGCCATGCAAATGTGGTTTTCCACATCCCAAAGTAGAGGTAGGGGGTGTTCACGCCTTCTATGATAATCCCACACTGATGTTGCACCATGTCCAGGAGAGTGTTCAGATTCCCAATATTCCACTCGTCCACATCCTGGGGGTGAAAATAAATCCAGGCGTCAAAGGAGAAGCCAGTGCTCCTTCCATCCCCACACAGGAAGGGGGCGCTGGAGGTCACTTTTCCCAGGCAGCCTCAGAAGGAAAAAACATCTGGCAGGAGCAGCTATTGCAAAACAGCAGGGCACCAGACATCTCATAACCCACGGAGCAGCTCTTGAGAACAAAGCAGACTAAAACGCCCGCTATTACACGGGCTCCCGCTGACTGTCTAAAACCTGTTTACCACAACTTTTAAGATTCAATTCACAGAGGGAACAAAAATGAAAAGCGCTTTTCTAAAAATAACTCAGAGAAGAGGGAGAAAGAGGAGAGAAAGATTCTGACTGAAAGCCAGCCCAGCCCAGTTTAGGTTAAGAATACAGGTAGTTCCCAACCACAACTGAGCCCAAAATTTACGCTTTTGCCCCATTTTACGACCTTTCTTGACCCCGTTGTTCAGTGAATCCCTGAAGTTGTAAAGCCAGCAACCTGGTTGTTAAGTGAATCTGGCTTCCCCATTGACTCTGCTTGTCAATGGGGCGATCACGTGACCCCGGGACATTGCGACCGTCATAAATATGAACCAATTGCCAAGTCTCCGAATTTTGATCAACTGGCCATGAGGATGCTGCAAGAGTCACAAGTGTGAAAACGGTCGTTAAGTCACTTTTTTTTCAGCATCGCTGTAACTTTGAACGGTCACTCGACTTACAGCTATTTATTTATTTATTTATGAGATTTATATACCGCCTCACAGTGCAAGCACTCTCTAAGCGGTTTACACCAGTAAGCAATGTATATTTATATTGCCCCCAACAATCTGGGTCCTCATTTTACCTACCTCGGAAGGATGGAAGGCTGAGTCAACCTTGAGCCGGTGAGATTTGAACCGCTGACCTGCGGATCACAGTCAGCTAAAGTGACCTGCAGTACTGCCTCTAACCGCTGCGCCACCTCGGCTCATTGTTTAGCAACTCTTCAAAGTTACAAGAGAACGGGGGAAAAGGGACTTATACCTGTCACTCTTACGGTCATCACAGGATCCCCAGTCACACGATCAAACTTGGCAACCAGCATGCATTGACGATAGTTGCAGCATCCCAGGACCACGTGATCACCATTTGGGATCTTCCCAAATGTGACTTCTAAGTCGATCGGGGGAGCCGGATTCACCTAACAACCACCTGACTCCCTTAACAAGTGCAGGGATCTGCTTAACAACCGTGGCAAGAATGGCCATAAAATCGGGTGGGACTTCCTTAACCACCATTTTGCTTGGCAATGGAAATTCTGGTCCTAATTATGCTTATTGGTCAAAGACACTTTGAAACTTTCAAACAATTAATCACAACAGCCCCAAAAGTGCTTTTTTTCAAGAGGCAACTGGACTTTCTGGTTTTTTTTTCTGTTGAAGATGTTTCGCTTCTCATCCAAGAAGCTTCTTCAGCTCTGACTGGATGGAGGGGAAAGGAAGGATTTATACTCCTTTGCAGACAGCTGGTCATTTGCATTCTTTGAGAGGGTCGTTGAGGCAGCCTGGAGGCTTATCTGTGTCCTCAGGGTCACCTGAGTGGTGTGAAGGGATATGGAGCCTCCTTGGCTGCTGGATGCTTTCTTCCCTGTGTCCTTCACTGTTGGAGACAGGCGCAGGCTGTTGGGGATGTGTCTGTGTTGGCTGCATCTCAAACTGAAGTGCAAATGGTTCCTGTAGTCTGCAATTTTTCTGGAAATTCGTTCATATTCCCGACTCTCTCAAAGGATGCAAAGGATCAGCTGTCTGCAAGGAATATAAATCCTTCCATTCCTCACCATCCAGTCAGAGTTGAAGAACCTTCTTGGAGGAGAAGCGAAATGTCTTCAAAAGAAAAAACAAAGTCCAGTTGCCTCTTAAAAAAAAGCACCTTGGGACAACCAGGACCTGGATGACTGAGAATCTCCATAGTCTATAGACAATCACAGCAGCTCCAATTTTGTTGGAAGAAATTATACGTAGTGACACCAGTAGTCCTCAAAATTCCCATTAATTTATAATTCCCCCTACGGTTCTCATACAATTTAACCTGTTCCAACCAATGGTGGGTTCTAAAACCTTTTGCTACTGGTTCGTGTGTGTGCGCATGCAACACTTCTGCGCATGCACAGAAGCGTCCCGGGCGGTGGGCGGAGCCTCCCGTCACTGGCACTACCGGTTCTTAGAACCGGGCAGAACCGGGAGCAACCCACCGCTGGTTCCAACGTTATCTAAATCTGCATTGTACATATGCTCCAATTTCATTTCACGGGGACTTACCGAATCATACAGTGAACCACTGATATCCGCCCCATATATAGGGGAGACAAAAGTCAAATTCTTCCAGTATTTGCGTTCCAGATCATCAAAATCCTGATGACGCGGAGTGCAGTACCTGGTAAGGAAAAGCAAAATTAAGAACTGGCAATACATTTTTTTTGTAAACCAGAGTTGAGCTCCTTTTTGATGAAATGGGGCTGCGGGCCACATCATTTAATGCCCTAATAAATGTAGGACAATTTATTTAGTTCACTCCGAGCGCAGAAAAACACTGCCTTGCCAACTCTATTCTACAAAATGATGCTGAAGGGTAGTCAATAAAAGCACCGGAGAATGTGACACTGAGGCGGCTCAATGCGATCAGGGGGGAAAAAACTGCGAGAAACAAAGTCATTAACGTGAGAACCAAAGCATGTGTTTTTCTGTATACTTTTACTACAAACAGGAAAAATTTAAAAAAAAAAGAACCCCCACGCTTTGTTGAATTATAAGCCAAGACAGTCTTAAATGTGGACGTACGTACTTCTCACTATTAGCCAAGCGCCGATAGTCTCCAACCAGCATGGGTTTCTTCTGAATATTGTACTGGGTGAAGAGCCCGGACTGGCCAGTCACCACCTGCTGAATAGGAGCAGGGATCACCATGCTGTCGATGTCATCGTAACTCTTCCGGGGCTTCCATTCCTTGGGAGGGATCACCTGCAAAGGTGGGGAACAATTTTTTTCTTGAATAGATCACGTTTCCTGAGAACAAACGAGCTAAAGGGAAGGATTCTTCTCTCATGGATAAAAGAACCACCTCTGTTTACATCTCCTTGACTTCCTGTTTCTAGCACCCAAGTGTGTTTTACTCTAGATCAGTGTTTCCCAACCGTGGCAACTTGAAGATGTCTGGACTTCAACTCCCAGAATTCCCCAGCCAGCATTTGCTGGCTGGGGAATTCTGGGAGTTGAAGTCCAGACATCTTCAAGTTGCCAAGGTTGGGAAACACTGCTCTAGATTCTTAGCCAGAAACTCAAATCTGTTTCAGGAATAAGATCACTTTGGGATCTCTGCTGTGGCCTCTGGTGTTTTCCTCTTTGGGTTGGGCTTTTGAATGCCTTTGCTGCCTTCTCCCTCTTATAATCTGTGTTCCCATCTTTATTCAGGCCTTAAAATGTCTAACCATCTCAATTGGGAAGCCAGATTCACTTCACAACCATGCTACTAACTTAAAACAACTGTGGCAAGAAAGGTTGTAAAATGGGGTAAAATTCACTTAACAACTGTCTTGCTTAGCAACAGAAATCTTGAACTCAATTGTGGTCGTAGTTACCCGTAGCATGAAATCCAAGGACTTTTCTCTATTCCTATTTTCTACTCACCTATAAGACTGTCTCTGTAGGGAAGGGAATTCTTGTTTGTCCCAAAAAATTTAGCAGCATTAAAAGCCCCAGAAGGGGGCAGGTGTGACTGCATCTGTTGTCTAAAACTGTCTGGGAGCTCATTAAAACCCTCTCTTGTCACCCCACCTACAGTGAAATTAATTAGTACACTTGAGTGGACAAGGAAACATATCCTCAAAAGCTTTTATCAATACCCAAGTCCCCTGTGAAAATGTACTGAAATGAGTTATTTGACCCGTTTTAATGAAGAGCCACGGTCTTTCTTCGTTTTAAAGCTGCGTTCAATTTTGTTCGCTGTAAATGTAAAGCTGTGCCAAAGCAGCCCTAACTGCCAAACCAAAAACAATTTTGAAAACAAAACAAACAATTTTGAAAACAAAACAAAACAGAAAAACCTGACAGATGTGTTCCAGTGCACTTGCACTCAATGTATTCAAAGCAAGGCATGCACACACACGCATTTTACACTGACGCATTACGCAGAGCAGGGGTGGGTTCCTCTTATCTGCCTACTGGTGCGCTGCGCACGTATCATCACGTTTCGCCCGCGGGTCCCCTTGCGAGATTTTGCTTCCGCGCACGCGCAGGAAGCAAAAAAAGCCCAAAAATTCAGAAAAAAAGATGGTGCCGCGCGACAGACCGACGAAGATGGTACCGGAGCTGTCGCGCGCAAATTGCGCAATCGTCAGGCTGCTACCGGGACGACAGAGTGGACCGCACCAGTAGGAACCCACCCCTGACGCAGAGGCATCATGTGGTTCATTTAGCTCTGGGGTTTTTTTTTTGAAAGGACAATTAATGGCAATTATGTGAAACGGGTGAACTGTGATTTGTTTATTAAACCGTGTTGAAAACAAAATATGAGCTACTGCTAGGACCCTCAATTTGACCCTCCCAGTGTGTAACCAGAGGCATCCCTTGTTTGTTTCTCTCGCTTGATTTTGTACTTTAAAAAAAAAAAACTTTAAAAAGGAGCCAGTGTAGTTCAGTGTTTTACTCAGAAGGGAGCTCCTTTGCACTGAAAAAACAAAGGCAACAAAGGCAGAAGTGTACATAAGGTAGTCCTTGACTTATAGCAATTCATTTAGTGACCCTTCGAAGTTACGATGACTCTGAAAAAAGGGACTTACGACCGTTTTTCAAACTTACAACCATTGCAGCATCCCCGTGGTCATGTGATCAGAATTCAGACGCTTGGCAACTGACTCACATTTATGACGGTTGCAGTGTCCCGGGGTCACGTGATCCCCTTTTGCGACCTTCCAACAAGCAAAATCCATGGGGAAGCCAGGTTCACTTAACAAACCTGTTATTAACTTAAGAACTGCAGTGATTCACTTAACAACTGTGGCAAGAAAGGTTGTAAAATGGGGTGAAACTCAAGAAATGTTTCATTTTGCAACAGAAATGTTGGGCTCAGTTGTGGTCGTAAGTCGAGGAGTACTTGAACTTTTAGGGAAAGGTGTCAGATAGGATACCAAATAGCATTTTTATAAACTGGTGTTTCATACAAGTAGTCCCTGACTTACAACTACTTGTTTAACGACCAATTACAACAGCAATGAAAATTGACTATGATCAGTTCTCACACTTATGACTGTCAACAGGATCTCTGCGGTGATAATTCAATTGCCTGGCAACCAGCAGGAATTTATGACAGATGCAGTTGCTGGGCTCAGCTGTTCACAATATATGACCTTTCCGTGAGGTTTTCAACAGGTAAAGTCAATGGGAAAAGCCAGATTCGCTTAAGGACCACATGAGTTGCTTAATGACCGTGGCAAAAAAACATTGTAAACTTGGACACATCTCACTTAACAATTGCATTGCTTAAGTGATGAAAGTTCCGGTCCCAATTGTGGTCGTAAGTCAAGGATTACCTGTAAGTGGGCTTGATATCCCAAAACAATCTTTTTTTTGGGGGGGGGGCGAGAAAATCCACAAGGTAATTCCCCACCAGAATCTTAAAACTGACAGTGGAAATTTAGTATGAAATATTAACTGTCTATATTTTAAATCCCGGATCTGACTGAAGAATTCACATTGCCTCCTGTCAGTTTTTTGAGGGGTTTGTGCACATAAAAATGGGATCACTGAAGAACTTACAGCTTTTTAAGGCTGCTTCGGCCTTAAGCTGAGATTAACTTCCTAAACCACTAAGAAGTGGAAGCCACAGCACACTCACCTTAGCAAGCCCTGCCCGGTGAGCCCCTTGCGATTCGATGTAAGCAATGTACTTCCCAAAATCCTGGAATTCTTCTAGTGTTGGATGGAACGTCATAATTTTGCAGCTGGGATTTTGCGGGCTTGGGTTTTCTGACCCCATATTTGCTGAAGGTGGTTTAGCACTTACGCTGCAGAAGAAACAGATAGAAAGAAAGGGAACAAAAAGAAGAGAGGGAAGAACAAACATTAAAGTCTATCATGGTATCTTCGGATTAATACAAGTTAGGACATTTTAAGTACTGTTGGGAGCATGGTGGCAGCTCCTGCCAACCCAGCAGTTCAAAAAAACGGGGGTGATTGCGAGTAGATTAATGGGTACCACTTTGGTGGGCAACTTCACAGAGACATGAATGGAGCCCCCAACTGGGCATCCCACAGGCAAATCCTTTCGCCATGGAAGCACTTTGATACCACACACACACACACACACACACACACACACACACACACACACACACACACACACACACACACACACACACACCTGTTAAGACTGAGGTCCAGCTTAACTGGCTAACTTTAATTTTAGTACTTGTAATATTTCTACAACCAATTAGTGTAATCGTGATGTAAAAATCACACTGATAATTATGAGAATCATAAATCACTATTTGAAATACCCAACCCATACTTTTAGCGTAGTTTTTAACCGAGCTAGCAAGTTATTTTAAATTTTTTCTATATATTTATATTTATTTTACGTATCAAATTTAGAGACTGCTCATCTTACTCGCAGAGCAACTCTGGACTGTGTACGATTAAAAAGGAATTATATGGCTAGTCCTCAACTTACAACACTTCATTTAGTTACCATTCAAAGTTACGACGGCACTGAAAAAAGTGACTTATGACTGTTTTTCACACTTACAACCTTTGCAGCATCCCCATGATCATGTGATCAAAATCCAGATGCTTGGCGACTGGTTCATACTTATGACCGTTGCAGTGTCCCGGGATCATGGGATCCCCTTTTGTGACCTTCTGATGAGCAAAGTCAATGGGGAAACCGGATTCACTTAACAACCCAAGTTCCTAACTTATCAACTGCAGTGATTCACTTAATAACTGTGTCTAGAAAAGTCATAAAACGGAGCAAAACTCAGTTAAGAAATGCCTCACTTAACAACAGAAATTTTGGGCTCAGTTTTGGCTGTACGTTGAGGACTACCTGTATTGTAGTTGCTGTTATAAAGAAGTATTGACCCAAAATAAAAAGGGAGCAAGAAATGAGAGTGGCTTCAGGAATTATGCGCAAGTAGGCGAGTTTGTCCTATCTATTAAATATACCGTTTTAAACGTGATTGTTTTTATGATTTTACTGATAAGCATAACATTTAATCAGTACAAATGGTGTATTTATTCATCATTAGTTTTATGGGAGGGTGTTATAAGACACCATACACACGCATTCATCATACTCACTGGCCAAAGGCAAAGTATTTTGTTTGGCTTACTGCTGTGTGAGCCCAGCCATCCTGACTTATTCAACAATAACATTTATTTTAAGTAAAGTCAACACTGAAGTATTTCCAAATTTACTGACCTCGGATACTTCTATCCCCCTTTCATATCCTCAGAAGGATGGAAGATAATGGGGGAAAAAACCCAAAACATTCCCTAGTATGTTTAGCAAGCAAAAACTTTAGCCATTCTAGGACTGGCTTAATCTATTGGACAGAAGAACAATAAAATCTGTAAATTCCAACAGATAAGTGAATGTCCATAAGGATGGAAACAACGTAAGACAATAAATTACAGCTTTAATCATTTGCCAAGTTTCAAAAATGAAGAAGCCAAATTATAGGAGGGAGGGAGGGAGGGGTCAGGCCTTTAAATGAATTTTACACTACGGGTAGTCTTCGACTTACAATTGACACCAACATTTCTGCGGCTAAGTGAGACAGTCGTTAAGTGAATTCTGCCCCATTTTACAACCTTTCTTTTACCTGGTTGTTAAGTGAATCTGGCTTCCCCATTGACTTTGATTGTCAGAAGGTCGCAAAAGGCGATCACCGCAGGACACTGCAACCGTCATAAATATGAGTCAGTTGCCAATCATCTGAATTTTGATCAAGTGATGATGGAGATGCTGCAACGGTTGTAAGTGTGAAAAACGGTCCTGAAGTCACTTTTTTCAGTGATGTTGTAACTTCAAACGGTCACTGAATGAGCTGTTGTAAGTCAAGGATTATCTTGTACGTGATTTCACCACCTCTTTCTAAGCTAGTGGAAAACCTCAGTTTTTATTTTTAAGGCATCTCTACTTTAAAAAACAATCCTAAACTAGGAGGCAGGTTGGTCTAGTGCAGGGGTCCTGAAACTTTTTAAACAGGGGGCCAATTCATGGTCCCTCAGACTGTTGGGGGGCCGGAATAGCTGGGTGGGCGTTGCCAGGTGGTCATATGACTCAGTGGGCGTGGCCAATTTAGCAGTCCATTAAACAATACACGCAAATTAAACTTTGTTATGCTCCTGGGGCAGAGGTGGGTTCCTGCCTGTTTTTGCTGGTGCGGTTAATAGCTGTTGTTCGGCGCAGAGCCGAAGACGCTGCTGCCGTTTGCGGCGCGGGAGCTTTCCCTGGGTGCTTTCCGTGCCCGCATTGACGCCGCCGTTTGCGTTCTTTTGCCCTCTGCGCATGCAGAATGCTTTGCGCATGCACAGAGGGAAAAAGAACGCAAACGGCGGCGGCCATGCGGGCGGTGGCAGTGCCCGGGGAAAGCCCACGCGCCGCAAACGGCAGCAGCGTCTTCGGCTCTGCGCCGAACAACAGCTATTAACCGCACCGGCAGGAACCCACCTCTGTCCTGGGGGTGGAAAGCAGGTTAGTGAAGGGATGTGGCTGCCTTGGGGGGGGGACTCTTTCTTTCTTTTTTTTTCTTTCTTTTTCTTTCTTTCTTTCTTTCTTTCTTTCCTTCTTTCCTTCCTTCCCTCCCTCCCTCCCTCCCTCTCTCTCTCCTGCCTCCGTCCCTCACTCTCTCTCTCTCTGAAGGCTGGGGAGGCCAAAAACGGGGCCGTTTTTGGCCTCCGTACGTCCCCTTTTTGGTATCCTCGGCCTCCAGAACCACTCTGCCGCTCAAAAATGGGCCCGTTTTTGGCCTCCTGGGGCCTCCGCGCATCCCGTTTTGAGCCTCCTCAGCCTCCAAAAGGCGGGTGGGGCCAATGTGGGTGGGGCAGCCTCATGGTCCCGCGCAGGCCAGATTAATGGCTTCGGCGGACCATATCCGTCCCGCAGGCTGTAATTTGAGGACCCCTGGTCTAGTGGTTAAGCTCAGGCTAGAAACCAGGAGACAGTGAATTCTAGTCCCGCCTTAGGCATGAAAGCTGGCCGAGTGACTTTGGGCCAGTCACTCTCAGCGCAACCCACCTCACAGGGCTGTTGTTTGGGAGAAAATAGGAAGGAGGAGTACTGTATTAGGTAGCTTTGCCGCCTTGAGTTACTTTTAAAGTAATAAAGGCGGGATAAGAATCTAATAAATAAATAAACCAAAAGACATCTTCATGCATTAGAACAGTGTTTCTCAACCTTGGCAGTTTGAAGATGTGTGGACTTCAACACCCAGAATTCCCCAGCCAGCGTTGCTGGCTGGGGAATTCTGGGAGTTGAAGTCCACACATCTTCAAACTGCCAAGGTTGAGAAACACTGCATTAGAAGAAAGCAACCAAACTGCTAAGGAAAGAAAAACCTAGCAGAAATGGCAGGAGAGCCCAGCGAGAAGGCAGAACTGCTGGAGACAGCTGTCTTCAAAGATCTGAAAGGCTCCCATGCAGTATGAGAATTATCACACAAGGCAGGACAAAAACAGCGGTTTAATTTCCAAGGAAGCCACAAAATTTCCTAATGTAAGAGCAGTTTAGCAACTTAACAGACTGCATGGTGTGATGGTTGGATATGTCTTTTATACATCTCATTAAAACAATACCGAATGTTTCAATTATAAAATCAAATGAGTTCCTATAAGTCCACAATTTATGACCACAACTGAGCCCAACATTTTTGCTGTTAAGTGAAGCATTTAATTGAATTTTGCCCCATTTTACGACCTCATCTGCCACAGTTAAGCGAATCACGACAGTTGTTCAGTTAGTAACACGGTTTTTAAATGAATCTGGCTTCCTCACTGACTTTGCTTGTAAGGAGGTCACAAAAGGGGATCACGTGACCCTAGGACAATGCAACCATCATAAAAGTGAGTCAGGTACCAAGCATCTGAATTTTGATCACGAGGCTACTGCAATGGTCATTAAGTGTGAAAAATGATCATAAGTCCCTTTTTTCAATGCCGTTATAACTTCGAACGGTCACTAAACAAACCACTGTAAGTCGAGGACTCTCTCTAGTCAGTTTTGTTCCTTCCTTTAGGCTGCCTTTATAAATACACTTTAATAGCCTACCTTCTCCCTATATTTTAACAGCTGCTACGGTTATTGACGGGGACGCGGTGGCTCAGTGGCTAAGACGCTGAGCTTGTCGATCAGAAGATCGGCAGTTCAGCGGTTCGAATCCCTAGCGCCACGTAACGGAGTGAGCTCCCGTTACTTGTCCGAGCTTCTGCCAACCTAGCAGTTCGAAAGCACGTAAAAAATGCAAGTAGAAAAATAGGGGCCACTTTTGGCGGGAAGGTAACAGCGCTCCGTGCGCCTTTGGCGTTTAGTCATGCCGGCCACATGACCACGGAGACGTCTTCGGACAGCGCTGGCTCTTCGGCTTAGAAACGGAGATGAGCATCGCCCCCTAGAGTCAGGAATGACTAGCACGCATGTGCGGGGGAACCTTTACCTTTACTTATGGTTATTGACAGAAAGGGCTCTAGGGTGGAAGTCACGCTATGGATCCCTTCCTTGAAGCCATGTTACTTTCCCTGCACCCAGGAGCTTTCCCTGTGGTGGTGCCTGCTCTATGGAACCATTCTTCCCCCTTCCCCCAAAAAACACACAGCTGATCCACCCCCCCGACCCCCCCCCCCCCAGAGTCCTTTAGAAAGGCAGTTAAGACCTGGCTTGTTTGGTCCTTAGGGGTGTGGATCAGGATCAGGACTTCCCATCTGGTGTCATATAACAAATTGGAGTCTCTCCTTTCCAGCTAATAGTTTTGTTTGTTTCATTTGCATTTGCTGGAAGGGGGGGAGGGGGAATTTGATTTACTGGTTTTGATATCTCCCGCATTGTTTGAGTTGAGCACCACATAAATGCTCTGAATAAGTGAATGATCAATTTCTTTTAAACTTCTGAACATGATTTAGACCAGGGGTGTCAAACTCAAGGCCCAGGGCCGGATCCAGCCCGCAGGGTGCTTGGCTCTGGCCTGTGGGGCCGCCCTGGAAACAGCAAAGGACAGGCCCGCAGTTCCTCTGCCAGTGAAAACAGAGCTCGGGAGGGCCATGTGCCACCCTCCCAGACTCTGTTTTCCACCGCAATGGCCACCGAGCTCCATTTTCACTGGCAGAGGGCTGCAGGAGGCTGTCGCGGCCGAAAACAGAGCTCGGGAGCCCATTTTTGCTGGCAGAACACTCAGGCCACCACAGGTGCCCCCGACACAAGTGACGTGAAGCTGGCCATGCCCACCCCGGCCCCCTGACGTCAAACACAACGCTGATGTGTCCCTCAATGAAATCGAGTTTGACACCCTTGATTTAGACCATTAAAATAAACATGTGTCTAATACAGTCACAGATCCGGATTCGTCCCAAGTTACTGTATGTATGTATGTATCTATGCATGCATTTATTTATTTATTTATTTATTTATTTATTTATTTATTTATTTATTTATTTATTTATTTATTTATTAATTATTAAATTTATAGGCTGCCCATCTCATTGTCAAGCGACTCTGGGTGGTTTACAAACATCCAAAAAAACCCCACAAAAAACAACCCCCCACAAATCAATAAATGTTAAATAAACAGAGATTACATCAGTTAGAAAAACAGAGAATTTAGAGAAAGGCAACTTTAAGACCTGTAGACTTCAACTCCCAGAATTCCCCAGCCAGCATGGAGTTGAAGTCCAAAGGTCTTGAAAGGTTGGACACCCCTGATTTAGAAGAAAAAGAAAAGGCACTCTGGACTTTAAACGCTGCACAGCAACTTAAAAAAAGGAACCCATACATTAATTGACTAATCAAGTTAGTGTCGACTCTTTGCAATCACATGAATAGTGTCACACTTCTCACACATATCGGACAGGACAATTCTGGCACAGAATAGAGTTTTAATTTCAAAGTTAAAAAGCTAGAAACTCCAACCAACGCCAGAGGGCAGCAAAAGACACTTGCACGACAGCACGACATGATTAAAACATGCTTGAATTATAGCAATAAATTATAAAAGATATATGAATTATAAAAGGTATTTGGATTGTAGCAACTCTGCTCTGCATAAGACAGAACCAGGAGCAAGGGGATAGGCAATGAGGCCTGGTCTCCTACTTACTTGCACAGGAGCAGAACTATTCCAACTAAAGCACAGTCAATGGACCAATTTGTGTGTAATGAAAGAACATTTTTCCACTTTCGATATCAGGATTGAGCCAAAATGCTACTGCATATTTTCTGCCAGAGCAGGATGGCTGGGGTCCCTGTTGAATATTTTTATATGTGTGAGTGTCACCATCTTGTTTGTTCTCTCTTGCTTTCTAAATTGTTCTTGATAATCCTGTTTAGCTTGTATTTTCTAACTGTTTGGTTTTATCATAAACTGCCCAAACTCAAGTCTGGAAGTCAGTGCCTAAACTGAATGAAGGAACGCAATGTTCTAATTTGGAAACATCAATGCACCACTGTATTGTGTCATGTCTTGAAGAAGGAACCAGGTGGTTTCTTAACTAGGCAGAATCAGAAATCAAGAAGAAACCTGCGTTTTTAAGTTTGCCAATGAAGGAGAACATTTATAGCTCAGGGTTGAAATGAGGGGCCCTTGGTGCTGTCCGAGCTTGGTTGTTTTCTTGCAGATGTTTCATTACCCAAACTACCGTATTTTTTGGAGTATAAATCGCACTCCCCCCCAGCTAAAAGAGGGTAGAAATGTTAGTGCGTCTTATACACCGAATACAGCCATTTTTGGCCTCCCGAAGCCCCGCAACACGCAAAGGGTAGAGAATTTGGGAGGTCTGCAGAGTGCTCCTGGGGGAGGGCAAAAACACCCCCGTTTTTGCGAGAAACGGGCAAAAATGGCCCATTTTTCTCAAAAACAGGGTGTGCAGAGGGTTTGGGAGGTCTGCAGAGTGCTCCTGGGGGCTGGGGGGGAGGGCAAAAACTTTTTTTTCCTTGCTTACCTCTTCGAAATCTTGGTGCGTCTTATACATCGGTGCGTCTTATAGTCCGGGGTGGAAAGGGTAGGTAGCATCAGCACTGGTGCTGTTTACTTAGTTTGAGTAATGAAACATCTGCAGGAAAACAACCAAGCTCAGAGATCTTCAAGGATCCCTCACAAAGGTGCTTTTTCCCCAAGAAGCAACTGGATCTTCTGGTTTTTCTTTGAAGACGGTTCTCTTCTCATTCCAAGAAGCTCATCCAAGAAGCGAAACGTCTTCAAAGAAAAAAAATAGAAAGTCCAGTTGCCTCTTGAAAAAGCAACTTTGGGACAACCATGGTCTGGATGTCTGAGACTGTCCACAGACATCAGGGTGGGTTTGATTAAAATTAAATTTAAATCATGATTTAAATCGTAATTTAAATCACTAGTAAAAAGGCTTGAGTTAAATCAACTCAATTTAAATCATAATTTTTAAAGAGCAACTGTCATCTCTGTCCCGCAGCGGCTCCTCCTCTGACCTGCTGTTGACTCACTGACAGTCCCATTCGCTTTAATGGGATGGCTAGTGATGCGGCAGTGACACAACAAAGTGAGGGACGTGGCGGGCAGCAGGTGAGTGGATGCCTGCTAACAGGCGCTGCCATGATGGATCTGAAATGACAGGTGCCCTTTAATATTATATTTATAAGCTGCTTAGAAGGTTTCACTTTCATTTTTACTGCTTGCCCTTCCTCCTCACACTTAAGAGCTTGGTGGTAAAGATGTTAGAACCCTGTTCAAACGATTGGGTGTGTTAATATATGATTAAGCCACAAATCATTGTTATGTGTATATTGTTTTAAATGCATTGTGGATGATTACTATATAAGCAAGTAAGAGAGCATGCTCAGTGTGGTTGGTGGTTTATGGTTCAGTGTGGTTTAGTGTGGTGAGTGGTGTTTGACGGTGTGTTCCGGATTGAAGACTCTCTGTGCTGCTTTACTGATGAGTAGATTACTTTATGGCTGTGTGAAATTGCTGTGGAGAGAAGAGTAACTATCTGTGATAGTATAGAATTGACTGATAGCTGTAATCTTTGTGAGTTAAAACAAAGATAGGCAAGAAGAAGAAACTTCGCATTGACTGAATAACTGTGTATGACTTTGACTTCCTATTTAACTTTGCTACTATTCAAGTAAAACTATTTTGTACATACTAAAGATATTCTGTTTCTTGACTGAATAGCATTCATATCAAACTGCAACACCATTACTACAACACATTTTGCTGTGTATGTGCTTAACAGCACAATAGCTCCTTAACACATTTCTCTTCAAACAATCATACAGTTTGTAGTGTACATACATTGGCAAAACAATGGGATAAAGGAATATTCCTGAACTTTGTTTTATGATTTGTCTCATGGTTACTGTGAAATTGTGTGAATGCATCAATGCAGTGCATGTTATCTCAGCTTGCAGAGCACTGAATGAGTTTCCCAAAAATGCAGCCTCGTACTACATAACTAAGCTCCATTTCATGCTGAATAAACTAAATTGTTAATGTATCAATAAATAAATAAATGTCACAAGTAATAAATAAATCTTAAATAGAAAACTACCATTAGATAGATTTTTACTCCAAAAGCATGTTATTAAAATAAAGTGGATTTAAATCAAAAAAATCCGATTTAAATTTTTTTAAAAAACATTTTTTTAATCATCGATTTTTATCCACCCTGACAGACATCAAGAACCCTCGTTTTAACTTTGGTTTGAAAAAGCAACAAGCCAGGGACTCTGGCTCAAACTTGTCTAGCTGCTCCTACTAATAGAAGCGGTCAAACAAGAATAATCAGGCAAGGTGCCATCAGCAGGCTTGCATTATTATCATGAGCAACCAAACTGCAGTTTACAATATTGTTATACCTCAAGAAGGCCAAGGTACAAGCTCCTTAACCATTGGACAGAGTGAACACAAGTAGGTCACCCTGCTTTTATAAAGACGTAGGGAAAACAATTTTAGCTATAGAAGTGTGGTTTCCCTCCCCCTCCCCTTCTTCTGGAAAGCAAGGAGTGAGACAAGTGTCTTATAAAATCTCTCTCGAAAGAAAATGATTTCTTGATTTTGTCAAGGTGTGATGCAAATTAGAGCGGGGACAGAAGCCTATGCAGAAAGACTTGGATGAAGAGAAGGGTAAAACATTGGTGGCAAATTAAGCCAACCTGCTCTTTATGGACCATTGCTCAGTTTGGTTTTCTGCCATAAAGAAAAAGAACTGATTCAGGTGACCTCGAGGGTACAGATCAACTCCCCAGTAGCCTCAATTACTTGCAGAATTATAAATCTTTCCATTCCCCATCATTCAGCCGATACTGAGGAATCTTCTTGTTGGATGAGAAGCAAAATGTTTTCAAGGAAAAAAGAAGGGAAGGGAAGGGAAGGGAAGGGAGGGGAGGGGAGGGGAAGGAAGGGAAGATAGGAAAGGAAAGGAAAGGAAAGGAAAGGAAAGGAAAGGAAAGGAAAGGAAAGGAAAGGAAAGGAAAGGAAAGGAGAGAGGAGGAAAGGAGAGGGGAGGGAGGGAGGGAGGGAGGGAAGGAAGGAAGGAAGGAAGGAAGGGAGGGAGGAAGGGAGGGAGGGAGGAAGGAAGGAAGGAAGGAAGGAAGGAAGGAAGGAAGGAAGGAAGGAAGGAAGGAAGGAGGCCTAGAGGTGCAGCTCTTGCTTCACAATCAGGAGTTTGTGAGTTCGAGCCTAGGTAGAGGCAGATGTATGGTCTCCTGCTTGGGCAGGGGGTTGGATTAGATGATCTGCAAGGTCCCTTCCAACTCTGTTAATCTGAGGAAGGAAGGAAGGAAGGAAGGAAGGAAGGAAGGAAGGAAGGAAGGAAGGAAGGAAGGAAGGAAGGAAGGAGAGAAAGAGAGAAAGAAAGAAAGAAAGAAAGAAAGAAAGAAAGAAAGAAAGAAAGAAAGAAAGAAAGAAAGAAAGAAAGAAAGAAAGAAAGAAAGAAAGAAAGAACCCAGTTGCCTTTGGAAAAGCACCTTTGGGACACAAGAGCAATACTGTAATTGCTAATACATAATAGCTCTTGTCAGAGAGCCCTCCATACTAGGAATTCTAGATTCATCAGAAATATTTGTTAAGTTTGTTTTTCACAGAGAGTAAGCATTGCTTAGCTAGGTAAGAAGTAAACAGAGACTTCAAGATTCAAAGATCTGAAATATTTTGTTCCCTCAAATTGTTTACCACATATAAGCCTTTTGCACGAGGAGACTGAATTTAAAGAAACAGCGGCACATGTTCTGCACTGATAAGATAATCCAAATAGAAGAAAGCCACTGAAGAAGGCTTGAGTATCAAAAACATTCACCACAAATAGGGAAACATTGAGTTCAGATTTTTATTTTGATCCAAGTCTCCCGGTGATCTCCTCCAGAATGTATGCAGATATTGAAAAGCAATGGAGGCAGAATGGAGTCTGAGGATTACCAAATGACAGCACCTACTTCGAATAGTAGCACCAAGTGAAATCTAGTTAAGAGCAAATCCCTGCCTCCTAGTCACTAATATCTCCAGTGATCCAGAAGGAGTCTGTGGTCAATAGTACAGAGAGTTCCTAAAAGGGCGAACAGAAGCAGAGTGACATTTTTGGTGACTATCTCAGAACAAGTGTCATCTCCCAAGGATAACCAGAACAGTCTCAATTCAGTAGTCTGTGCTGAAACTAATCTGAAATGAATCAAGATAATTTGCTCAGAAGATTGCTTTGCAACTGAGAAGCCATCCCTGACTCAATACTTTATCCAATCACCTATAATTACCCATCTGAGGGAACAGGGCAAAAAGCTCTTTAGGAAAAAAAGGTCCTAATTATTGCCTCCTTTAAATAAGAATGAAAGTGAAGTACATGTGAGACAGAGACAGGATAAGGCTCACTGGATTGTCTGCTCCCATTTGTCTCAGCCCTGTAGCTCAGTGTTTCCCAACCTTGGCAACTTGAAGATATCTGGACTTCAACTCCCAGAATTCCCCAGCCAGCGAATGCTGACTGGGGAATTCTGGGAGTTGAAGTCCAGATATCTTCAAGTTGCCAAGGTTGGGAAACACTGCGTGTAGCTGTTGTGGCTGAGCATACAGGTAGTCCTCAATTTATGCCCACAATTGAGCCCAAATTTTCCATTGCTAAGCAAGAGTTATTAACCAGGTTTTGCCCCATTTTACGACCTTCCTTGCCACAGATGTTAAATTGAATCACTGCAGTTGTTAAGTTGGTAACATGGCTGTTAAGTGGATCTGGCTTTCCCACCGACTTTGCTTGTCTGAAAGTCATCACATGGCCCCAGCACACGGCATAAATATGATCACATGACCTCAGGGATGTTGCAATGGTCGCAAATATGAAAAACGGTCCTAAACAGGGTGGATAAACATCGATGATTTTTTAAAAAAATAAAAAAAATCGGATTTTTAAAAATTTAAATCTGATTTTTTTTTTCATCAAATTTATTTTAATAAAATGCTTTTGGAGTAAAAGAATCTATCTAAAGATAGTTTCCTATTTAAGATACATTAATAATTTAGATTATTCAGCATGAAATGGAGCTTAGTTATGTAGCATGAGGCTGTATGTTCTGCAATATTGGGACTGTCGGTGAGTCAACAGAGGGTCAGAGGAAGAGCCGCTGAGGGACAGAGATGACAGTTGCTCTTTAAAAATTATATTTAAATCGAGTTGATTTAAATCAAGGCTTTTTACTAGTGATTTGAATCGACTTGATTTAAATCGACTTGATTTAAATCAAATCCACCCTGGTCCTAAGTCATTTTTTTTCGGTGCCATTGTAACTTTGAACAGTCACTGAACAAATGGTTGCAAGTCAAGGACAACCTGTATCTGTCAAAGTCACCATTATTTTGCCATCAGGGTGGCCAATATATGAGAAATGAGGCAAATGGCCATTTCTAGAAGGTGCTCGGAAATGTGTCACACCACTGATGGAAGAGGCTTGGGAGAATGGCAATGAATGCACTTAAGATTATTAAGTTAAAGAACACCTGGTTTGGGCCATGGTCTGATCCCACTGGTTGGTCTGCAGCTCACTGGAGCCACTAGGAAAAAGGATTGTATTGATCTATGGATAGTCTCCATCATCCAAGGTTATGGTTGTCCCAAAGCTGCTGTTCAAAAGACAACTGGGCTTCTTTTTTTCTTTTTTTTTCCTCCTTGACAACGTTTCGCTTCTCATCCAAGAAGCTTCTTCAGTTCTGAAGAAGGTTGTGAAGAAGAACTGAAGAAGCTTCTTGGATGAGAAGCGAAACGTTTTCAAGGGAAACAAAACAAAACAAGAAAGTCCAGTGGCCTTTTGAGCAGCAGCTTTGGGATTTTATTGATCCGTTCACACTAGCATCTGATGGTTCCAGTTTGTTTGTTTTTTCTTCCAAAGAGTATTGGAGGGAATTTTGGGCATCCTTGGTGGACACTGGACAACGTATGGGGATAAGAAGGTGGCTACAGCTTTGCGTAGGAATGAACCAATGGGCCAAGGTGGCGCAGCGGTTAGAGGCAGTACTGCAGGCCACTTTAGCTGACTGTGATCCACAGGTCAGCGGTTCAAATCTCACCGGCTCAAGGTTGACTCAGCCTTCCATCCTTCCGAAGTAGGTAAAATGAGGACCCAGATTGTTGGGGGCAATGTAAATATACATTGCTTACTGGTGTAAACCGCTTAGAGGGTGCTTGCACTGTGAGGCGGTATATAAATCTCACAAATAAATAAAATAAATAAATAAACCGAAGTAGCCTCTCCCTGCTCACAGGTCCAAGATAAAACAAGCCTCTCAGATGGAAGAAGTTGCAGGAGAGAGGCTGGCAAAAGGTATAGGCCAGTCTGACTGAATAAGGGGTAAGAGCACAGATCTGGATCTGTCCCACGGTGCTAAGAGCAGGGGAAATCATGTCGTTTCAATATTTTTCTGCTCTTTTCACATCTCAGACGGCCATTAGCAGCCCTTTGTGAAGTGAGCTGGAGCCTTTTAGGGAAGGATGAGCCAGAAGAAAAGCTGTCTGGATGAGCTTAGAAAGGGACAGGGTCTTCCATGACATTAGTTCCACCTGCTATGGATTGGATCCTTTCCTTCCCTGGTTGTTGAAAACTTCCAGGAAGAGGATGGGAAACTAGAGCAAAGCAATGGTAAATATTTCTTTCAGTGAGTGGATGGTGCTGAATGACTTGAAAAAAGAGGCTGTGGAACACCTCCTCAAAAAGCTCATCCTAAATATTCTGGAGAACCGCCAGCCGGTTTCGAAACTCCCACGGATATGGTGTGTTATATATCTGAGTTATGAAACGTATTGGCAATCGCAATTCTTATCTCCTTTTTACACTGAATGCGAAAGACTCCAAGAGGCATTCAAGCCTTGAAATAATAGTTCCAAACTCAATCGTTTTTTTTCCCCCTGCTACATTCCCAACCTGTGCCGGGCACCAGAGGTGGGTTTCTCCCGGTTCGGACTGGTTCTATGGAACCGGTAGTAACTTGGCGGCCTGGGTTGCTAGAACCGGCAGTGACCCAGGCCTGACACACACACCCCGAACCAGCTCTCTAGGCGGCGCCATCTTGTTTTTTGCTTCTGTGCATGCGCAGAAGCTGGTTTTTTAGCACTGTGCATGCACGTGCGCCCACGCAGCGTGTGGCGTGTCAAGGAGCGAACCGGCAGCGAAGAAAAACAGAACCCACCCCTGCCGGGCACTGACTGAGCAATGGCCTGTAGGTTAGGCAGTGTAAGAAAACAAGGAAACCTGTGAGACAGAAGACGAATGGATCATCCTCATTCGGAATCAATCAATCATGAGCCGAGGTGGCGCAGCGGTTAGAGTGCAGTACTGCAGGCCACTTTAGCTGACTGTTGTCAGTACTATGTTTAAAACTGATTGGGTTACTAATGTATGAATAAACCACCAATCTATGTTTGTATGAAAAAGGTGTTATTGCTTTAAATTGTAAGCATTGTAGGCTTGCTGATAGTTATAAAAGAGAACAGGTTAGCTTGAGTAATTTGTGCGTCCGTGTGCTGTGTGCTTAGTGCTTGAGAGACTACTCCTGTTTCTGCTAATGAAGACTTAAGACGTACGGAAAGAAGTTCAAGGTTTTTGGTGAACTGTCTAAAAGAACTTTATCTACAAAAGATTAATAGCTAAGTGCTAAGTGTTTGACTTCGTGTCTGTATATTAAATAACTACAAAATCTGTTTGCTATTTCAAAAGAAGATAAGTTAAAGAAAGATTCTTCGTGGACTGTTTGTTTTGAAGTTTTGCCAGTTTATTTAAGTAAATTATATTTAACACTTTGAAGACTTCTGTTTATTGACTCTATAGTATCAAACAGCAACGCCACATTCCATTGCGTATATTCATTTCATAAACACATAACCTCAACAACTGTGATCAGCAGGTCAGCGGTTCAAATCTCACCGGCTCAGGGTTGACTCAGCCTTCCATCCTTCCGAGGTAGGTAAAATGAGGACCCAGATTGTTGGGGGCAATGTAAATATAAATATACATTGCTTACTGGTGTAAACCGCTTAGAGAATGCTTGCACTTTGAGGCGGTATATAAATCTCACTAATAAATAAATAAATAAATAAATAAATAAATTTCTCCCTGTTTTTTCATCCTCCAGAGCAGTTTGTATAATTATTTGTGGGGGTCCTTGGTGCTGTTTATTTATGTCAATTTATGTGGCTGTGCATCTCACCAATGCAAGCTGGATGGTTGACAAGAATTAAAATATCATACATAAATTGTTATAAATAAATGATGACATTAGATTAGATGAAAATATTGTTTAAATTATATTTACACACACACACACACACACCATTCCCAACCAACTAACACAAAATGAATAGCAATAGCAATATAATGATATACTGCTTCACAGTGCTTTACAGCCCTCTCTAAGCAGTTTGCAGAGTCAGTATATTGCCCCACCAACAATCTGAGTCCTCATTTTACCGACCTCGGAAGGATGGACGGCCGAGTCAACCTTGAGCCCATCAGGAACGAACTCCAGGCAGTGGGCAGTGAGTTAGCCTGCAGTGCTCCATTGTAACCACTACGCCCCCCACGGCTCTTATGAAAACACCATTCACAGGCTCAATTATCCTACTCGCCTCCACACATGAGAAAATAGCCAAATCTCAGTGGTACGGTGTTCCAGAGGACAGGCATACCTATGGAAAAGGCACACTTCCTGGGTCCCACTGGATCAGAGGTCTTCAAACTTGGCAACTTTAAGATTTGTGGACTTCAATTCCCAGAGTTCTCCAGCCAGCATAGCTGGCTGGAGAATTCTGAGAATTGAAGTCCACAAGTCTTAAAGTTGTCAAGTTTGAAGACCTCTGACGTAGACCCAAAGGGCAGACATTTTTAGAATACAGGTAGTCCTCTATGTATGACCACAATTGAGCCCCAAATTTATCTTGCTGAGTGAGACGTTTTTGTTGAGTGAGTTTTGCCCCATTTTACAACCTTTCTTACCCCAGTTGTTAAGTGAAGCACCGCAGTTGATAAGTTACTAACCCGATTGTTAAGTGGATCTGGCATTCCCATTGGCTTTGCTTGTCAAAAGGTTGCAAAAGGGGATCACGCGACCCTGGGACACTGCAATGGAGGGGGAAGAAAGAAGGTATGTTTTGAAGGCATCTGAAATCGGCTGGCAGATTCCAATGTAAATCTGGAAGGGTCAGGAGACCGATACTCAGAGCCACCCTGAAGACGTAAGGCCAGGGGTCCCCAAACTTGGCAACTTTAAGACTGGTGGACTTCAATTCCCAGAATTCTCCAGCCAGCTGGCTGGAGAATTCTGGGAGTTGAAGTCCACCAGTCTTAAAGTTGCCAAGTTTGAAGACCTCTGCATTAGGCTGTCCTGTCCAGCCTAATGGGACCGGTAGAAAAACGGAAGTAAGGCAGATCCTCAAATACTGCAGCCCCATGGACAATGGACAAATATAAAAGATCTATTTGTGTCCCACTCAGGCAAGGCGGGTTAACTTTCCCCCCCTTTGTTGTTGTTGTTAGAAAGGATAACTAGTTAAGGAAGTGAATGCAGCTTAGATGTTCCAAAATTGCAAGGGACGTCTTGTGAATCTTCTGATTAAGTTGATAGGCTTGAACATTTAAGGCAACATTTAAAGTATCTTGTTTGAATATCCAGAGAGCCACTTTGGTCTAGCAATTAAGGCACCAGACTAGAAACCAGGAGATGGTGAGTTCTAGTTCCGTCTTAGGCATGAAAGCCTGACGGGTCACTTTGGGCCACTCTCTCTCAGCCTAACTGGAGCCAGGAGGAAGAAAGAGTATTAGCTAGGTTCACTGCCTTGAGTTATTTATAAAAATAAGGTGGGATGTTAAAAAAAAAAACACCTTAAATAAATCTAATTCAATCCTGTTTTGGGTGACTGGATATGATTCTCTATCTAGATAAACGATCTTTGAGCTTAATCACTTGTTTTTCTCATAACATATAGCCGATCAGGTGTGGAGCAAAGTGAAGGAATATAAGGTTACAAGATCTGCGCTGCAGCTACTTAGTGCTTTATTAGGTGCTATGCTAACAGAGACCTAACCTGCCAGTTGGTCCTGACTTCAGAATGAGTAACACAAAGGAAATTTCTACCCCGGAATCTTATCGATTCTCTATTTCCCCCAGGAAATACATTTCCACACGGACTGAAAGTTAGATCAGATTTCCACCCAGAAAGGAGCTGGAATGACGTTTCAACAACAGAGAGGAGGAATTCAGTCAAGGCAACACGGACCACAGAAATCCTGCAGGATTTCTAGGCAAGCCTTGTTGTTCAATTGCACGGCAGCAGCAAGATCTGGAGACAGAAATATACTGCCTTTGTCCTAAATGTAGGAGAGACTGCGAAGGAATTAGGGTATTATTACCAGGCCAAAAAAAAAAAGTGTGCTATTTTGGTGCAGCTGCTCATGCATTATTTGTTGCCCTGAATACGTTCACATCAGGGGTGGTTTCTACTTACTTCCCCACCGGTTCGCATCGCGACGGAAGTGCACGTTTTGCATGTCCCTTCCCGGAAATGACCAATGTTCCCTGCAATAGCAAAAAACAGTGCACGGTGTTCTCATTTCATCTGCGCGGCCGCGCAGGCGCGCAGCCTCTCCCATTAGAAAATGCCGGCCGGAAGTTAGAAACTTCCGTGCGGCGTTCTCTCATCGCGTGCGCGGCCGCGCAGCCGCGCACCTTAGAGGGAACAGTGGTAATGACCCTCTGAGCATGCGCAGTACTTAAAAAAAAAACTTCTGCGCATGCGCAGAAGCAAAAAACAAGATAAGAAGCAAGAGAACCAGCTCGGGGGCGTGGCAGGCCTGGGTCGCTGCCAGTTCCAGAGACACAGGCCACCAAGTTACTAACGGTTCTATAGAACCGGTCCTAACCGGCAGGAACCCACCTCTGGTTCACATGATACTTTCTGGTGCAACTAGAAGGGGCGTTGGTCTTACCTGATACGCCTCTTCTCGTAGGGTGGAGCTAACCTCCAAGAATGGGATGACACCGTCCCTTCAGCCAATGAGGACTGAGTCTGTCAAATTGTATATCTTCGTCGTCCTGCCTTACATTCCCCCTCTTTGACGAAGAACGATGGACAGACTCAGCATGTAGCTCCCAAAGTCAAATCAAGGTAGAAGATAACAATTTGACTCCCTGAAGGCCAGACCAGACTAACTTTGGGTGGAATTGGAGGTTAGCTCTACCCTACGAGAAGAGGCATATCAGGTAAGACCAATGCCCCTTCTCCATAGTGGGTGGAGCTAACCTCCATAGTGGGTGGAGCTAACCTCCATAGTGGGTGGAGCTAACCTCCAGACATACCAAAGCAGTCTGTCCGTTGGAAGGGCCAAGTCTGGCTGGCTTCCCCAGTCTGTGGCACCACGCATTGGAGAACTCTGCGACCAAACGCCGCCTCAGACGACGCAAAAATGTCAATTTTATAGTGGCGGATAAAGGGAGTTGAAGAAACCCAAGTGGCCGCCCGGCAGACCTCCTCGATGGACGCCTGAGTGGACCACGCCGCCGTCGTTGCAGCACTGCGGGTTGAGTGCGCAGTCACTCTGGCCGGTCGTGGCAAGGACTGCAGGTCATAAGCCTTTGCTATTGTGCTACGCAGCCAGCGCCCAATGGTGGAGGAGGATGCCTTTTGTCCCAAGGAAGTTGGTTCAAAGGAGACGAATAGCGCCTCCATTCTGCGCAGGGTGGAAGTGCGCTTGAGGTAGATCTTCAGGGCCCTCCTAACATCAAGCGTGTGCCACTGTCTCTCTAGTGAGTGCAAAGGACGGGGGCAAAAATTGGGCAGGACAATTTCTTGGGCTCTGTGAAAATAATAGTTTATTTTTTGGACAAACGTGGGGTCTAGTCGGAGGATCACTCGATCAGAATGAAATATACAGATATGCCCCCTGACCGACAAGGCAGCAAGCTCAGAGATTCTCCGAGCGGAGGTAATCGTCACAAGGAATGCCATCTTGCAGGTAAGGTGGCGAAGCGATGTGGTCCTCAAGGGCTCGTAGGGGGCTCCCGTCAGTGAAAGGAGCACCTTCGAAAGGTCCCAGTTCGGGTACCGATGAATGATGGGGGGCACAAATTTACAGCCCCTTTCAAGAACCTGCGCAACAGGGAATGTTGAATGTTCAGATGATACTTTCTGGTGTAACTAGAATAATGGCATTTCTCCCAACATTAGGCATCGATACCCCACGGTCATAACAATGTCCCTTGTGCCTACAAAAAAGGAAGAAAACTGGTGTGGTCATTTCCAGGCCTGCCCTGATGGAAGAAGCGATAAGGCTGCTCAGATGCTCCTGGACTTCTCTTCACCACTGACCACTGCATAGAGCTCCCTCCTATCTCCATTTCACTCTCTTGGTCTGTTGTTTTTTGTTTTGTTTTATAAGCTTGCCTTTGGGCTGCTTATGGTTTTCTTTTTTCTTTTTTCATTTTCTGACTTTTTAATTATAAATTGCCTGGAATCATTGGAAATTGAGCAGCCTATAGATCAGACCTGGGCATTTTATGGCCCCTGGGCAACTTCTGTTCCTGTCCGGCCTGCAAAAAAATTGCTTTTATTTTGAAGGCGACTATTTTTTTTAAATTTACGTATGTGCAGGTGTGCATGCCTTTGCTCTTTCCTAGCCCTACTGGTTCAGCCCTCCACAGCAATCACAGCTTATGTGGCCCCTTGGGAAAATTAATTGCCCACCCCTGCGATAGATAGATTAGATGATAGATAGATAGATAGATAGATAGATAGATAGATAGATAGATAGATAGATAGATAGATAGATAGATAGATAGATAGATAGAGATAGATAGATAGATAGATAGATAGATAGATAGATAGATAGATAGATAGATAGATAGATAGATAGATAGAATAAATAAACATACATACATACATACATACATACATACATACATACATACATACATACATACATACATACATTCTTATTAGTACAAAAATGCAGGCAGGATTGAGGAGTTCCACTCCTGCCAATGGGGAAGGAAAGGAGGGGCCCTTTCTTGCTAGGGTGACAGGTGGTCATGCTGCTATTGCTCACTGTGCGTCCTATTCTCTAGCGCATGGTCCTGTGCACCTTCTGTTTTTCTGAATATTGCACACAATGTCAAGGTGGAATGTTTACGTTCCACTGGACAAGGAGGAGGAACTTATAAGTGAGGTCCCACTTCCTTTCTGATGGAACAGAGGAGGAGATGCTGCCACTCAACCCCAAAATTGGGCCTTTCACAGCCCCTCTAGTTCAGAATCTGGATGCACTTAATCTCAGTTACTATGCTGAACTCTAGAAATTGAGAGGGAAATCTCAAAGGATAAAACTCTTCTCAGTGAAAGTTCATAAAAGCAAGGAAGAACATGTGCCTCTCAGAGATTCCTTGTCTCATGCCAAAGGTAAACCCCTTAACAAGCTCCTTAAGGAGCACTAATTATGAAATAGGACCAAGTTTATAATGTGATAGGGTTCATCATCCCTGTAGCATCCATAAAGTCACTGCCTCCGTTACTCTTTCCCACTGACTACAAAAGCAGAGCAACACAACATCGTTGTGTTTAGTCAAAGAGGCAGTTTTCCATGAATAAAAAACCAGCATGTTTATTAATCTGGTTTTCCACGCCTGGCTTGGTAAAGTTAACCCAGGAGAGATGGGGCTTCCCTTCCAACCCTATTACAAACATTTTATGACAAGCCTATTGGTAAGAAAGTCTTGTCACAGAATACGAAGACCGCATAGACTGCCTATCCCGAGTCCTTGGAAAATGTTATAAATTCTTTCAGGTCAGATCAGAATGATGATGAATAAAAAAACAAGGAATAGTAAGTAGCCCTCAAGTTATGATGGTAATTGGGAACAGAATTTCCACTGCTAAGCGATACAGTTGTAAAGAGTGACATCACATAACTGCATCACTTAGTGATGGAAATTCTGTTAGTACCCATTGCCATTGTTAAACAAATCCTATGAGTTATTAGAAGAGGACTCACCTCAATCCAATAATTTCCAGCTTGGTCCATCTCAGCCCTGGACCTGCCCCCTCTTCAACTCCCCCCACCTGTCTATCCCCACAACTCTGCCCTTTTGACGGCCCTGCACATCAGCACTCATCTGTGTGGTGCTGAGGTTGAAGTAGAGCCGAGGTGGCGCAGCGGTTAGAGGCAGGTACTGCAGCCCACTTTAGCTGACACTGATCTGCAGGTCAGCGGTTCAAATCTCACTGGCTCAAGGTTGACTCAGCCTTCCATCCTTCCGAGGTGGGTAAAATGAGGACCCAGATTGTTGGGGGCAATGTAAATATACATTGCTTAATGGTGTAAACCGCTTAGAGAGTGCTTGCACTGTGAGGCGGTATATAAATCTCACAAAATAAATAAATAAATAAATAATAAATAGAGGCCTGAGGCCTTCAGCAGTCTCAGCTGGTCGCTTTCCGAAGCAAGGCCTCAGAAAGAAAGCCTGCCATGGCCAGCAACTGCCTCACATTGGGCCATACTGGGAAGATAGTGAAGGTCAGCTGGGCATGGAAGGGCCTACAAAGTGCAGGACCATGTAAGGTTTAATTAGCATTTTTAGAGCTAGAATCTTCTTAGAATTATGAATCTAGATTAGAATTGAATTAGAATCTAAGCTAAGTTCTTAGATCCAGAAATAGCAAATGAATCCGTAGCAGCAATACTAGACAATACACCTGACCTAGTCAAACACATTTAGATGCCTGGAATCTTTAGATCTCGGGAACCTCTGCTTTATTACCAACTTTCAGTTTGTTGTACAAATATATGAACAAATCAGAGGAATATACACCATCGTGCTCAGTTCTCCTAGCAGAAACCGTAAGCGGAACCTAGAAAATATAGCACACCCACACATACAACTAAAAGCATAAAACCAGTATGTAGATGACACCTTTGTCATAAAAAATGGAACAGCTACTAGAGAGAAGATACATGAGACAATCAAAGACACCTTCAAAGGAATAAAATCTACAAGGGAACACACAACCCTTCCTGGGTATCCTCCACAGCAGAGGAAATGACAGCAAATTAGAAATGTGAATCTATCGAAAAGCAATCCACATTAACCAAATGCTCCATTACTAAAATAACAACCCAACCTCCCACAAGAGGCTGTGTAAGAGCATTTGGTCACCACACTACAAAAAAGACATTGAAACTCTAGAGAAAGTGCAGAAGAGAGCAACCAGGATGATAAAAGGGTCTGGAAAATAAAACATACAAAGAGCGGTTGCAGGAACTGAGCCTGGCCAGTCTGGCGAAGAGAAGGACCAGGGGTGACATGATAGCAGTGTTCCAATACTTGAGGGGATGCCACAGAGAGGAGGGGAGCAGGCTGTTCTCTATGGCACCAGAAAGCCAAACAAGGAATAACGGATGGAAGCTGATCAAGGAGAGATTCAACCTGGAAGTGAGGAGAAACTTTCTAACGGTGAGAGCGATCAACCAGTGGAACAGCTTGCCTGCGGAGGTTGTGAGAGCCCCAACACTTGCGACCTTCAAGGGAAGACTGGACAGCCATCTGTCTCAAATGGTGTAGGAACTCCTGCTTGAGCAGGGGGTTGGACTAGATGACCTACAAGGTCCCTTCCAACTCTAATAATAAATCTAAATCTAAAATCATTCAGACAAATATCAACATATTGCAGCAACCTAAGGCACCAGAAAAATAAAACAGACTGCCTTATAATACATCTCCAACGCAATGGAAGGCCACGCAACTTTATCAAAAAGTGCCTGACCACTCAACCACTGTAACACAACCAACACAACCTATGGAAAGGATAACACTGCCAAAGATCAAAACAACCAATAGACTATTACCACCACACATCATCGGAGCATACAAACAGAAGCCCTCCAAAACATCTTAAGGAAACCAAAAAGACCCAGTAGGCCAAGAAAAAAAAAACAGGAATTATTTAAAACAGGGCTCCCCAAACTCAAGGCTATGGCCATGGCAGTGGAAGCAGTGAGCAAGTGCATCCAGCTCTATTTGTGGTTCACATGGAATCGTCCTCTCTCCTCTCTCCTCTCTCCGCCGGTCCGCAAAGCTGGAAAGGTTGAAGACCCCAGATTTCTACAACATAAGAGTGTAAAGACTGTATCAGCCACTATATAAAAGGAGATAGGCAGAAGATCAGTAGACTGCATCCATGACCTCCAGCTAGGAGTCAGAAGACACAATAAAAATTTAATCTCACAACACTTGGACAGACTCATCCATAGTATTAACAGGAAACTGAGCATTGTAGACCAACCCAAATCCAAAAATGCCAGGTAATTCCTGCAAACATAGTATTCGGACAAATTAGTCATCAACAGACCCATAAACCACATTTACACACCACTCAAAAAAGACAAAAAGGCCCACAATGAAAACAAAAAGAACAGATCTTCCCCAGCAGTCTACACCCAGATAAGAGGGATTAACACCAGACAAACAATCAAGCAGAAAACAATACCCTAATCAAGGAGTGACACAACTGAAGAACCTTGTATATTCTCTTCTATTGGAATGCCATAGATTGCAACTTTTTGTATGTAAAGGTGGATTGACTTAAGGAGTTTCAGAATTGATGCTTTCAGCAAGTTACAGTGCCTCTTAAATCCCCCCAAAGCCAAAGAGGTTCTCCATTTTTGGGCCCAACCACCCTGGGCCACAAAAGGAAGAGCGAGGCACATCCTTTCTTTAGGGAAGTGAATGAAAAAGTAAATCTACCAATACCTAAACTAAAGGGAGTGCCTATCACTCTTCTACATTTTTCAAAACTGAAAACTGAGTAACTTGTATGGCATATCTCAATGGCTATTTGTAGGGAAGGGAAATCAAGTGGGTGATGAGGAGAGGGGTTGACTTACTTTTTTTAACAACAGGAAATTTCCTCCACATGCAGCTAAAATTCTTCCTCTTCTAGGAAGTATCAGATGATCACACTATGCTGCACATCTCATCTAAAAGTTAAAGGAAAAGAAAAACAGTGGTTGCCTTCTTTTGCAAAAGAGTCTGCTGATGTTTTCATTTTCTGTGTAGAAAAGGACACACCACGCGCGAGGGAGCAGACAGAACCCAAAGCTAATAATTTTTTAAAAACTGGAAAAACTGCTGTTATCACCTTCATTTGGAAGAGGCAGCCACCACCATTTCTACATAATTTTAGGGGAAGGGAGCATGCTGCAGTGAGTGAGTGAGCACAGACCACCTGTTTTTTTGTAGTTATATCAGTTCAAAAAAGGAGCAGTGGGGTGTGTGTGTGTGTGTGGGTGTGTGTGTGTGTGTGTGTGTGTGTGTGTGTAAATTTTGTATCCCTTTTAAAGAGAAAAATCAAAAGCAACAAAATACAAAAATACATATGCATTATGAGAAAACGCACTAACAAATGCTTTGAAAATAAATGAAAAATACAACAAAAAGATCTAGAGCAGTGATGGCTAACCTTTTCGGCACTGAGTGCCGAAACTGGAGTGTGCGCACGCTGGAGCGCCAGAACCCGGAAGAGCAGCTAGCGACAGCGCGCATGCCCACAGAGAGGGTTCTGTGTGCCACCTCTGGCACGCGTGCCATAAGTTCGCCATCACGGATCTAGAGCATATATTTTTAGAATAAACAATTTTACATATAGCAATAGCACTTTACTTATATACCGCTTCATAGTGCTTTACAGCACTCTCTAAGCGGTTTACAGAGTTCAGCATATTGCCCCCAACAATCTGGGTCCTCATTTTACCCACCTCGGAAGGATGGAAGGCTGAGTCAACCTTGAGCCGGTGAGATTTGAACAGCTGAACTGCTGAACTAGCAATCAGCTGAAGGTTGCAATGCTGCTTTTAACCACTGCGCTATCTCAGCTCCTTTTCTAATTATCTAATAAACTCCTTTTCTAATTATCTAATAAACATTTTAAACACAGATAGTACACTTATATCACTATCATACTTTTTTTTAACCTACAATACTTTGCATAAATGAGAGGCAATTTGCTCATAGGTAGCAAGTGTAATCAGGTCTCCAATCCATCGATGAAATGGGGCCACACATTTATCTTTCCAATGTGGCAATATTTGTTTTTTTAGCTATAATAAGGGCATGGAGAATCCATTTAGGTTGTCCACTTGTTAAATTCTATGCCCGTGATGGCGAACCTAAGGCACGCGTGCCACAGGTGGCACACAGAGCCCTCTCTGCGGGCACGCCGGCCGTTGCCCCAGCCCAGCTTCACCGCGCATGCACGTGTGCCTCCCGCCGGACAGCTGGTTTTCGGGTCTCTGCCTCGCATGCGCAGAGGGGCAGGGGCATGCGTGGGGGGCGCTCGCATTGCATTTTGGGGCCTCAAGTGACACCCCCGCACCCCATTTTGGCTTCCAGGTTGGTGCAGGAGGCCAACCCTAAACCTAACCCCCCCCGTGCCCCATTTTGGGCCTGGAAGTCCTCTTGCACCAACCTGGAAGCCTAAATGGGGCGCGGGGGCGCTGCACAAGCCCCCCCCGCATTCCATTTTGGGCCTGGAAAGCCTCCTGCACTAACCTAGAAGCAAAAAATGAGTGGAGGCGCATGCAACAGGTTGCACATGCATGCGTGGGCTGCGCACACCTGTGCAGGGCATGCACGCATGCGTGGGGGGCACACGTGCATGCACAGGGGGCGGAACGCACGCAGAGGGTTGCATGCGCATGCGCGGAGGTTTTGCGCGCATTGCAATATGGGTGCGGGTGTGCAGGTGTGCTGTCGTGTGCGCGCACTTTTGGCACGCGACAACAAAAAGGTTAGCCACCACTATTCTATGCGCTTGATATATAATTCAACAGAATATTATCCTCTGAAAACTGTAGCTTTTGTCACATTTATATAGTCCACTATAGTTTCCCAGTATAGGCCTTTTTTTTCAAAAGGCAACTGGACTCCTTTGGTTTTCCTTGAAGACGTTTCACTTCTCATCCAAGAAACTCCCTGTTTGTTTGTTTGTTTGTTTGTTTATTATTTATTTATTTATTTATTTATTTATTTTTTATTTATTTATTTATTTATTTATTTTTATATACCGCCTCACAGTGCAAGCACTCTCTAAGCGGTTTACACCATTAAGCAATGTATATATTTATATTGCCCCCAACAATCTGGGTCCTCATTTTACCTACCTCAGAAGGATGGAAGGCTGAGTCAACCTTGAGCCGGTGAGATTTGAACCGCTGACCTGGGGATCACAGTCAGCTAAAGTGGCCTGTAGTACCTGCCTCTAACCGCTGCGCCACCTCAGCTCTTAAGTTCAAGGTAAAACCAAGAAAGAAAGTTGGGCGCCTCGGGAGTTGGGCGGCTTATAAGAATGAGCAAAATAAAATAAAATAAATAAATAAATAAATAAATAAATAAATAAATAAATAAATAAATAAATAAACTGTTCAAAGTTCCAATCATGCTAAATGAGTGGTATTTACAAGTAATCCTCAAAGTTCCAGCTATCCTAGCAACTCCCATCCAGCATTCAGGTGATCATGATCCAGGCATTTAGCAACTGGCTCACATTTATAATGGTTGCAGCAGTCTATGTTCATAATATCACCATTTGCAGCTTTTCCTGCCAGCTTCTCACAAGCAACGTGAATGGGGAAACTGGCAGGCTGTAAATCACGCAGGTAAATCTCTCCCACCTGGTAGCCGCCATCTCCAAGCCCCATTGCACTCATGGCGGCTACCTGCCTACCCTTACACACCTTCCTCCACCAACCTGCCACCTGGAACTTGCAACGTCTGGATAGCTTCACCACTGACTGGTTGTTCGAAGCCAGCAGGAAAGTTGTGAGAAAGTCCTCGCTTCACAACCTACAAACCTCACTTAATGATGGCACCAGGGACTACTTGCCATTGTTAAGCAATGTAGTCATGTTATATTGCTGCGCTCTATGGCTGCATCACTTAGTAGTAAAATTCACCCCATGCCACAAAATGACTTCACCTAGCAGTTTCAGGTAGATATAAACAGAAATGAGAAGATGGCTGGGCTCAGGCACCACAAATCAGGTACCTACGGTTTGACTCCCCCCCCCCAATGTCCCCTGTAAAATTAGGAAACGGCGCACAGCGTTTTCTTTTCATGTGCGCAGCAGCGCAGCCTCTGCAATTAGAAAATGCCGGGCGGAAGTTAGAAACTTCCGTGCGGCGTTCTCTCATTACGTGCGCGGCCGTGTGGCTGCACACCTTAGAGGGAACAGTGCTCCCCCCCCAAAAAAACCCAACAATTAGCTCTCAATATTTGACCAGGGATATCATTACATGAAACTAAATAGGTGTGCATTTAATAATTTCATTTAACAATCTATCAATACAGTAGAACTCCTCTTGACGAAGAGGAGATGATAGCGGATGGCTACTCCAATATAATACATAGCTTATAGTGTTAAAAGTCGTGAGGAAGCAATAATAATTAGACACAAAATCTAGATTAATAAAAAGTAAGTTGTTGTTGTTTTCTACTGGCATTCTCAAAGGTTTGTAGAAGATCTGACCGAAGGAACAAAGAAGAATCTTAATGAACAAACAATCATATTGGAGTTTTAAGTTGCTCCACTCTGATCATCAGATACTGGAGCAAGACCTTCAAGATGTAAAATGTAAAATATAATCATCAGCTTACTAATACCACATACCAGATAAGCACCCACAATGTTTCCATGTAGATATTAGAGAAGGGGGGAAGGGAACTAAACCAAGCTGCCACTGGCCAACCTCTACTCACTATGACCAAGTGGAACTGCCTTCCCTGCAAAACTGGGTCCCTAATCTCAAACTTCACACATGATCCAAAACGCTACCTAAGCCTATTTAGATGTCAACTGAGACCCAGAAAGATTGCACTCACTTTATCAAGATCCTGCAAAGGTCATCCACCAATGCAACCAATGTTATTTCAGTTCCATGCCTCAGCTCTGGATCCCGAGAAATCTTTTTTTTTAGAGCGTTCCTCGCCATCTTTCTCAACCACTTTCTCTCAAAAAGGAAGTTTAAAGGATCAGCTACTGGTTGTGAAATATGGCTTGACCCAAGGAAGGCACATACGACAGCATTTTATAAGGCCAAGGCATCACTCACTCCTGCAAAGAGATGTTGACAATTATTTGGATCCAGCCAATCATGGTGATCCCGAAGGCACAGGGAAGGGCATGATCGAGATCACAGTTGGAACAAATCATGCCACCCGAGGCTGCTCATTCAGATGATAAGATTTGTCATCCCAGTCACCACTTTGGAGTTTAACTAAGGGAAAGTCACAATTCAGGTGAAACGAAGCAACTCTGTCAGGAAGGGCTGCATAAAAGAGTTGTACTCCATTCTAGATTATTTCTACTTATCCAATTTACATTCACGCTGCCTTAATATTTAAAAAAGCAACCCTTTGTTTTTCTATAGAATAAAATAATAATAATATTTTTTTTTAAAAAAAGATGGGCAGGAATTGAGGGATAGTTGTAGAGTACCTTTAAACCAGGAGCTGTGTGCCTGAGAACTAGGATAGAGGTGGGATTGAGAAATGGGGAAAATATCACTACATATATCTTTATATAAAAACAGTCAGGTATTAAATAGATTAGAAAATGAAAGTTGATTGTATGTGTTTAAAAATAGTTAGACAATAGAAGTAAAAGAAAGAAATTAAACCGTTAAGAGAATGATTAATTAAATAATGAAAAATTAACATGAAGAATAATTATTATCATTATGTTTCTATATTATTTATTTATTTATTTTGCAATTCTTATATGGCACCCTACTCCCGGGGGACTCAGGGCGGCGTACAGCATATACAAGAACAGCAATAATATAGTTTAAAATACAAACATAAAAAACAAATTATTGTTATTGTTATTACTAATAGATCTGTTACGTAATAACACTCAAACCTTAAGTAGATTAGAAACTGAAAGAGGACTATATGTGTTTATCAATAGTTACCGGTAGATAATAGAAGCAAAAGAAAGAAATTAAAAGGTTAAGAGAATGATTAAATAATGAAAAATTATTAACATGAAGAATAATTATCATTGTTACTATAATCATGATTATTATTGCCATAAACACACCTTTCATGTAGATATTAAGTCTGTTTTGTTCTAATGTAATTTCAAAAAAAAGTATAGTTACCGTATTTTTCGGAGTATAAGACGCACCTTTTTACCCCCCAAAAGAGGGTCAAAAACTGGGTGCGTCTTATACTCTGGATGTTACATTAGGGGGAGGGGGAGGGAGTTGTTGCAATGGTGCATGGTGGCAATGGTGGCAATGGTGGCAACAGACAGCTGATTGGCGGTATTCCACCAACTGCCAATCAAAGCCGCCGCCGCCTAGACCATGGAAAAACCGCTGCCACCGCTGCTGGCCACCACCACTACCCCCTCCACCGGACCATGGCAAAGCCGCCGCTGCCACCGCTACTGCCCACCGCCGCTGCCGCCGGACCACGGGAAAGCCGCCGCCGCAGCCGCCCCACAGCAAAGTCGCTCCCGCCGCCACCGCCGGACCACGGGAAAGCCACCAGCGGCGGACCACAGCAAAGCCGCCGCGGCCGCCCCCCCTTACAGGCTCCACAAGTCTTAAACTTGCCAAGTTTGAAGTTTAGGGTGGGAGCGTGTGCATATGAATGTATGAATATGGTTCTGCATTGTTATAAAGGAAACATTATTGTTCTTTCTTGCAGAAAAATGTCAAAGCCAAAATGTGTAAAAAGTGTACATGGTTGTAAAAAGTATACATGGTTGTAAAAGGTATTCTGCTATACTGGTATTTTATTAAATAATATATTACTACACCATTTGGTTCAGAATACTTTTTTCCTTGTTTTCCTCCTCTAAAATCTAGGTGCGTCTTATACTCCAGTGCGTCTTATACTCCGAAAAATACGGTAATCATTGACATTTTAAAAAGATAACACTGCATTGCATGCTAACAGAACTATTTTCCTAATTGAAATAATTATAAAGCTTAAAGATGATAAAAACTACATTTCGGTTGCTTACAATTCAGTTACTTAAATGTTTTGTTGGGCAAAAGCACCTGAACCTTTGGATTTCACGCTGCAAAACAGCAACCCCAAAGCTCAAATGGCTCAGGCAGTTCACAAATGATACTTTCTGTAGGCTTAATGTGTTTATTAATATGATTGCTATTTTTAAATCAATTAAAATTTATGCACTAGACTAGACCAAACTAGGAGAAACAAAAAGTAAACCTCTCTCCAGCCAGACCAGCCTACACAAGACCACCGGGCTCTCTGATATTGTAGCCCGAGGGCTTGGGAGTTTCTGATGGTCTCCAATCCAAGCACTAAACAGGCTCAGCCCTACTAGAGTTTTCAGGATTAGCAAGGAAGCTTAGAAGATATAAGAGGCATTGAGTTACAGTTCATAAGCGGCCATGGTGATTACTACTACATAAGCAGACATTATGGTGTTTTATGTTGTGTGGGGAGAAAAGAACGAAGAAAAGCTACAGCTGGGTTTACACACAACTAAATCATACAGTACTGTATTTTTATTCGGCCTTGTCTAAGGATGTTCTACGAAGCAAGCTTTTTTTTTTAATAAAATCACATAGTCTGTAAAGCCAATTATCTGACATCTTCAGCATTTTCCAAGACGGGCAACGTCCAGATGTATGGACTACAACTTGAGAATTCCCCAGCCAGCAAGACCACAGCTGAGCATTCTGAGTTGAATTACAAACATCTGCAAGTTGCCCTAAACCAGGGGTAGGCAAAGTTGGCTCTTCTATGACTCATGGACTTCAACTCCCAGAATTCCTGAGCTAGCATGATTGGCTCAGAAATTCTGGGAGTTGAAGTCCAGGAGTCATAGAAGAGCCAACTTTGCCTACCCCTGCCCTAAACAACAGGCCACAGACCCCAGGAAGGCGTTAAACTGTTCCAGGGACTTTAGGGGGAGGTGGGGCACACATGTAAAATTTTTGTAATTGTTATTCAGTATCTGTAAGCCAAAGCCAAAACAAACCACACTATTACTCAACATAAGGTGTGAATCTACTTCCACAGTATCTTGCTTCACACATTCACAGCGTTAAAAATTGGGCTGAAAATGGAAGCATTCCATGTAAGCTTCTCTGTCTTAAAGGAGGTATATACTTTGAGTCTAATTGTGACCTACTAAATAAATGCCATCATCCAGTATACAGCATCACAGCTGAGCAACCTTCCAGAAAAACATCATTAATTGCACAGCTGCTGCAACTTTTTACTGAACAATTAAAAAACAACAGCAAATAGAAATATAGACAAAAGGAACATCCAGCAATGCCAAGCTTTCCTTATTTTATTCATCTCAAATCAGGGAAAAAAGTAAAGAGAAACCGTTTTAGACTGACAATAGTCAAATAATTTTTAATGATAAACATTTGGGGTACCATGTGTAATTAAGTTCAGAAGGTTCAACCATCAATCCTAATTAGTTAAGGTCATACAAGCCTGCACATTAATAATTAACTAGCTCACTATAGGGGATCCTACTGTATGGATTGTATTTTTAATTTGTCCAATGGCAAAGCATGGATTTTTGAGAAGATACAGCTTTGCAGGTACAGATCCCATCATCCCCAGCTAGCAATGCCCGTCTAATTACAAAATGATAGAAGTTGCATACCAACAAATCAGAAAGGCACTAAGTTTTATTATCTCATATATCCCTGTTTCCTAAAAGTATATGAGATAGCATTCGGTGTATTGTAGACAAAGCAATAGGATAATAGGAATAAACTTCTGTAAGGAAGGAATATAAACTACACTGCATAAATAAGAACCCATTGGGGGAAGGAAAGTTAGCACTAGTTATCTCTGGAGCCAAAGTTTATGAAACTATATTAAAGGAGAGTTATATACAGGCAATTTTGCCTAGCTACTTGTGGTAAGGGAAGAACTGCCTTCTTCAGAAGGTAATCATAACTGCATTCATCATAGGAGACCCATTATTTTTAAAAGCAACACTGGATGAGAAAAGGGTTTTTTATTACATGATGTGGTTTGTACAATTTTCTCCCGAAAAATGGAAGATTACTTTTAAGCCTGAGAAAGTTGCTATAAAACATTTTTGACACTAAAGACACCATGCAAATTTAAATTCTTCCTTCCTGTTTTTATACCAAACTGTTGTAATTTTGATACAATACAACATTTAATGTAGAATTTTGGTGGGGGAGGTTTCTGGTTTTATCACAAACTTTGTAAGTATGTGTTGATTTAAGGAATATAGTTTTTAAAAACAACATACTGCTGAATAAGCAAATATTTACAAAATATTGATTCATCATCGTAAAAGCTATGCAAATATGATGCTGGAAATAATATATAGTACTGCACCAATTTACATATAATGTAGAACTTTAAAATGGTTCCAGAGTTTTTTCTTTCTTGGGAATGCTTCAGACAGAGTATCTTCTTTCTTTACGAAGATTTTCTACAGATCAGAAATATTTGGGGCTCCCAGGAGCATATTTTAATTTTTACAACATTATATAAAGATCACCATATATCCCGATCCCTACATTCATATCTTCCAAGCTTATTCTTCTTTTAAATATTCAGGGTTAGAAATCTAGCTGGAAAAATATCTCCAGAAAATGTGCATTTATACTAATGCACAATAGTATATAGAAGATCTTAACCAATGATGACTCTCAAACATGCTTTTTTACTTCCTTGCTGTAAATTTTATAAATATCAAGACTATGCTACAACAATCTGACAGAGTAACCACCATGTTGATCCAATGAAAGCAAGCTACAGGAATTATAGACAAACTACACTGACTGGGGAAAAAAAGTAAAACCTCCCAAGCACATACCACATGTGGAAATGTTGGTCAAAGAATAGCAAACATGTATGTATGTATGTACACAGCACGTAGATCCTCTTGCACTCAGCGAAGTCCCTACCTTCACACTGCTCGGTGCATAAGCCATCAGTGGTGTTTTCTACTCTCCCCTTATCAGGCAAGATTGCAAGATGACTAGGGGGGAAATGCTATCTATGGATAGTTTCCATGGTCCATCCTTAAACCTCTTTGAGCTTCAAAGGTCAGTCTCTCTTTAAAATCATAAGAAGGTATGTAGCTACTCACAGCATTAACTCCCCAAGTCCAAAGGACCAATTTGTGTCATCTCAGATGATCAAAAAGCACCAAGCCGTAAGAGGAGCTGCATCGACACATATCTAATTAATAATATTACTTGATGCCTTAGTAGCCATCCAGTATAATAAGAACTGCCAGTATTTCAAAGACCTTTTTTTCACAATCTAATTTAAACACGGCTATTGTTTTCAAGGCATACATCAGACCTACATCTGGCTCCCTCCAGGTGAATTAAGACAAGAGCCTCTCACAATCACTAAGGTTCTAGAGTAGTGTTTCTATTCTATTCAGAAAGGAAGCAACAGGCATGGCTTGACCCCTGTGGGCAGCCTCTGTCTTTGAGAGATATGCATCATTTAAATAATGCTTGAGGAAAACAGGAACTCCCCACCACCACCATTTGTTGTTCCTCCTTCCCAATTGTTCCTCCCCAACGTATTTTCTTATCTCTGTTAACAATAGAAAACAATAGATTCTTTAGAATGCAGGGTGGGAATTTATCATTAATTGGAGCATGTTAGGACCAAGTGGTGTTGATTCTTGGTTATTGTGTTTAAAGGATGTTTGAATATATATACTGTACAGATATACCGGTATATGTATGTTATATGCATATTTACAGGACTGGACCTTAAGTCAGAAATACTGTGACTGCTTACTACTGGTGGATGTTTTGTGATATATCTGTTAAGGCAGGTGTAGTTTTTAGTGCTCATGTTATAGGGAGCACTGAAATATTTTGTTGTGAAAAAAATGTGGATGCACAATGGTCCAAATCCCAAAGGTACTTTTTCAAAGCTTGCTTTAGCTTGGAAGATGTTTCGCTCCTCATCCAAGAAGCTTCCTCAGTTCTTCTTCAGAACTAAATAAGCTTCATGGATGAGAAACGAAATGTCTTCAAGCAAAACAAAGAAAGTCCAGTTGCCTTTTGAAAAAGCACCTTCGGGACAATCATGACCTGGATGACTGAGAATCGCCATAGATATGGTCTAAATGTCTTACATATCGAGAAAATACTGTATTAATGTAGAAAAACAGACTTTGCTTAAGGAAAATTGCACACAAATGTAGTACCTAGACATTTGAAGGAGATGCTTTGCTAGCTCTGGCTATTTTAAATTGTCTTCTGTTGGGCACTAGCTTTCTTATCCTGAACTAAAGATTAATGATATTTTGGATAGTGGAGAAAGGAAATTTATGATAAAAGAACAAGTTCCTGATTTACCTCTTTAAAACCAGAGTTTTCAGATTAAGCAAACTCATTTTGCAGAAAGGTTATTTGGTGATGATAACAAAGGGGGGGGGAACCATTTTCAAGAGCCCAACTAAAAAGCAGAAATGGATTTCTGAATCTCAAAACAGACTGCGTACATTAACTTTGCTGCCTAATGCATGGTGGTGGGCTCATTATAATTTTATCTCAGTATTCCCTATTTTTCTCACTCTACCTTGGATTCATTTGCTTTCCTTTAGAGCAGTCTTAGCTCTAGCCTTAGCAACTTTGAGTGGTGTGGAGTTCAATTCTAAAGCTGAGAATAGAATTCTTTATTGGCCAAGTGTGATTGGACACACAAGGAATTTGTCTTTGGTGCACATGCTCTCAGTGCACATAAAGAAAAAGATATATTTGTCAAGAATCATGAGGTACAACACTTAATGATTGTCATAGGGTACAAAGAAGCAATCAGGAAACAATCAATATTAATATAAATCGTAAGGATACAAGCAACAAGTTACAGTCGTACAGTCATAAGTGGGAGGAAATGGGTGATAGGAACGATGAGAAGACTAATAGTAATAGTAATGCAGCCTTAGTGAATAGTTTGACAGTGGTGAGGGAATTATTTGTTTAGCAGAGTGATGACATTCAGCCCACCAAAGGAACCATTGATGACATAAAACCTTCCCCCCAGTTTCCTGGGACAATGGCTCATGGGATATCAGGCAAGACTAAAGGAAGTGGGGAATCCATAGTATGTAAAATGGTCTCTGGACACAGCTAGTTGGGAGATACGATTAGGTCAGTGATTGACTACTGGAGTTAAAGGTATTGGACAAATGGGGTCAATAAAGCTACTGAAATTACTAGTACTACTAGAATTTTGATCCCAGTTCTCAAAATGGAAGGCAAAAGTCTCAAGTGCTTCTGAAATGTCACATCTATCATATCCATAGCCCAATCACTTGTCATGCTCACCAAGATAAATGAAGTGATACCTTTAGAGCAGGGCTCTCCAAACTTGGCCACTTTAAGAGCTGTGGACTTCAACTCCCAGAATTCCCCAGCCAGTATTCTGGGAGTTGAAGTCCACAAGTCTTAAAGTTGCCAAGATTGGAGAGAGCTGCTTTAGAGCAATGTCAGAAGCCAGGATCTCCTCCCTGCAAGTAGCAAAAAGCGGGAAAATCATCACCAGAGTCCGGGAACATTTCCTAACAACAGGGATGACACTGTCTTCATCTCCAAGCAGGGAGAGAAAGGAAAGAATACTTGCAAGCTCATCCAGGATGGGGAGATAGCACTGACTGATCAAGACGTTACAATGATTAGTTATAAAACGTATGCAAATTTCCATGAAAAACCAGTAACTATATGGTGTGGGGGAGGGGTGAGCAGGCCAGGCTTCAAGTCAGTCTGGAGGCATGACTTTCCACAGAGTTTCCTGGGCAACACGTTTGGAAATCATTTGCCATTGCCTTTTTCCTAGGGCTGAGAGAGATGGACCAACTTTGTGCCAAGATCAAGTGATCACAGGGTGTTGCGAATGACACAAATGTGAGGACTCGTCATAACTACTTGTGCAGCACTGTTGTTTGAATGGTCACTGAACAAGTGCTAGTTAAACAAGTGGCACAAAGAGGGGGAAACTGTCCCTGTGTCTAGTTGTATATCAAGACAACTAGATACAGGGACAGTTTTTCCCCTCTTGCCACCACTCTGCTGAACACCTAATTCTTGCAGTTCTGTCTAATGTATATGTATATAAACCCATATATATAGCATAGTATTATTTATCCTTATCTTCTTTACTTCTTCCTTTTATAGATTTTATTGATGATGGTGCTCTCTGTTGCTTTGCATGTACGCTGAGTGCTTCTGAACGTGAGACAAATTCCTTGTGTGTCTAATCACTCTATAGAATAGAACAGGACTAGGACTAGAAATAAGAATAAAATAACAGAGTTGGAAGAGGACCTTGGAGGTCTTCTAGTCCAAACCCCTGCGCAGGCAGGAAACTCTATACCAGGGGTCCCCAACCTTTTGGACCTCAGGGACCACTAAATTCATAATTTTAAATTTCGCGGACCACTAATATGATCTGCCTAATGACCGGCTAGGTGGGCATGGCTAGGTGGTCATGTGACTGGGTGGGCATGGCCAACTTGATGTCACTCATGTCAAGGGGCACCTCACCAGCCTCTACTCGCCCCTCCCTCCCCTCCCCTCACACTCCTCCGCTGCCCGCCCAACAGGAAGCAGTTATTGGAGCTAAGCAGCCACCACGAGAAAGAGTTGGCAAAACAGCTCAGTTCAAATTGGATCTGACGGAGAAGGAGGCTCAGCAGAAGCACCTCACTGAGGACTACGAGCATAGGCTTTCCAAGCAGAGGGAAGATCTTTCAGGAGTGCAAGGCCAGGTACCAGTGCCTGGAGGTTCAGCAGGCTGAGATGGTCAGCCAGTTCCAGGCCATGATGCAGTCCCACTGGAACGAGGCCCTCCGGTTCTTCGCCACCAGCGGCGCTTCCCTCCAGCCTTCACCCAAAGCCCCTCACCAGGAGGCCGAAGCAGACCCCAAGTTGGAATTTCTGCCCCCCTCCAACCCACACAAAAAGACCCCAAAGGGGGAGACTCTCTGCAGCAACACAAACGTTCATTGCATGTATCTGTCCCAGGGGCTGTAGTTTGAAGACCCCTGATTTAGTGCAATATAAAAAATGCAAATATTTTTTCTGCGGACCACCAAAACCATCAGTTGGTGACCACTGCTCTATACCATTTCAGACAAATGGCTGTCCAATCTCTTCTTAAAAATTTCCAGTAATGGAGTACTCACAACTTCCGGAGGCAAATTGGCTCACTGGTTAATTGTTCTGTCAGGAAATTTCTCCTCAGTTCTAGGTTGCTTCTCTCCTTGATTAGTTTCTACCCACTGCTTCTTGTCCTGCCTTCAGGTGCTTTGGAGAATAGCTTGACTCCCTCTTCTTTGTGGCAGCCCCTGAGATAGGAAAACTGATATGTCACCCCTAGTCTTTCTTTTCTCTAGACTGGCTAACCCCCGTCTGTAACCGTTCATCTTTTAGCCTCCAGTCCCCTAATCATCTTTGTTGCTCTTCTCTACACTTTTTCTAGAGTCTCAACATCTTTTTTACATCATGGTGATGTAAATAAAGTATTCAATTCAATAAATGAGGATCACCTATACAACTCACATTCTGCTGGTTTCTAATCTGGCACAATTAACCACTTACACCTAACTAGCTCTCTATATGCTAATTATAATATTCCACAATTCTACATTTTATCTGAACAAAGAATATATAAATAGTATTAATAAATACATCTTTATACTCAATCTATTCATTTTTTATGGCTGAATGGAAATAGTCACTACAATTTCAAAAGTCCCTGACAAGGCATCAGCACATAAAATGTGTCTTGCTGGGTCAGATTCCTGATCCATCTAGTCCAGCAGTCTGTTCTCACAGTGGCCAACAGCAATCATGTTCTTGCTATAATTCATTCTTAAGGGTGGAAGTGAGACTTTTGCTCTTAACATTGAGTCACCTCCCCCACTATTATATTTAATCCTGCATTTAGCAGTTAACAGCAGTAATCTGGTTCCTGAAGTGACAGCAGGTTTTATACTCCATCCAGCCTAGACCTTGGTTTGTGAACATGCTATCATTCTTTATGTAACTGGGAGGAAGAGATGCAAATTACTGTATTGTACATGTCTGTATGGCTAAGTTCTCCTCATCATACACCCCTTCCCTCATGAAGCAACTTCTCTTTCATGAATTCAGATATGGGAAAATAAAATAAAATAGAATAAAAGCAAATCTGACTTAGACTTAATCCTCCAACAAAATTCCACTTGTCAACTTATTTCTGTCCCTTGCACAAGACTTCTGAATACTGTTAAATGAGAAAGGAGTGCTTGTTTCTTATGCCTTCAGATGAAACTCAAGATTCCTTTCAATCAAGCAACATTTTGGTTTTAAAAAGTATACTGTGTTTTATTTTCACAACATGCTTACCCATTACCTTACTCAACCCAATTCTATTTATCAAATTCCTAAGGCTGCTTGACTCATAACCACTCAGGGCAGCGCACAATATTACAAAGTAGAACACATTATATGCAGCAGAAATAAATGACAAATATCCACAAAGAGCAATAAAATCAAAACCCTCAAGATCACATATTCTCCAAAAGGTTGTCCAGGTGTGTAGAAAAAGCCAGGTCATCAAGACTTACTTGGTAACACCTGTTTGAATCTCTGGAAGGAAACTATTCCAGAGGAAAGAAAATGCCTACTTTCTAGGTTTTATCAGGTGACACTTTAATTTTCTGGGATTGCAATGCATACAAAATAATAAACCATATTAAACCATCAACCAGAACCTTGATTTGCATATCTTGTTCGGCTAAAGTGCACTTCAATTCAGTGCTGTATAAACAAAATGTATTAGACCAATTTTCCTTAGAAGAATTTATTCCATTCTCATTCCCATGTTCATTTCTTTCCCTTCATAATACACCCCATTATTGGAGAAAGGGAAGACAATATATCAGCCTGATATCAATTTCATCAAAACTTACAGCCAGAATGACCAATACTGTGCACCTTTGGGACAATCAGAGTTGCAATTCATCAAAATTGGGAAGACTGAACAATATTGAAAAAGAGTCTTCAAAAATGAACCAAAAAGAGCAAAAGGAAAAGAACTCAAAGACCAACATATCAGCCAATCTCATATGGACGGATCCCTTGGGGGGATTCAGAGCAAATCATAAAATGCAAACACTACGAAAATAATGCACTGACATCTATGTTTAATGTTTTAAGTCACAGAGAGGAAACTGAAGAAAGCATGTGTGAAAATAGTGTAGAAAGCTGATTGCTAACAAGCTGGGTAAGTGTGAAGCATGCAACTTTGCTACTAAAAATTAAAATGGAGGTTTCAGGCTGCATAAAATAATACTTTTAAAATCATAAAATCATATTTTGCATTGGCAGACCTGCATTCTTGTACTGGAGCCATTTCAGGGCAGGGATGCAAAAAAGGGCAGTGTGAACCACAGAGTCAATATCCTAGAGCAGCGTTTCTCAACCTTGGCAGGTTGAAGATATGTGGACTTCAATTCCCAGAATTCCCCAGCCAGCATTTCTTTAAGATAGTTGGACTTCAACTATCGTAAAGCATGGTGGGCTGGAAAATTTTGGGAGCTGAAGTCCAACTATCTTAAAGAATGCTGGTTGGGGAATTCTGGGAGTTGATGTCCAATACCTTAAAGCATGCCGGCTAGGGAATCCTGGGAGTTGAAGTCCACCCATCTTCAACCTGCCAAGGTTGAGAAACGCTGGACAGATTAAACTAAGGGCGGATGGGAATACAACCACCACCTTCAAAGCCCCACAAGGACATACAGTACCTATAAACATCCCATTAGAGGACAGGAGGCACAAAACCGCACAATCAAATCTCTCAACCTCGGCAACTTTCAGATGTCTGGGAGTGGAGAATTCTGGGAGTTGAAGTCCACACATCCCAAAGCTGCCACCAAGGTTGTGAGAGACCCCTGTACAATGCAGGCAGCCCTCGACTTGCAGCAGTTCATTTAACGACCATTCAAAATTAACGACACCAGAAAAAGTGACTTAGGACCATTTTTCGCCCTTATGACCGCCGCCGCATCCCCATGGTCCCGCGGTCAAAAAAAATTCAGCCGCTTGGCCACCAATTCATATTTACGACCACGGGATTCCCCTTTTGCGCTCTTCTGACAAAGCAAAGTCAACAGGGAAGAGCCAGATTCACTTCACCGTTAACGTTAACAGTCAACAACAGTGGCCAAGAAACAGTGTTTCCCAACCTTGGCAAGTTGAAGATGTCTGGACTTCAACTCCCAGAATTCCCCAACCAGCATTCGCTGGCTGGGGAATTCTGGGAGTTGAAGTCCAGACATCTTCAACTTGCCAAGGTTGGGAAACACTGCCAAGAAAGGTCGTCAAATGGGGCCAAACTCACTTAACCACCGTCTCACTTAGCAACAAGAATTCTGGGGGTTCCGTTGCCCGTCGCAAGCTGAGGACTACCTGTAAGAAATATCCGCGAAACCCCGAACGGCAGGAACCTCAAGAAGCGAGAGCATCCTCTCTCCAAGAGGAGGCCGGGCCTGCCTAAGTGAGGATGCTGAGAGACGGGGGTGGACTAGATGACCTCTAAGAACATCTCCAAAATCCCGGAGTCTCCCCAGCTCCGGGATAGGAGCCTGAGCAGGACCCCCTCCCTGCACAACCACCCCCTCACTCTTCCCCCGTCGGAAGCCCCTTGGACGGGGCCGGGGGGTCTCGAGCTCCAGGGCTTATAGACCCCGCGACGACGTGACTCCCCACACGGCTTTACAGGCCCACCTCGTCCCCCGCGTGAGGGAGGGGGGAAGGGCCTCGGTAGCCCTCAGGAGCCGCGGCCCAGGCCGGGCGGCGGCGACGGACGGCCCACTGGCTCTCCCGCCCCCTCCCCTGAGGAAAACCGCCCAGCCCTCTACGGAGGACGACGCTCGCCTCACCGGTCGGCAGCGGCTCCCGTCGCGTCGTCGCCTCTCCGAGCGGCCGCTGAGGGGAGCAAAGCGGAGGGGGGGGAGGGGCGCCTCTGAAAACAGCCGTTTGCTTCTCCACCGCCTCCAACGGCCGAGCAGCCTCCGCCACCGGCCGCCGATTGGCTGCTGCCCCGCGCGGAGGGACAGCCGGGCCCGCCAATCGCAAAGCGAGGTCCACGGGCGTCTCCGCCAATGGCTTTACCCGCGTGCCGGGCCCCGCCTCCCCGCTGGTTAAAGAGCTCCGGGGGGCTCGCGTCGCCTTTCTTTTCTGTCCCTTCCGCTCCGGCGCTGGTCATTGGTCGGGCGGCGACCAATGAGAAGTCGCGTGAGGGAGGTGCTGGATGGCAGCGCAGCTCGGATTGGAGGAGGACGAGGGAGAAAAGGTGGGCCGGGCCAGGCGAGGCCCGGCCACGCCCTTTCGGGCCCCCTTGGGAAGGGATGGGTGAAGCGACGCGGGCGGCCTACGTGAGGACGTGCACAGCAGCAGCCGCGCGGGGGTGGGAGGGGTTTGCGGGGCCTGGCGCACCAATCGGGGAGGAGTGGGCGGCTTCTTTTCCGCAGGCCACGCCCTCGCGATCTTTTTCCCGCCTCCCCTCTTCTATCCCCCCCACGCGAGTTTGCTTACACGTTGCTCAGCGATCCCGGTTGGCAAAAAAGGGGGAGACCCAAATAGGGGTGCAGATCCTCGGGTGGGAGTGGGGAGTGCATAGCATTGGGACTCTTCTCCGAAGTGCTTCGCGAGAACAGCCGAGTGGATATTATTGTATAATTTGCCCTCAGATTCTGATTCTATCAATCTATTCGATTAAAACATCCACCCCGTTGCAATTCTGTGGCTTCGTGTTATGGTGATTTTATTATGGTTCCATTTTAATTTAATATGTTATCCCTTATATTGCATTGGCCTTTTTGGGGGGGAGGGAGGGGGGGAGGGACAGACAGATAGAAAGATGGATAGATAGATGGATGGATAGATGGATTGAGAGGGATGGATAGATAGGTATGCAGACGGATGGATGGGTAATGGAGAGAGGATGGATGGATGGATGGATGGATAGATATAGACAGACAGACAGATAGATGATAGATATAGATAGATAGATAGATAGATAGATAGATAGATAGATAGATAGATAGATAGATAGATAGATAGATAGATAGATAGATAGATAGATGATGATGATAGATTAGATAGATGATGATAGATTAGATATAGACATACATACATATAGATATAGACAGACAGAGATAGATAGATGACAGAGAGAATGATAGATGATAGATAGATATAGATGACAGATAGATGATAGATAGATGAAAATAGAGATGATAGATAGAGATGATAGATTAGATAGCTTAGATATAGACAGACAGACAGATAGATCTAGACAGACAGATAGATGACAGAATGATAGATGATAGATAAGATAGATATAGATAGATGAAAAGATAGATGATTGATTGATTGATAGATAGATGATAGATTAGATAGATAGATTAGATAGATTAGATATAGACAGACAGACAGATATAGACAGACAGATAGATGACAGAGAGAATGATAGATGATAGATAAGATAGATATAGATGAAAATAGATAGATGATAGATGATAGATTAGATAGATAGATTAGATAGATAGATTAGATATAGACAGACAGACAGACAGACATAGATATAGACAGACAGAGATAGATGACAGAGAGAATGATAGATGATAGATAGGATAGATAGATATAGATGAAAATAGATAGATAGATAGATAGAGATAGATAGATAGATAGATAGATAGATAGATAGATAGATAGATAGATAGATAGATGATAGATAGATTAGATATAGACAGACAGACAGATAGATATAGACAGACTTAGATAGATGACAGAGAGAATGATAGATAGATAAGATAGATATAGATAACATAGATGATAGATGAAAATAGATGATTGATTGATTGATAGATGATAGATAGATTAGATATAGACAGACAGACAGATAGATTTAGACAGATAGATGAGAGAGGATGATTGATAGATAGATAGATAGGTAGGTAGATAGATAGATAGATAGATAGATATAGATGACAGATGATAGAGATGAAAATAGATAGATAGATAGATAGATAGATAGATAGATAGATAGATAGATATAGATAGATAGATAGATAGATAGATAGATAGATAGATAGATAGATGATAGGTTTGCTGACACTTTAAACTAAATTTTTATATTGGTGACTGCATGATCTGTCTGGATGCCATATGCTATTCATATCTAATTTTTATCACATTTATACATTAAATGGATAAAGAAATCAGATTTATATCTTGCTTCTCTTTATGTGTAAATTCTATATATTCTCTATAGATAGGCACATAAATTCTATATATCGAAATCTATGTTCCTTTTTTCTTTGTCTAGTTTTGTCCCGCTCTTCATATGTAGTAAATGCATCTACCACAATTCCCAGCCACTCGGCACAGTAGCTTTAATAACTTTGTCTATATTTAATTAATTATATTTATAAATTAAAATTAATTAATTTCTAATTTGTAAATTATACATTGACTGGATGGGAACTAAACTATCAGCCTGCCCAGTCTTGGTCCAACACCTTTAATCTCTATCCCAGGCTGGTTTCTGAAATCCTGCGTAGGAAGATTTTCGAAGTCAGACAGAAGAAAGTTGTTTTGGCTTGTTCTCTAGTAAGGCAGAGTCAGATGTGCAACGATCCTGTACAAGTAACATCACAGGGAGTCCTCAACTTACAACCACTTGTTTAATGACCCCTCAAAATTACAGTAGCACTGGAAAAAAGTAACCTGACCAGTTTCCCCACTTATGACCATTGCAGCTTCCCCATGGTCACGGAATCAAAATTCGGATACTTGACAACTGGCATGTATTTATGACAGTTGCCCTTTCCTGGAGTCATGAGATCATTACCCAGCTGCTGTGGCCTAGAGGTGGAACTCTTGCCTCACAATCAGGAGGTTGTGAGTTCGATCCTAGGTAGAGGCAGATTTAAGGGTCTCCTGCTTGGGCAGGGGGTTGGACTAGATGACCTGCAAGATCCCTTCCAACTCTGTTAATCTGATCTGATCATTTTCCACCTTCCCAGTCACCTTCTGGGAAGTCAGTGGGAGAAGACAGATTCACTTAATAACCATAGATTCACTTAACAACTGCAGTGATTCATTTAAAAACTGCCTTGCTTAACAACGAAAATTTACGACTCAACGATACTCTAAAGTCTAGGACTACCTGGTTTGGTTTCCAGTAAGCTGGTCAAGTTTAATCAGAGATCACCTTTATTTAAAGAGACAGAGCACTGACAGGTTTGTAAAACCCGGATGAAGAATTGGACAATTTAGGTTGGAGAAATATTGCAGGGTTGTTATTTTATGTCTGAACAAGTGCACACAAAACCAGTTAAGACAGTGGTTCCCAACCTGTGGTACGTGTACCACTAGTGGTACGCGAGGGCCTTCCAGGTGGTACGCGAACACTTTCGGGGTCATGAACGATTTTTAGTTAGTTATTTTTTACTTCACAAAAATGTTTACTGCCTAACACAAGATAATCTGGCAACGATTTGCAACTGTTGCCACACGCCAAGAGCCGAGATGGTGCAGTGGTTAAATGCAGCACTGCAGGCTACTGCTAGTTCAGCAGTCCAGCTGTTCGAATCTCACTAGGCTCAAGGTTGACTCAGCCTTCCATCCTTCCGAGGTGGGTAAAATGAGGACCCAGATTGTTGGGGGCAATATGCTGAACTGTGTAAACCGCTTAGAGAGGGCTGTAAAGCACTATGAAGCGGTATATAAGTCTAAGTGCTATTGCCACCCACCTGGTCCCAGCGGCCCGAGAATCCAGTTGCTGGATGCGCGGGGCCAAAAAAGGAACAGTGACTGTTTTGAACTCTCAGCAGTCGCGCAGTAGAACCCTTGCGAGAAGGTGCGCGTCGTAGCGAGCTCTCGAGCTAAGGTTAATCTCACTCTGTTTTAACATAATGTATTAACAGAGTTGGAAGGGACCTTGCAGGTCATCTAGTCCAACCCCCTGCCCAAGCAGGAGACCCTACATCTGCCTCTACCTAGGATCGAACTATGTTCTCTTGACTCAAGTTACCCTTTGATATTCATTACTGCATCTCAGTGTGTATGTTACTATTTTTATTATTATTTTGTATACTTATTTTGTATACTTATGCCCTCGCATTGAGTTGTTGTTTTCGTAGTTGGTTTGCGTGTTCTACTTGTACAATTATGGAAATAAAGTGATATCTGATCGAATTTAGTTTCTCTGGAACCAGGTGGTACGTGGCGAATGTACTGGACCTCCAAGTGGTACTCGATCACAAAAAGGTTGGGAACCACTGAGTTAAGACATCCAAAGGTACATTAGTTTAGAGCAGGGGTCAGCAACACGTAGCTCTTTCATCCCTCTGCTGTGACTCCGTCGCTGGTTGGCTCCACAATTGATAGGGCTTTTGGTTAGGACAAGTAGAGGAAAAAGGATGCCACGCTAGGAGACTCTATGGTGGGGGAACTGGACTTCCGGTTGGCTCCAGAATTGAACGGGGAGGCTTCCGATTAGGACCTCTGTGGCTCTTTTGAGTGTTTAAGGTTGCCGACCCCTGGTTTAGAGCGTATACTCCCTTTCCCCCTGCCCATCCTCCAAAAACCATTTTTGCTAATTAAAGGAGACTTCCAGTTAATTATAGATTTCCGTGAAGGCGGTATGAAGGTTGCCTGTCATTTTGTGAAGGGATCCGAAATGTGTTCCGTGCTTTGGGGAAGGAAAAAGAAATGTGGCTTTAAAAGCGCGAAGGAAACTTTTTCCCGACTTTAAAAGGCAATGGGCAGAATTGATGGGCCGAGCCTGGTAAGGCTATTAGTCTTTTAAATAAAGTCTTAGTATCACCTCCATGTTTAAATAGATCGTTCCAAAGGTTCATATCCTGCCTGTGATGACTTAATGGCTTCGAACATCTCCAACTCCTAAAATCAACCATCTCTGTTTTCATGGGCCCGAGTTGGTTTTGACTCCTGGCAATTGCCTGGACCAATACCTAAAGTTTTCCGGGCAAGATTTTGGTAAGTAAATTGCCTTTGTCTTCTCCTGAGGGTGGAGAAAGGACTGGCCTAAAGTCACCCCACTGAATTTGTGCCTAAGGCCTCAGAGTTTCTCATCTGGTCTCTTTAACTATTATACTAAACTGGTTCTCGTCCAGCTATTTAAGCCAGTGTTTTTCAAACTTGGCAACTTTAATAGCAGCAATAGCAATAGCACTTAACTTATATACCGCTTCATAGTGCTTTACAGCCCTCTCTAAGTGATTTACAGAGTTCAGCATATTGCCCCCAACAATCTGGGTCCTCATTTTACCCACCTCGGAAGGATGGAAGGCTGAGTCAACCTTGAGCCTGGTGAGATTTGAACAGCTGAACTGCTGGCAGCCGGTGATCAGCAGTAGCCTGCAATACTGTACTCTAACCACTGTGCCACCGTGGCTCATGGACTTCCAACTCCCAGAATTCCTCAGGCACCCTGCTGGGAAGTTTAAGTTCCACATTGCCGTTTGAAAAACACTTATCTAGGCTATATTGTGTAGGAAGCTTTGGGAAGTAATTAATAGCAGAAAACTATATAGGTCCGTGATGGCAAACCTATGGCACGCGTGCCACAGATGGCACCAGCATCCTCTCTGATGGCATGCAAGCCGTTGCTCCAGTTCAGCTCCACCGTGCATGCTCGCGCGCCTCCCGCCGGCCAGCTGGTCTTCGGGTCTCTGCCACGCGTGCATGCGTGTGGGGTGGGGTGCGTGTGGGGGGCCTATCCATGCATGCGTGGGGCGTGTGCGGGGGCCGTGCACTCATACATGGGGTGGGGCGCATGCACGGGGGTCACACATTGCATTTTGGGGTTTAGGCACACACGCACACTTTGGGCACTTGATCCAGAAAAGGTTAGCCATCACTGATATAGGTAGTCTTCAACTTACAATCAGCCACTTAGTGATTGTTCAAAGTTATAACAGGCCTCGGAAAAATTACAAGTAATCCTTAACTTATGATCACAACTGAGCCCAAAATTTATGTTGCTAAGCAAGACAGTTAAGTCAGTTTGGCCCCATTTTGCGACCTTCCTTGCCACCGTTAAGTAAATCACCGCAGTTGTTAAGTTAGCCGCACGGTTGTTAAGTGAATCTGTCTTCTCCATCGACTTTGCTTGTCAGATGGTCGCAAAAGGGGATCGCGTGACCCCTGGACACTGCAAGCGTCATAAATATGAACGGGTTGCCAAGCATCCGAATTTTGATCATGTGACCTTGGGGATGCTGCAACAATCGTGTGAAAAACGGTCATCGGTCACTTTTTTCAGTGCCATTATAACTTTGAACAATCTTTAAATGCATGGTTTTAAGTCAAGGGCTACTTTACATTCTTGCAAGTCATTACATTGCTCAGATCCCAGCAACTGGACGTACAAAATCTACTGATAGAAACAGGACAGCAGACTAACTCAATACTATTTCAGCATTCAAGAAGGCACATGCACTTTTTGATAGGAAATGTATTTTATTTTGAGAACTTGTTTGTACAAAATTAGCATAATTCAGAAAGGTAAAAAAGTTGCTTTCTTCTGAACATTATTACAGATTTATAAAAATGCAAAAAAACAAGTACATTTGTTCCAGTCTGTTTAACGTGAAGAGTGATTTATTTAGCAACCTTGGTTTATTTATTATGTTGAGGTATTCACTGTAAGAGTATTGCGACTGTTGAGGTGAGAAACAACTGACAGTTGAATATATCGTCAATATTTTCCATTCAAAAACTAGTTACATATCTAGTTTCCCATCCTAAGCAAAACTAGAAAATTCAGAATTAGCAGGTTAAGAAACATGCATGCGGACTGCAAGATGATCATCTAAAACTAACAATACAGAATTGATATTATTACAGTTGATAATTCCAAGAACAAAACTTTCCTCGGGCAGCTTAGGAGTTCGGTCTATTTTTTTATTTTTATTTTTTAAGGGTTCAGAGATCAGTCTGATCAGCAAAGAAGACTGTTAAATTGTCCCTTTCAATGGCTTTTATGTTCCCACAAGACACCACAAAAATAGGAAGCAGCACCTGGCTGGCAGATACGAAGGCAGAGGTAGCCATTTTGCACAAAGGCTCTTAAGGCAAATATAAAGTTGATAAGGAAGGACTTGTTGCTTTAAAAAAAATAAAACAATACACACAAATAAAACAATGGAGTCTCGACACAACCGAGGAAAACGCTGAAGCCCAAGTCGCATTACAAAGAAGCACACCAAAATTGCTGCCTTAAAAACAGCTAAAACACTTCAAACTTATGGCCCTGGATCCATTGCTTCAGAAGATTGTTCTAGCAATTGAGCTACATAGAAGATTTGATTTGTGGCTGAACGGCTTCGCCCCAATTTAATAGATTTCTGACAAGCAATGTAAGTTCCCTTCGACCTATGCTCTGATCCGTATATGTTAATTGAAAATGCTATCAAAATAGTATATATATATAGATATATATATAGATATATATATTTATAAAAGCAAATTCCTCAATCGTAGCTTTTGGGGGGGCATTGGGAAGGGGGAACGGAGACAGAAGTTTTTCCAAAAGGTTATTTATTTAAATAAAACCCCAGCAAAATCACACACGGTTTGTTTGTTTTTCCCCGAAGGGGCAAGACAAAAACAGAACTAAACTCCAAAAACGGAAATGAGAAGTGCTTTACAGAATCATCGTCCGTTGCCGTAACCTGGGAAGAGCTGAATGAGAAGATCTTGCAGGGGTTGGTTGACTTCCATCGTATAGTTTTTGCCGAGATCGTAGCGGCAGGCTGGGCAGCTGTAGACATTGGCTCGAAAAGATCGATCCAGGCAATCCTAGAAGAAAACGGACAAAAGCGAACAATGGGATTTATGCTTAAACAACAACTTTGATCAACCTAATCCTCCTCACAGAGGAGATTTTGGTCCAAAGCAGATTAAAAATGAAAATCTAGTGGAACAAATCCCTTTAAAGTTTAATTGTGGAGGTTCTATGTAAGCTGGAGAAGCAGGGATGGAGGAGAGCGGGATTAAGCTCCGAGTGCCACTTTTGTGTGAAACATTTAAATAAAAAAAAGCATAAAAATAAGATGTAAAAAAGCTACCCATAAACTATATGTTTTGGTGGTGGAGTTATAATCTAAACCTTTTTGTTCAGATTCCAACACTTTCTGTAACAAATATTTCTAATTCAGTTGTCAAATTAGTTCCACGTACAGGTAGCCCTCAACTTACGACCGACACCGGGACTGGAACTTCCATTGCTAAGTGAGGCAGTTGTTAGATGGGTTGCACCTGATTTACAACCTTTTCTGCAGAAGTTATTGAACAAATCCTGCTTCCCTCCCCATTGCCTCTGTCTGATTTGTCTCCTAGGCAGCATCTCTTCCCCTCATACCCCCAAATCATCCATACATCCCATTAGTCATTAAGCGAACCACCACTGTCATTAAATGAATCCAGCTTCCTCCAATGCCTTTGCTTCTTCAAAGTCCCCGGGGAAAGCCGCAAATGGCAATTACGTGATCCCAGGATGCTCCAACTGTCGTAAATGCATGACAGTTTCCATGTGCTGGAAGGTGACAGCTGCTCACCTTACATACGTTGTGCTGGCACACTGTGGTGATTGGTCGGAAAACCACCTCTTGGCAGCAGATGCAGAGAAAGGTTTCCTCCACTTTGCTCAGGAATTTCTGCCAGGAGAGAGAAATAAGGTAGTTAACCCTCAGCCTCACCCTGCCTTATCCCTAACCCAGGAAATGTTCCACTCGGCCGCCTGGCATGGGAGAAGCCTGTCTTCATGCCTCTGTTACTGCAAAGAGAACTGCACTACTCTCACGGTGTACTATCATCTTACAACCATTTGTTTAGCGGCCCATTCGAAGTTACAATGGCACTCAAAACCACTGACATACAACCGGCCCTCTCGCTTACAATTGTTGCGGCATCCCCACGGTCACATGATCAAAACTCAGGCATTTGGCAACAAGCATTACAGGTAGTCCTCAGCTTACGAAAACAACTGAGCCCAAAATTTGTGTTGCTAAGTTAGAATTTCTTAAGTGAATTTCCCCCATTTTACGACCTTTCTCGCCCTATTTGTTAAGTCAAATCACTACAGATGTTAAAGTTAGTAACCCGGGCGTTAAAGAGAATCTGGCTTCCCCATTGACATTTGCTCGTCAGGTCACAAAAGGGGATCACATGACCCTGGAAGACTGCAACCGTCATAAATACGTGTCGGTGGCGAAGTGTCTGGATTTTGATTACGTAACCATGGTGGGGGGGATGTTACAAGTCATTAAGTGTGAAAAATGCTCAAAAGTCACTTTTCTCAATGCCGTTGTAACTTCGAACAGCGACTAAGCAAAGTGTTGTAAATCAAGGACTACCTGAACTGTTGCAGGCTGAGCGTCCGTTCCGGAGACTTTGACACTTAAGGATCTGAGCGAGTGGGACTGAAGAGTATGAACAGCCATTTCAACATAGGAGAAAATGACAGAGAAGGCAAGCAAGCGGTCCATGGCCAGCTCACCAAAGGAAGAGATTTCCCCACCTCGGGGGAATCCTTGTTCTATAAGCTTGGTTGTTTCCCTGCAGAAGTTTCATTACTTAACTAGGTAACATCATCAGAAGGGAATGGGGTTTGTGGAGAGGAGAAGGACGAAGGGGTCCTTGGTGCTCCTTGAGCTTGGCTGTTTTCTTGGTTCAGAGCCTAATCATGTTCTCTTCAACAAAAGTCTAATCAAAAAACCACCTGGAACACCCCCACCAACACTGACAGGACGAGATACTGTATATAAGCAGCAATGTTCCCTCTAACATTGAAAATCACTGTGCGGCAGTTGGAAACTGCTGCGCGGCGTTTTCTTTTCTGGAGGGACCGAACCGACCTCCCTGGGTGAAGAGTAAGCTGGTGGGCAGCAGCCTTTGATCTCCTCCTCTCCCTAGCAGCGGAGCCCGCCTGGGGAGGCAAGAGTTAAAGCCTCCACCTCTCTTCGTTGAAGGCTCCTTTCCCACACACCCCATCCACCCCGGCTGGTGATCAATGTTCCCTCTGTGCGGGATTGATAAGCAGGGAGCAAACCCCACTGCCTTCTAGCCCTGATGATGTTACCTAGCTGGGTCATGAAATGTCTGCAAGAGAACAACCAAGCTCAGAGAGCACCAAGGACCCCAGAGTCCTCCTCCTCCTCTTCACAAACCCCATTCCCTTCCAAAACTGATGACATTACTAGTTGGGTCGTGAAAAGTTTGCAAGAACACAACTAAGCCCAGGGAGCACCAAGAATCTCAACAGTTCAATCCTGAGCTACAAATATTCTCTTCCATTGGTTTTCTCCCTGAGTGGTAAATTCATTTATAGGCAATTCAGGCTCTGATGGGCTTTCGCAACAATGCTTTCAAAATAATTTCCTCTCATTGCTACGATCCCGTCGTTTCATTCCACAGCATTTGAAGACCAGGTCATCTCCAAAGCCAAGCACAACCACCTGTCACCATCAGTTATGCTCTCCCTACATACCGGTCCTTCCTTAAGGGCTTCTAGTGCTTCATTCCACAACTTGGCGTTGGCTTCATCGTCTTTGATAAGAGCCTTCTGCTGGGGAGTGAGTTTGTAGACTTCAACTTTGGTTTTCTTTGGGGTAGTGGCAGGAGAGGCACAAAGGTCCGAATCATTTCCTGGAAAAGTACACAACCACACAGGATTTACTTCATCATTCATTCATTCATTCATCAATCAATCAGAGAGAAATGCGGGCAACGCAATTCAAGATCATTTACCGGATTTCCTTTTCCTCTTTCCTTGAACTGGGGATTCTTCTTCTATTTTCTTGCTGTTTTCTTTATCTTTGTTTGCAACGGCTTCCAGGTACCCTTCGGGATACTAAAACAGGGGTGATGAAAGAGTCAGTTGTGACATAAAACAATGGATGGCTGCTCATCGCCGCCCTTTACAAGACACTCCCCCCTCCCCCGTGTACCTGCATGGTCAGGCCAAGTTTCTTCATCCTCTCTTTGCCTTCTCTGATCCAAGGGGCTGGCTCTTCATCGTCTCTCTTGAGCATGTAACGCCAAACCAAGAAGCCAGATTTCCCTGTTTCAGGCCAATATTTAACTACCTTTAAAAGGGAGCAGAGAAACAGGTTTCAATTCCATAAAGACAGTTTGGTGTAGCAATAGCACTAGCACTTAGACTTATATACCGCTTCATGGTGCTTTACAGCCCTCTCTAAGCGGTTTACAGAGTTCAGCATATTGCCCCCAACAATCTGGGTCCTCATTTTACCCACCTCGGAAGGATGGAAGGCTGAGTCAACCTTGAGCCGGTGAGATTAGTTAAGGTACCAGGCTAGAAAACAGGAGACAGTGAGTTCTACTTCTGCCTTAGGCATGAAAGCCTGCTCGATGACCTTGGGCCAATTACCAAGAGATGGTGAGTTATAATTCCCTCTGAGGCATGAAAAATGGCTAGGTGACTTTGGGCCCATCACCAGGAGACTGTGAGTTCTAGTCCTGCCTTAAGGCATGAAAGCCAACTGGGTGACTTTGGGCGTCCTCTGTCTCAGCCCAATCCACCTCACAGGATAGTTGTCGTCGAGAAAAGAGAAGGAAGGAGAATTAGAGGTGTGTACCACCTTAGTTATTTATAAAAATAATAAAGGTGGGATACAAAAAAAATTAGAATAAAATAAAATGAAATGGCCAGGCACAACACCTCCTTTCCCCAAGCTTTGGGGCCCCATTTACAAGCCAACCCATTCTTACTTTATAGATTCCATCGTAACGATTTCCATCTTTGGGGGCATATTTGCTGTATCGGCCTCCCTTCATGTTCCGCACCACTCGAACTGGTTTCCCAGCTCGCCAGTCCTTAGCTTCGGCACCCTCTTTATCGTTAATCGGCGCACTGCAGTTCAGGGCCAGAGCTCTGCCAACCGTGAAAAGACAAAGGGGTTGAAGGGTCTTTCCTGGGCACTCTGATCCTCCCTTCTACAGGTAGTCCTCAACTTACAGTTATTCATTTAGCAACCATTCAAAGTTACAGTATAACACTTGAGAAAAGTGATTTACAACCAGCAACCAATCACTCCAGCATTCCCAAGTCACATTATAATGTGGCATTATCACGTGAAAATATCACATTATAATGCCTTGGTAAGAACACACTGCCTCTAGTTTTGGTCATGATATAAAAAGGATATGGAGACTCTGGAAAGAGTGCAGAGAAGAGCAACAAAGAGGATTAGGGGACTGGAGGCTAAAACATATGAAGAACGATTGCAGGAACTGGGTATGTCTAGTTTAATGAAAAGGAGGACTAGGGGAGACATGATAGCAATGTTCCAGTATCTCAGGGGCCGCCACAAACAAACAGTGAAGCTATTCTCCAAAGCACCTGAGGGTAGAACAAGAAGCAATGAGTGGAAACTAATCAAGGAGAGAAGCAACCTGGAACTAGGGAGAAATTTCCTGACAGTTAGAACAATTAATCAATGCAACAACTTGCCTCCAGAAGTTGTGAATGCTCCAACACTGAAGATTTTTAAGAAGAGATTGGACCACCATTTGTCTGAAGTGGTGTAGGGTTTGCTGCTTGTGCAGAGAGTTGGACTAGAAGACCTCCAAGGTCCCTTTTCAACTCTGTTATGATGAAAATGTGGGTGCCTGGCAACCGGCATGTATTTATGGATATTGGCATATCCTAAACCAATGTTTCTCAACCTTGGCAATTTTAAGACATGTGGACTTCAATTTCCAAGATTCCCCAGCCACCCTGGCTGGCTGAGGTGTTCACGTCCACTAGTCTTCAAATTTGTCAAGGTTGAGAGATAATTATTTAGTCTAAGGTGAACATTTACAAGCATTAGATAAATAATTTATCAGCTATTTTGTTACTTTCCATCCAGCTGCACCGTTTAATTGGAGCGCTGTATCTTACTCTGGTGGACATTCATGAACAAAGAACAGTTATTTTTTTGGCAGAGGTTTTGCCAACATGCAATTTTTTCCATTTATGTGCTTTCTGAAGTGTTTGAGGCCCATACATGATTCCACAGTAATACAAAGCAGGTGCGCAATGGCACAGTATCAGGGTGGATTTGGTTTAAATCAAGTCAATTTAAATCACGATTGAAATCACTAGTAAAAAGCCTTGATTTAAATCAACTCGATTTAAATATAATTTTTAAAGAGCAACTGTCATCTCTGTCCCTCAGCGGCTCTTCCTCTGACCCTCTGTTGACTCACCAACAGTCCAAATATTGCAGAATATACAGCCTCATGCTACATAACTCAGCTCCATTTCATGCTGAATAAACTAAATTATTAATGTATCTTAAATAGGAAACGGTCTTTACTCCAAAAGCATCAAAAGCATTTTATTAAAAGAATAATAAAATTTAATAAAAATTTAAACAAATCCGATTTTTTTTTCAAAAAAATCAATTTTTATCCACCCTGCACAGTATATGAAGACGTGAGAATAATTGCCTGAGGACAGCAACTGCAAAAACACCCTGTCCGTGTCAGTAAGGTATGAAAATTTTATAGACCCTCCCTGATGCAGACAAACCACTAAGCATCCACTGAATTATAAATGCAATTCTAAAAACCGCTCGGAGATATCAGACAAGTTTAGCTTCATTCGCTGCCCGTCTTTTGCAGAATTCCTTGGGGGGGGGGGTTTCTCCTCACCTGTTCATTTTTGTCAGTTTTTGATCGCAAGACTGTTCAGCTGTCCGCTTGTTCCCCGAAAGGTCACGGCCTCCGCTCCCCGTGTAAGTGAAATAATTTCCATTATCCTGAAAATTTATTCAGATCGTTCAATCCGGGGGGTGAAAAAATTCCACTCAGCTGGTCACTTGAGCACATGAATAAATTGATTTTGGCACTTAAAAATACTGAAATCTGACTCCAACTTGGCAAACTGCTCTTCTTCCAAATGTGAACACTTGCAAAGAAGCTTTTGACCCCGAGATCTTGCTTTGCCACAACGCAGCTTCATCAGAACACGTAGTCCTTGACTTAAGACCAGTCACTTACCAATGAGTCCAAGTTACAACAGACACCCCCAAAGCTGCTTACGGCCCAGTTTCAAAGGTCTGGTGTTGGTTCCTTCCCAAGGTCCCATGACCACATTTTCAGTAGTCAGCAACCAACCGATGTTTATGCTCATTTGCTCTACCCCATGGTCACACGAGTGAGAATTACGGTGGTTTTCCTGAAACCGGTCTTTACGCCTGGCTTCTGGCAAAAACAAGCCCATAGCAAACAATTGGCTTGATTAACAATTGTTAATCAAGTCAAGTCCAGGTCCATGGCGGTCTGCTTTACAACTGTCATGACTTACGACTGCAATTGCCAGGCTTAACTATGGTCACAACTCGAGGATTACATGTATATAAAATTATTTATTTATTCTTTTCATATCAATACAAATAAATAGCCTTTGGCTTGAACACTAGTGTATATATTTCAGGGCCAGTACAATCAATTTTATTGTACATGCATAAAACCAAAAAGATGCAACATATTATATATTCCTTGCAGTCAATGGCTTCACGCCAACTTTTATGCTTCAAGTGTTCATTTGAAAGGGGGACGGAGGAACGGACGAAGAAGCCAAAGTGCCACTCCCCACTTTGGAAGACTCCTCTGGTCTGATTTCCCCCAAATCAGAGCTAACTAAGCTTTCTCAACCTCAACAACTTTTAAGATGTGTGGACTTCAGATCCCAGAATTCCCCAAGCAACAGCAGCAACTGTGAGGGACTGTTGTTTCAAACTTGCTCTTAGCAAGTAACCCAAACCCTAAGAGATTCTGTTTTACTTCTATATTTCTTACATTTATTTTAATCCCACTAGCGTGTCACCTACGTGCACTGCTCAGGGTGTGTTACGACTGGAGCAGCATCTCAGCCTAGTAAACAAAGGAGCACTCTTAGTCCATGGGAAGGCCGTTTTGCTTCACCTCCATACTAGAACAGACACTTGACAATTTAACTCCAACTAATGCAGAGCTGAGCAGCCCTAACTTGCAAAGGAGCCCACTCTATCCTTTTAGTTACTAAATCAGTTTTTCTTGACCCAAAAACCAATTTCAGAGTTTGACTGTACACTAAGCAGAAGCTCAAAGGAAATGGCATCGGTTGCTAGTTTAAGAGGTGAAAAAGGGAAGAAAATCACAAAACCAGGTTATCTTGGGATAGTTACCTAAGGTAGGGGCTTTCAAGATGGCTCGGAGACAAACCATTCAGTTCTGTAATTAACAATTAATTGTTTGAACTGAGCAATTAAATGCAACTAATTTAATTTAACTGAAATGCAAATATCTCATTGGCCATGGGACTTCTGGTAAAGAGGAGGGCACCACTGAGAGATACAATAATGTCACTTACTACATCATCTTCGTATCCGCCTGCCAGGACCAAAGAATAGGCTCCATCGGTGCTCCGGCCGTGAATCCCAGCAACGTGAGGCCGGTGGACACCCGACTCGCTCACCTGAAGGGATAAAGGCAAGGTCACAGGTCAAAGCTTTAGCGCCTGAGGCTGCCAGTTATTCATAATTACATGAATAAAGAAAGAGCCACTCCCCTCACCCTTTTCATTTTAGAAATCTGAACAACATTTCAACTATATAGAGCCCCGGTGGCACACTGGTTAGAATCCAGTTTTGCAGGCTAACTGTACCAACTGCCAGGAGTTCAATCCTAACCGGCTCAAGATTGACTCAGCCTTCCATCCTTCCAAGGTCGATAAAATGAGGACCCAGATTGTTGGGGGCAAGAGGCTGACTCTGTAAACTGCTCATAGAGGGCTATAAAGCCCTCTGAAGTGGTGTATAAGTCTAAGTGCTATTGCTATTGCTATTGCTATCATCTATCTATCTATCTATCTATCTATCTATCTATCTATCTATCTATCTATCTATCTATCTATCTATCTATCTATCTATCTATCTATCTAATCTATCTTGTCCATCTACAAGATATTTTTAATTATGATTGTAAGGAAGTCACCATGGTTGTTAAGCAAACCATGTGATCATTAAGCAAATCCAGCATATTCAATGGACATTTTTGCCATTTCCAGCCTGGAAACTGCAAAAAACATCACGAATCATGGCCACATGACTATGGGGTAATACTGCAACTGGTCATCGATGCAAGACGGTTTCCAAATATCTGAAATGCAATCATATGATAGGGGTCTCTCTCTCCGTGTGTGTGTGAGAGGGGGGGAGGGGAAATGTGTGTGTGTGTGTCTCATAACTTCAAGGAAGGATAGCATGCCATTTTACTGGGTTCAGCATAACTCTGAATTGTCGTTGAATAACGAATCATTAAACAAAGACTACCAGTATGAAGCAAGTGTGAATCTGGCACTCATTAAAAATTATAGTGCTGGCCAACCCGGTTAGGTTTTTCCGTTGTATTCCCTTTTCCTTCAGATTCGAACAATTTACATACTGACACCCAGTAAGATCTACTGTACATTCTCAACGCAGCATCTCACCTGGACTCTGAATTTCCACATGGTTCCCACTGGAACTCCAGGGATGGGCCCATAATGGTTTGATGGCACAATGGTACATTCCCTTGTGCGTCCCACGCATGCCATGCCCTTAAAAAGAAAAGGGGAGAGGGGGCCACGTTTTAAACATGATCAACACAACCAACCCATGGATATATTCCAAAGAGTTGAATCAAGAATTGGCTAAAGTCTACCTGCACTTTTCCAAACTTCTAATAAAGCACCCCATTGCTTAAAATAACCAGAATTAGCCCACCAGGCCTCTCAGCTGCACAGTCTTTGGTGGAGAAATGGATCTTCACCTGTGCATAGCATTGGAGCCAGCAAACAGGCTGACCTCCGTGCCATCCGCCCCCTTGGTTTCAGTTTTTTAATATAATTTTTAGTTCTAAGGTGTTTTATATTTAGGTTTTTTTTGCTTGTGAATGTTTGTAAGCTACTCAGAGTTGCCGTATCAGTGAGATTGGCGCCTATAAATTGTATTAATTAATGTGCTATCAATAAAACTGCACGCAGTTTATAAGGTTGCTGATTAGCTATTCTCATTATTTGTATCCCACCTTAATTAGTTTTACAATTAACTCAAGGTAGTGAACATATCCAATAGACCTTCCTCCTCCTATTTTCCCCTCCATAGCCAACAACCCTGTGAGGTGGATTGGCCTAAGAGAGAGCGACTGTTCAAAGTCTGCCCAGCTGGCTTTCATGGCTAAGGGGGACTAGAACTCTCAGTCTCCTGGTGATTGGCCCATTTTCATGCCTAAGGAGGGACGAGAACTCAGTCTCCTGGTGATTGGCCCAAATCCCCCAGTCAGTTCTCATGCATAAGGCGGAACTAGAACTCATTGTCTCCTGGTGATTGGCCCAAAATCACCATTTGGCTTTCATGGCTAAGGTGGGACGAACTTGCAATCTCCCACTTTTTAGTCTAGTGTCTTAATCTCTGCACCCAGCAAATTCCTCCTTCTCTCCAAAAGCTTCCCAGTATTTTAAGGAATTAGAAGCATGCAGTATATTTTGTGCTGGCTGAGCCATATGAAGGGCATCTTTTGACCTGCAACAAACAAGCCTAACCAGGTTCCAGTTACCTTGCCCCAATCCCGCTGAGACGACGAGTTAGCAGATGCCATCTTAGATTTCTTTTTGCTTTCTTTCAGCTTCTCACCGGCCAAAACCACCTCATTCACATCAAGTCGGCATTCGGGACAATACCTAAACGTTTAAAAAAAGAAAGAGAGAGGAGGCATTCGTTTTTGTTTTTATCTGCAATAGTAGAGAGACATATATTAAAAGCTACTTTCTCAATTTCAAATGGTGCAGGTATAGCAAGTTACAGCTTTCCAAGACTCCCCCCCCAAACTGCATCTTGAAGAGAATCCACCTGAATTCACAATAAAGATAACTGGTTTCCTTTCAGAAAAAATGTTGCTGTTTCACTTACTTAGTTGTTTAAAACAGGGTACATAGGTAGTCCTTGACTTATGGCCATTCGTACTTACGATGGACCCCAAAACAGGTACACCCAGCCCAGATTCTGATGGCCATCCTCCCCAGGTTGTGTGATTGTATTTCGGGCACTCGACAACTAGCCCACATTTTGGCCATTTGCGGAATCCTGCAGTCAGGTTTGTTTTGTTTGTTTATGAAATTTATTGGCAGGCCCTATTTAGGGTAATTCTAGGCGGTTTACAGTCATGAAAGATAGAAATTCTATCAACTAAAAACATAAATAAATTAATACCCAAGCTTTTACTTCCATTTCTAATTTTAAAAAGTCCACTGGAGACAACGAGGTCGCTTAAAACCTTTCACGTTTGCTTAACGTTTGCTATAACCAAGGTTGCAAAATCGGGTGCAAACATATGGTGACCCACTGACCGTATTTTCCGGAGTATAAGACGCACCTTTTTCCTCCCTAAAAGTGGCTGAATATTTGGGTGCGTCTTATACTTCGAATGCAGCTTTTTTTTCCAGCCCTAACTAGGTGCTAACAGATCTTCCCAGCTCTTACCTTGCAGGCTTTTTCATTGTTACTCTCTCCAAAGAATGTTTTTCCAGCCCTAAGTCTTTGCAGAATTTTTTTTCATTGCTCTACTTGCTCCGAATAAGTTTTTTTCTAGCCCTAACCAGGTGCTAATGATCTTCCCAGCTCTTACTAGCTTGCATGCTCTTTCATTGTTACTCTCTCAGAAGAAGGTTTTTTTAAGTCCTAACCAGGGGATAAAATAATGTGCTGAAGCTAACCAGACTAAGGACGCTAGCCAGATGAATACCTGGTAGGCAGATTGTTTTCCCCTATTTTCCTCCCCAAAAACTAAGGTGCATCTTATACTCCGAAAAATACGGTAATTATCGGCACAACTTACGACCATAATTCCAGGCTCAGTTACGCTTGTCAGTCAAGAATGACCTGTATAGTCTTGCCCATCCTGTACCAAACTCTAGGAGGCTCTCAATTAAGATGTGTGAACTTCAACTGCAGGCCACTTTAGCTGACTGTGATCCGCAGGTCAGCGGTTCAGATCTCACCGGCTCAAGGTTGACTCAGCCTTCCATCCTTCCGAGGTAGGTAAAATGAGGACCCAGATTGTTGGGGGCAATATAAATATACATTGCTTACTGGTGTAAACCGCTTAGAGAGTACTTGCACTGTGAGGAGGTATATAAATCTCACAAAATAAATAAATAAATAAACTCCCAGCATATATCTGCAGCATGGCTGGCTGGAGAATTCTAGGAGTTGAAGTCCACACATCTTAAAGGTGCCAGAGTTGAAAGACATTGCTTACAGGGATTCGTTTTTGACTTACCAGTCCTCATCGTCAGGTATCCTGCTAAGAGGGGGGTCAAGACAATAAATGTGGAAAGCCATGTCACACTCATCACACATGAGCTGTTTCTCGGGGTCTTGTTTCCCACCGCATATGTGGCAGGCGCACATCCGGCAGGTTTTGCTCGGGTTGTCTTTACAATGCTTGCACACGGGGCCACTTTGTCCTAAAGTTTAAGAAAAGCACACACATATAAAGCACCTCAGGAAAAAAACAGCCAAAAGACAGGAGGTCAAAAGATAATTATAAGAGCCGAAGTGGCGCAGTGGTTAGAGAGCAGTACTGCAGGCCACTTTAGCTGACTGGGATCCGCAGGTCAGCGGTTCAAGTCTCACCGGCTCAAGGTTGACTCAGCCTTCCATCCTTCCAAGGTAGGTAAAATGAGGACCCAGATTGTTGGGGGCAATATAAATATACATTGCTTACTGGTGTAAACTGCTTAGACAGTGCTTGCACTGTGAGATATAAATCTCACAAATAAATAAATAAATAAATAAGTAAATAAAAAGTATGTGGGTTCCGAATCTCATCCAAGAGGTGCAAATTATGACATTCACTAGCGTTAATTATGGTGATGGTATTTAAAAGGGTGGATTTTTTTCAGAAAAATAATTTATTAACATTTATTTATTTTATTTATTTTATTTGGAGGTTCTTCTATGCCGCCCTACTCCCTGAGGACTCAGGGCAGCGTACAACATTTTAAGAAAACAACCAACCAAATCATTAAAAAACAATTTAAAAAACAATTTAAAACACCTATAACACCCAAACATACATGGTGGAGACATCAGATGTAATGTTTTCTCAGGATCACCCCGCCTGCAGGAAGAGCCATGTCTTAATGGCTTTTCGGAAGGCCAGCAAGGTGGGGATAATACAGATAATACGGAACATTTATTAGGTGTGATGCCTAGTGATTAAGGCACCAGGCTAGAAATGGGAGAGAGTGAGTTCTAAGCTTGCCTTAGGAACTACAGCTGGTTAGGTGACTTTGGGCCAATCATGAGATAGTGAATTCTAGTTTCGCCTTAGCCATGAAAAGCAGCTGGGTGACTTTGGCCCAATCATACCAAGCGACAGTGAGTTCTAGTCCCGCCTTAGCCATGAAAGCTGGCTTTGGGTCTTTGGACCAGTCCCTCTCTCTCAGCTCACCTCACCGGATTGTTGTTGTGGAGATAATAGGAGGAGGTCAGAGTATTATGTATGTTCCCTGCCTTGAATTATTTATAAAAAAGATAAGGGTAGGATATAAATACCAAATTAAAACATTAAATTAATTAAGGTAGCCTCCATCCACTGAGGACCAAAGATAGTTTTGTCTTGACCCACCCGGCCACGAATACATTTGCAGCAAAAACTCTTACTCTTGCAAAGCAGGACAAGCCATTTGGAAGGCAACTCACTTTTCATGGGACTTTCTGCAGTCAAAGGAACAGCACAGCCCGGTTCTTCGATCTTGTAAATCTCGTCCACCAGAGCAATTCGGCAATCGGTCAAGATATCTCCACCATCACTGCAAAAAAAAGGGGGGGGGATTGGAACAAGCTGTCACGCAGTGATTTTATTGCCTGTTACATGTATATGCAAGGAGATGCATCCCTATTCATTATAATGGTTTATTCCTGAGCACGTGATTGATATGTTCTTGTACGCATGTGCACATTCCTTTCTCCGTTCTATCCTTCTGTTCCTGGCTTCCATTGAAGCAAGACCTACTTTTTATATCAGACATGTAGATAATAAGGATTTATTGTTTTTGTACTGAAATAAACATTTTTACTTAAGACCTTAAACGACGATTTCTTTTCTAATGTCTGATGTCCGGGAAATGATCAAACTTCTCCTTTGTGAGATTAATTATCGCCTCTGTCACAAGCTGAGCAAGAGAGGCAACAACAATGGTGGTTTCTCCCAGCAGAATTCCTTCCTAACAATCCCGTAAATATTAACGCCATATTAATGCACCTACTTTGACTATACATGGCAATCCTTCCCTTTTGACTTCTGAGTGAGAACATTTCTAGTTTCCTCTTTGATAATGTATGTATGTATGTATGTATACATGGATGCATGTATTTATTTATAGCCCATTTCATTGTTGAGTGATCCTAAGCGGCTTACAATATCATAAAAACAGCAACATAAAATATTAAGATTGAAAGAGGACAAAAAACTGGGTAAAATATATGAACAAGGTGGATGTGGGATCTTCTATCAAACCAGGGGTCCCCAACCCCAAGGCAGTAGCCCACTACTGGGCTGTAGCCTGTTCAGGAGCCTTACGTGAGCAGTGGGCCAGTTCCCCTCTTCCCCCTGCCGGGCTGCCAATCTGTAAAAGTTGGGGAGAGCTGTACTAAACCACCTCCCCCATTGGGACCCCAGGCCAATCGGCAGAGCCAGGTTTTCAGGCCCTTTTGGAAGTCCAAGGTAGTAGGGGGTGGCATAGATCTTATCTCGAGGAGCACAATAATCTAGATGGAGGGTGTAATGCAGTGTTTCCCAACCTTGGCAACTTGAAGATGTCTGGACTTCAACTCCCAGAATTCCCCAGCCAGCATTTGCTGGCTGGGGAATTCTGGGAGTTGAAGTCCAGACATCTTCAAGTTGCCAAGATTGGGAAACACTGGTGTAATGGATGTATTTCTATCAAAATTATCTTTGCGGGTTCCCCCCCCCCTTTTCTCCTTATTTTAAAAGCCATAAAAATGAACAAAAGGAAAGGAAACATATCTGGGTTGCATTATCCTAGACTCCAAAAGTTGGATGAACCACAGAATAATAATTTGTTTGGACCCCCTGGCATGCAGCTTCCAAGCAAGCTCACTTACCCAAGAACGATCTTGGCATATAATTCTTTGTAAGTCCTCGTTTCCCGCTTCTGGAGGATCTCTGCGTCGTACCAGAAGCCCCTCTCTTTTGGATCATCGGGATTATAATTCAACATGACAACATCTCCGATTTCTATCTCTTCCCATTTTAAAATCGTCCTGGCGCGAGCACGGACATTTCTGGAACTCAACTGGATGACCCCATTCTCTGGATAGCTTTATGGGGGAGAAGGAAGTCAAATAAAATAAGCCATTCCATCTTTCCCAGACAATTACAGGTAGTTCTTGACTTACAAACACAATAGAACCAAAACTCTCTATTGTTAAGTGAATTTTGCCCCATTTTAGGACTTTTCTTGCCACAGTTGTGAAGCTGTTAAGTTAGTAAGACAATTGTTGTGAGTGAATCTGGCTTCCCCATGAATTTTGCTTGTCAGAAGGTCACAAAAGGGGATCACTTGACCCTGGGATGCTTGCAACCATCATAAATGAGTCAGTTGCCAACTGACTGAATTTTGATCACGTGACCATGGGGACACTGCAACGGTCATGTCATTTTTTTCTGTGCTCTTGTAACTTTGAATGGTCACTAAATGAACTGTTGTAAGTCAAGGACTACCTATTGTTCATCACAAGCAGCCGGATGTTCAGACTGGATTTGGCATTTCTATCTATCTGTCAAGTCCTTCCCAAGGACCTGGGACAGGCAGATGTGGAGGTTTGTTGAAGATATTGTTGCAGGATGTAAGCTATTCCAAGTCAAGCCACCTTTTGAAATTGACCGATGGGAGATTCATTTTAATGCCAATGGTGAGCAGATAGGGCTGTGAGAGCCTGGATGAATCTGGATCCAAATAATTTCTGCAACATCCACACCATTTTCAAAAGTAAACCTGCTTTCTGAATAAGTGCTGCCACTCCAGAGACGCTAGGGAAAAATAAATAAACCCAAAATACTCACTCGTCATATTTCACGTGATACGTAATGTCGTCGGGAACGGCTTCTTCCAAATTGGACTCTTCGTCACTTTCGCTCGCCTTGCTCGCCGAGTTCCCTTTCCGAGTCACTTTCACAACGTGCGCTTCGAACCAGGCTCCCATGCTCGTGTCCCGAGCATCTACCAATTCGTTAATCTAAACCAGAAGACGCCAAAGCAAAACACTGGTTTTTAATTAGCCAACGATACAAAAGTCAAGCCTTCAAAAATCCCACTTTCGTCTGAATACAGCTTTTATATACAGGTAGTCCTCAACTTACGACCACAATTAAGCTCCAAATTTATGTTAAGTGAGAAGTGAGTTTTGCCCCATTTTACGACTTTTCTTGCCACATTTATTAAGTGAATCATTGCAGTTGTTAAATTAATAACATGATTGTTTGGGGAATCTGGCTTCCCCATTGACTTTGCTTGTCAGAAGGTCGCAAAAAGTGATCACATGACCCCAGGTTACCCTGCAACTGTCATAAGTATGAACTAATTGCCAAGCATCTGAATTTTGATCATGTGACCATGGGGATGCAACAACGGCTGTAAATGGTCGCAAGTCACTTTTTTCAGTGATGTAACCTTGAACAGTCACTAAATGGTCTGTTGTAAGTCAAGGACTGCCTATATCCGTGATGGCAAACCTATGGCACACGTGCCACAGGTGGCACGCAGAGCCTTGTGGGCACACGCATCGTCGCCAGCTGTTCTTCCGGGTTCCAGCATGCACATGGGTGCCGGCCAGCTGGTCTTCGCACGCCCAAACTCGGAAGAGCAGCTGGCAACGGTGCGCGTGCGCGCACTCATTTCAGCACAGTGCCGAAAAGGTTAGCCGTCACTGGCCTATATATTAGTCTACCTCTATTTTCAGGGTCTGGAAAAAAAACCAAACTTAGTCTCTTATCTTTGTGCTAGGTACCAGTAATCATGAAAACGTTTTCTTATTACTGCACAGGGTGGGTGCTAAATATTTGATGACGGCTTCTAAAGTGCTGGATTTTGGAAATTATACCCAAAGATTTCTGCTCTGCATTTGCATCCATTTTAACTTTCCAGCCTTAAAATTATTGCTCTAAGTAAGCTACGCTATTCTTGGACTTGACGTATGGATCAGTTTGTTCAGATTGATGTGAATACAGGTTTTATATACAGATAGTCCTCAACAGATGACCACAATTGAGCCCCAAATTTAAAATGGGCAAGATTCCTCACATAGCCTTCCAGTTCTCCATCACAATTAGTGCCCAAAAGGGAGTTTTGTTTTGTTCAAAAGAAAAAGATTGGGGTAAGAATTTAGCATCTCTCTTTGATCAGGATGTTGCTTGCTTTATTTATGCTGAACCTATGACCATAATGGATCCGGCCCATTAAGGTCCCATGTTACGACGGTCATTAAGCAAAGCACACAATAATCGCCTTGTTTAAAGATGCTCATCTCTGCTCTCCCTGATGTAGTCATCAAGCGGAGCAGGGGGTGTGGGGTGGGGGGCACTGCAGCAACTCCACAAATGACATGTGGCCTGTTGCGGGCCTCCTCCACCTGAGGGCACCTTGAGTTAGTTAACAGGATAACAGAATTGGAAGGGACTTTGCAGGTCTTTTAGTCAGACCCTATGGATCCAAGTAGGCCTTTCCCACCCCACTGGGTATCCTCAGAACTCGAGCCTGCTTCCCACCCTGCTGAGTCCCCCACTCTCCTCTCCATCACCAACTGGGCCCTTACCTTTTGGGTATTATACATCACCTTCTGGAAATAACTGTTGCATTATGCAACCTTGCTACACAGTGGAGGCAATGTGGCTGCATCTTAGAAAACGGCACCAATTTCAGAGAGGCTACGATCAATTGCAACTGCTCCCAAGATGGCACCCGCTTCTAGGACAGAGCCATCTGACCTGCAGGCAGACCAGGAAGTAGAATGGCCGGCTCTCCTTTCCCAGAGATCACATTAGCGAAGGAGAACAGGCCACTTCACCTCTCAGCACCCCTCACGGTGGATAACCAGGAAGTACAGTGTCCTTGACTTGGGACCACAATTGAGCCAAAAATTTCCACTGCTAAGCAAGACAGCAGTTAAGTGCATCTTGCCCCCATTTTACAACCTTTCTTGCCAGAGTTGTTAAGCAAATCACAGAAGTTAAGTGAATCATGCGGTTATTAAGCAAATCCGGCTTTCCCCACTGCCTTTGTTTGTCGGAAGCCGGCTTGTGAGGTTGTAAATGGTGATCATATGATCCTGGGACATTGCAACCGTCATAAACAGCTTGCCTCCAGAAGTTGTAAATGCTCCAACACTGGAAGTTTTTAAGAAAAGATTGGATAACCATTTGTCTGAAGTGGTATAGGGTTTCCTGCCTAAGCAGGGGGTTGGACTAGAAGACCTCCAAGGTCCCTTCCCAACTCTGTTATTCTATTCTAAATATGAGCCAACTGCTCATTTTGATCATGCGACCATGGAGTCACAACTTTCAGTGCCATTTTAACTTCAAAGGGTCCCCCATGAAGTCAAGGACTACCTGCATTAGATGGTCCAGTGGTTCTAAGTTGCCAGGATTTCAGACAAATTAGAAATTGCCAAACCATGTCTGGCCATGGCTTGCTCTACCACCAGGGAGGCATTCATTGTCAGAATCCCTATAATGACTAAAATTAATCCTGGCTTAATGTATTATACAGACATGCTAATTCTCTGTGCAGTTTCCCAAGAACTTAAGAATACAGGCTCTTCTGCTTCAAAAGGTCTTTGCATCTCAACCTTCCATCTAAAGCAGTCGCACCTTATAGAATCCAAAGCCGGGATCCACCAAGTCAGTCCCAACAGCACTACTGCACTGTGCCTCCATCTCCACGGCCCCTTCCCCATTATTGGAGCTTTTGTCCGATTCGCTTTGGCCTGAACAGCAGCCAGAGTCCGTGTCCGAAAGTTCAGAGTCTTTCTCCTTGTTCACCAGGGGCTCCTTGTTCACCAGGGGCTCCTTGTTCACCAGGAGAGTGGGGCTTTGTCTCACTAACAGCTGGACGATGTCGTTCAAATTCACGCTGTAATCAAAGAGGGAGTGGCCATCTTCCATCTGTAGGTTGAGAGAAGATCACAGTCACAAAAGGCAAGCAACAGATAACAGAAATGCCAAGATACGGAGTTCACACGTCCTTTGCGGGCAGAAAGTTTCAAACTGAAGGACCAAGCACTCCACATAGGAAATACTCACTAGAAACCTTGGAGAGCCATCAAGTATAGCAAAATAGTGACCTAGATTTCCAAAAGAGGAATAACACCAATAGTAATCAATGGAACAACTTACTTCCGGGAGACGTGGGTGCTCCATCCATGGAGGTTTTCGAGAATAGACTGGACAAACATTTGACCAGGATGGTATAAGGTCTCCTGCCTTGAGCAGGGAGTCAGACTATAAGACCTCCACTGTCCCTTCCAGATCTATGATTCTATTTTTTTTATATTCATTCTTTCCTTTCCAGTTACTGAAATCTTCCCATCCTCTTTCCTCCCCTGCTTCCTCATAACTGACAATATTTGGGGGGGTTTCCCCCTGGTTCTCCCTCCTAAACTTCTTTGACCCAGATCAAAAGAGCTCTGATTTATCTTTGATTAGGTTTGGGTCCCAACCACTCAAAAATAGGCTGTTCCATGCATGGAGCTCTTTGAGTCAGTTGGAGTTGGGCAGCCAATAAATTTACATTTAAAAAAATATGCCTATTTCTACTATTTGCGTAGATGAAGTCTGCCTATCCCAATCCAATCTAATAATCTCTTACATAGCATTATTAGTTGTGAATTTGGAGCAATGAGGTCATATTTGTGGTAAGGCTAGCAGCTTTCATTATGATGGCATTATGAGAATATCTGCAGAGTAAATGACGCTGCATAGTTTGTGGGTTAAAGTGTTTCTCAAAATGTATTTGTGCTGCAAAACAAACCCTGTGGTTTGCAAAGCCTGTTGTCTATCTATCTATATACTTCTAAAACTCTATATTTAACTGGACAAAACGGTGCGTTATAGGGCAATAATTTTTGAATCGAGATATCTTAAATGGGCTAACTTACAGAATGTATCCAAAATCTTGGACCCTTGAATCCCCATGGGACTGAAATTTGATAAACTATTTAATCATATAAACCTGTCATAAAACATTTTGTGCCTTTATACAAAATGTGACAAAATATCTCCTGTGGTCCTGATGCTCAACTTTACTAAACAGTTCATCATGGGCTATTTCCAAGGCAAATCCATCCTGGAATATCTTGTTGGCCTTTTTTTTAAAGAACTTTTCCAGGGAAGTACAGTAAAAGCTCATGAAGGAAGAAAATATTTCTGAAACAATGACCCAGCAGCTCACAGATTATCTACAGGTAGTCCTCGACTTATAACCACAATTGAGCCCAAAATTTCTGTTAAGTGAGACATTTGTTAAGTGAGTTTTGCCCCATTTTATGACCTTTCTTGCCTCAGTTGTTAAGTGAATCACTGCAGTTGATAAGTTAGTATCCTGGTTGCTAAGTGAATCTGGCTTCCCCATGGACTTTGCTTGTCAGAAAGTTGCAAGTCATAAATGTGAGTCAGTTCCCAAACATCTGAATTTTAATCACATGATCATGGGGATGCTGGAAATGTCATAACTGAAAAATGGTCATAATTCACTTTTTTCGGTGCCGTTGTCCTTTAAACGGTCACTAAGCCAACTGTTGTAAGTTGAGGACTACCTGTATGTTAATGGCACATAGATGGTAAAAACTGGTATCTTTATCCTGTTAATAAGAAACAATAATCATTAAGCAAACAAGAGCCACTTGGCTGCATCAAAACCGGTCCCAGGAGTTCTGGCTAAGGACAACAGGAAGCCAGCAGCCACCAATACAGAGCTGACAAGTTGCATAGAATCCAAAGGCAACGTGGCTCAACACAAAGTGTAAACCGTTTCACAAGAACGAACATTCTTCTCTGCTCTTTGTAAAAGACAAGTCTAAAAAAACAAAGTTCTGCCAAAGACACCAGGATTAGTTTGCATTTTTGTTTTCTATATATCATTGACATTTCTGCATTCACACTGCAACTGTTTCATTTTTTTTCTTCCATGTCCGAGTCTCATGGAACTGCCTGGACAAGACCCTGTAGTTTTCTTGGCATGGTTTTTCAGAAGGGGTTTGCCACTGCCTCCTTCTTGGGGCAGAGAGAAAGTGTCTGGCCCAAGGTCACCCAGCTGGCTTTGTGCCCAAAGCAAGAGAACTCACAACTGCCCAGTTCCTAGCCTGATATCTTTACCACTAAAACAGACTGGCTCTAATTTCATATTTTCCTAAAATGGAATGGAATGTAACAGACTCACACACACAGAGACTGGAAAAATCTCTACTTTCCTTACTAGATTCAGAGTTAATGCAAAATGATCCTGCTATTGTACAGTTAAACTGGGGGAAATACTTTTCATTTCAAGTAATTAAGTAGATTAACTCTTTGAAGGGACTTCAAAAAACACAAAACAAGGTTTATTGATAATAGAACCGGAGCTGAAATACAGCACTTTTCAATGCCAAGCTAGTAGTCAGGAAAGCATGCCAAATTGCTAATAAGCAAGTAAAAAAGAAGACACAACTTTTTTGGGGTCCAAAAGCTAAAAAAAGATAGGGAAACTATCAGAGAATTCCAAGATTCCCAAAAAAAAAAGAAAATGGCAACCCCACCCCTATCATCTTAAGGAAACTGGATGGATATGGGGACATGGTTATCTTTTTGTTTACCATCAAAACACTGTGGAAACATTATCACTAGAGGGCAGTGCAAGTATTCTCTTTTTTAAAAACCAAATTAATAAAGCCTCCTTAGGAAGCTTTTAACCAGTTCAAAAAAGCCATTTACCTAAGAGACTCACACCAAACACATTCACAAAAATTCAGCCAAAGAGCTAGAATTCTCCATCTCCATTAATATTCATTAACTGAGCCATTACTTGAGAAAAGCCATCATACCACTGTGTAAGAAGTAGCAGTTTCAATCCATTGGTTAAGTTCACTATAAGCAATCCAAGGGTTATGATGGCAGGACGAGGATTGCCACTGCTAAGCCATGCAGTTGTAAAGCACATTACAAATCCACATTGCTTAGTGCTGACAAGCCGACAAGCCTGGATGCTGTCATAATCCCAACCCTTGCAGATTTTTAAGGAGGAAGTGGCAGAGTCCCAGGATGGGGGAAGCCACGCCAAGGAATAGGGGGAGGGCTTGGGAGGCCTGGCACAGGAAGGTTAGAGGGGGTGGGACAGCAGGGCACATGCTGGATGGTATAGTGGGCGTGAGCTCAAGAGGGGAGGGGGGGAGGGGGATACTCATTAGAGCGACTTGCAAACTTCCCTGCCAGCTTCCCCATTAACTTTGCTTGTGGGAAGCCAGCAGGGAAGGTTGCAAACAGCCCATGATTGCGGGACGCTACAGCCATCCTAAGTCAGAGATGGGTTCCTGCCGGTACGCTCTTACCTGTTGGTCGCCGCAGAGCCGAAGAAGCCGGTGGCGTTCGTGGCGCAGGGCTTCCCCCGCCCGCTTGGACGCCGCCATTTGCGTTCTTTTGCCCTCTGCGCAAGCAGAATGTTTTGCGCATGCGCAGAGGGCAAAAGAACGCAAATGGCGGCGTCTAGGCGGGCGGGGGAAGCCCCATGCCGCGAACATCACCGGCTTCTTCGGTTCTGCGGCGACCAACAGGTAAGAGCGTACCGGCAGGAACCCACCTCTGTCCTAAGTGCGAGTAGGTTGCAATGTACCCGAATCGTGATCATGTGATTGCAGGGAGGCTGCAACAGCTGGAGCTAGATCTAAGTATCACTCGTTCGGTACCGCCACAGCTTCGAATGGTCCCTGAACAAGGTCACTAAGCGGTCTGCCTGCATTGAGAAAAGTGTTTGAGGGATGCAACACACATCAGTAGCATGGAGAGAACATCACTGTTCAAAGCAACTATTTCTGATATTGATCCAGCTCGATCAACCTTAAGATCACTGCTATACTGCTATATAAAAGCATACACACATGCTTTTCCTCCTAAGTACATACACTTTTTAAAAGGACACTCTTGAAATCTGAATTAGGCATTGCCTTGATTTCTCAGAATAACAGAGTTGGAAAGAGGGGTCAAAGAGGACATCTATGTCAAAGGGGGAGGGGGGAGAGGGAGGATACGACATCTTCTATCTCCAGTCTACAACACAGTCCTTTCAACAGTTCCAAGAAGGCTTCGCACCCATTTGCACTACTCAGGTGACCCTGACCACACAGGGTCAACCTCCAAGTGGCCTCAACAACTCTCTAAAAGAATGCAAAAGACCAGCTGTTTTCAAGGAGTATAAATTCTTCCATTCCCCTCCATCCAGTCAGAGCTGAAGAAGCTACTTGGATGAGAAGCAAAAGGTCTTCAAAAGAAAAACAGAACGTCCAGTGGCCTCTTGAAAAAAAGCATCTTTGGGACAACTGTGACCTGGATGACTGCGAATCTCCCTAGACAGAATTGGAAAGGACCTTGGAGATCTTCTAGTCCAGGGGTCACCAACCTTTTGGACCTCAGAGAACACCAAATTCATAATTTTAAATCCCACGGACCACTAATATAATTTTTTTAAAAAGATAAATAGTATTTAGTACAATATAAAAATGCAAATAATTTTTCTGCGGACTACCAAAATTTTCCACGGGCCACCAGTCCACGGGCCACCAGTTGGTGACCACTGTTCTAGTCCAACCTGCTCAAGCAGGAAGCCCTATACCATGATTGCCCAATCTCTTCTTAAAAACCTCCAGTGTTGCAGCACTCACAACTTCTGGAGGCAAGTTGTCAGGAAATTTCTCCTCAATTTTAGGTTAGTGCTTTCCTTAATTAATAGTTTTCATCCCAATGCTCTTTCTTGTCTTGCCTTCAGGTGCTTTGGAGCTCCACAACAGAAATCCAGAAGGGGGAGTTGAAGGCCTCCTCCAACATAGCAAAACTATGCGAAGGAATCTACCACACGTGTTAAGGAGTGAAGTGCCAAAGCGCCAATTCCCACAAACGCTCATTGTCCCAACACGATTTGAACGCTTACTGGAGAGAAGAATGAAAGCTACGTACCTGTTTGCCTCGATAGAAAAGCCTTTGTCTGTCAGGATCCACCCTGAAAACTTCATGGATCCTCTGCCGGAGCTCTTCCACTTTCGTAAGCTTGGAAAGAGAGTCCACCCGATGTGTCTCTTTCCCATCCATGGTGCGCACTTGGATCCACATTGTGGCGGTTGTCTCTGTGGAAGAATCACAAACAGGTGAAGGAAGGGGAGAAGGGAGATCGTGCCTTCCCATCAACCCCGATTTTGCCCCCCAAACACGTGCCCACCCCTCACAAGTCCCCCTCATTCAACCTACAAGCGCCTCCATGATTGCGCAATTTTGCATCCATTGTGCAAATCCAGCACTGCCCTCCATGTACGAGACCCCCGCCCTCTATAATTACTCCCCTCCTCCCACCCACCCAGTCTCCCCCCCCCCATTTTTAACAGGAAGCCTTTCGTTTCATCGACGCCACTCTTTCATCTAGGTGAAATAAATGCATTTATTGCCAATACTTTTTTGTTTGTTAGGGAAGAATAATTTATCCCACGATGACCAGCCAGCTTGGATAAACCCGATGCAATAGACATACCCCTGGAGGTAGATGGGCCTGCTCTGAAGCTAAATTTTGACTAAATAAAAAATAAAAAGTACAGTAATGCAGTAATTCCCTTCCAAAAAATAGCAATTATTACTAGCGCTGGCATTGCTGTTGTTGTGTTATTTCCAAAGTTTCTTCAAAAGTTATCCAGATGACGAATATAAAGGTTACACAACCATATTTTCCCCAGTTTCGTAAACCCCCCAATTAAAAACAAGGTTCCCATGGCAACCATGGCCCCATTTTTCCTCCCCAAAGCCCCCCAAGAGCTCTCTTCACCCCCTCCCCAAAGTTCTCCCCACAAGAGTGCCAAGTTTCCCCATTCCTAGAAGCCCCTAAACTGACCAGCCCACCCCATATCTATAGGCAGCTGGGATGCCCCCCCCACGGAACCCCCAATTCCCGCTCGCCCCACTTCACGGACCCACACAAAGAGGTCCCCCAATGAAGCCGTCTGCCCCGGCGCTCCCAACCCTCCTTCTCCGGTTCGGCCCTCCCGTTCCTCGCCCCCAAAAGCGGCCCGTTTGAGGGGCTCCCCTTCCGTACCTCGCCGGCCGTTGCCCCCTCGGAGCCGCTCGACGACCCCACAGCGCGACCGCTCAACCGAACTGCGTTTTTTTCCCCCGCCTTGCTTTTGCTTGCGTTCCTCCCCCCGGGGCGCCGCCCCCTTCCCTGCTCCTCGCCCCCCGATTGGCCGCGCGCCCCCAAAACCAAGACGCCCATACGCCGCTTTCCTTCAGGAAAGCCTCCAGCGCCCGCCTTCCCCCGCCAGCAAGTTCGGCTGCGCTCCTCGCCCGCATCCGACGACTTGCCTGTTCCTCCTCGCGGAGTTCAAGGCGCGCGCCACAAATTGAAAAAAAACCGCCGGGCCGCGAGGATTGGGAAAGGGAAGTCTCGCGAGATGATGAGGGGGGGAAAGCGAAGCCGAGGGAAAAAAGCTTGAGGGCGGGGTGGCGGGGGGGGAAAACCAAGCCTATGAATTTAAAGAGACAGTCTGTATTTTGAGCTTCCCTTTCCGTCCCTTGCAACAATTTTGCGCGTTATTTCGAAAAGGAGACGCGGTTTTCAGTTGGGTTGCAGCAGAAGGCAGCAAGGCAATTTGGCCACCCAAAATTAACGCCCCATCCGATGCAAGGCCCTAACTTTATTTATTTGTTCAATGGCTATGGGATAGGCTTACTTAAAAACTAATTTGATTAATTTAATTAATGGACCATGATTTCCTGTGCAATTTATTTCCCAAAACAAAAAAAAAGCATCTGTGGACTCAATTTCCTTGCAAATACGTTGCAGTACAGCCTGAAAGGAAAAAAAACACGTGCAAAACAATCATCATATGCACTCACTCAATAGTAAATTTTTGCAACTCACTTAAAAGTTTACTCCAAAATATTTCCAATATTTATGCAGAAGTACCTTAACCCTGGTTATAGCAACAATCTTGTTGCATCTTTTCATGCTTGCCAATTTATTACAGCATGAATCTGCCTCTTGGTTAGGAGTTACAATACCTATAATGCACAGCAGGGCATTTAGATAAGACTGCTAGAAGCCGTGGGGAGACACCAGTCTATTTCAATCAATAAAAAATTTGATTATAATTATTGATCCAGTATATGAGATTGCTGGATTCTGAATGATTCAAGCTGGCATGTGGAAAAGATTTAAAAGTTCCACCAGAAAAGGATAGACAGAGAAAAGAGTAGAAGAATCCATCTTTCAAAAACACAAAAATGTCCTAAAGTTCTTAAAGGTTTCCAAATTGTCCTGTTGGAAAAACCAGATTTTTAAAATCTTTCCGAAAGGATTGCATAGCACAGCAGCAAAACTAAATTCAAGTCAGAGTTATAAAGACAAAAGAAATGCAAATGGAAAATGGGTGTAGGGGCAACGAAATGTATTTACATCATAATTGATTTATTTGTAATTTATTTCTATTCCTTCAGAGCATGGAATTGCGAGCATCGCCGGAGACAAGGGCGAAAACATGTAGCAAATCGTAAACGGCGAAATGGGCTGGAAAAAAATATCTTTAATGTATCTTACAGCTAACGCCTCAATGAACATTTTGCTTTTTTCCTTTGTCGCCCACCGTTTCTTCCTATAGCCCTGTCCCACCCACCTTCCACCAATTCATCACCGGTTAGGAATTTTCTCCCGCGCCCCGTCCAGTCCTGATCTCCTACTGCCTTCATCCTGTTTGGGGATCCCTTTTGTGATCCACCACGTGGCGCGCGGGAAAATACCAAGCGAAACTCCCAGATTTCTTTCCTGTCCTTCGAGCCTGCAATCTGCTCACAATTGCTTTTATTCCCAAACTGAAAGACACAACAACATTGAGGCGTTCTCTGATATTTCAAAGACGCAACAAGCAACGAGGGCACCGGATTTTGTGGCAGAGCTGCCCTTCGAGCCTTGTGCAGCTATGCCACAGGAAGGGTGAGGTCACCACAAAATAACACCGGGGTTGCAACTCAAGGCTATCGGCATTAAGCATCCATGACAACATTAAAGCGGTATTTCTCAGCCTCCGGAAAATTAAGACGTGTGGACTTCAATTCCCAGAATTCCCCAGCCAGCAGAAGTACAAATATTCTATTAATTCCGAAGAACTATTACATTACAGTCCTTATCTTACGACCACAATTGAGCCCCAAATTTCCCATGCTAAGCGAGACATTTGTTGAGTGAGTTTTGCCTCATTTTTACGAGCTTTCTTGCCGCAGTTGTTAAGTGAATCACTGCAGTTAAGTTGGTCACACGATTGTTCAGTGAATCTGGCTTCCCCGTTGACTTGGCTTGTCAAGAGGTCACAAAAGGGGATCACGTGACCCCAGGACACTGCAACCGTCAGAAATATGAGTCAGTTGCCCAGTGTCTGAAATTTTGATCTCGTGACCACAGGGATACTGCAATTGTCACAAGTGCGAAAAAGTCTTAAATCACTTTTTTCCACTGCCGTTGTCATTTCAAATGGCCACTAAATGAATGATTGTAAGTTGAGGTCTACCTGTACCTGGTGGTCTCCTTTTCAAGCACAGGTAGTCCTCAACCGACGACAATGGAACCCAAATTTATGCTGTTCAGTGAGAAATTTCTTAAGCGAGTCCTGCCCCATTTTACGACTCTTCTCGTCACGTTGGCTAAGTGAATCCCTGCAGTTGTTGAATTAGTAACCCGGTTGTTAAGTGAGTCTGGTTTCCTCCTTGACTTTGCTTGTTGGAAGGTCGCAAAAGGGGATCACGTGACCCCGGGACACTGCAACCGTCATAAATATGAGTCAGTTTTCAAGCATCTGAATTCACGTGACCAGGGGGATGTTGCAACGGTCATAAGTTGAAAAAAGGTCATAAGTCACTTTTTTTAGTGCTGTTGTAACTTTGAACAGTCACTAAGTGAACTGTTGAAAGTCAAGAACTACCTGTACTAAACATGGATAAAAGGTTAGCATTTCCTGTCAAATTATTCACCCTGGTTGTCACATCAATGTTGTTTTCTGACAGCATTGAACTAATCTGTCATTATCTTTAAACCACATACATGGTGAAAATTATTTAGGAGATGTGCTTTAGACCTTAAGCATGCAATTTAGATCCTCTGACATCCGTAATTTATTTACGTTATCCTACTACAGGTAGTCCTCGACTTACAACAGTTCATTTAGTGACCATTCAAAGTTGCAACAGCATTAAGAATAGTGACATGACCGGTTTTTGTATTTATGACCGTTGCAGCATTCCCATGGTTAAGTGAACAAAATTCAGATGCTTGGCCACTGGTTCATATTTAGGACGGTCGCAGTGTCCTGGGGTCACGTGATCCCCTTTTGCGACCTTCTGACAGGTAAAGCCAATGGGCTAACCAGATTCACTTAACAACCGTGTTACTAACTTAACAACCGCAGCGATTCATTGAACAACTATAGCAAGAAAAGCCGTAAAATGGGGCAAAACTCACTTGTCTCACTTAGCAACAGAAAGTTCGGGCACCATTGTGGTCGTAAGTCGAGGACTACCTGTATTTCATGAAAGCAGTGCAGATTTTCAGAGAGGCTGGATGTGTTTAAGGGCCAAAAATGATCCCTCCAAATGATTTTCTGATGCACGCACATCCCTCTGGCCTTCTTATACCCAGCTGCTGTGGCCTAGAGGTGGAACTCTTGCCTCACAATCAGGAGGTTGTGAGTTTGATCCTAGGTAGAGGCAGATGTAAGGGTCTCCTGCTTGGGCAGGGGGTTGGACTAGATGACCTGCAAGGTCCCTTCCAACTCTGTTAATCTGATCTTTTTCAAATTTTGCCCCTTCAAGTCTGAACCAGGCCCAATCCTGCTTAGCTTCCCAGCTAAGAGAAGGTCAGACAGATCCTCTGCCCAAACAGGAAATGGGCTTTCAAACTTGTGATTAAGAGTTAGAAGACCAATGATAAGAAGCGCTAATCAGCCTCAGGAACCATTGATTTCCTAACCCAAAGGATCTCATAAATTTCAAACATGTGCTCATGTTCTGGTTAAGCTACCTGGGTCAATGGAATGAATGAATGTTCTAAAATTGCACCTTATGTGCACATGGATACATGTGATTCTTATTTTACCATTCTGTATTACATTATATACAGCCGAGGTGGCGCAGTGGTTAGAGTGCAGCACTGCAGGCTACTTCAGCTGACTGCTAGTTCAGCTGTTCAAATCTCACCGGCTCAAGGTTGACTCAGCCTTCCATCCTTCCGAGGTGGGTAAAATGAAGACCCAGATTGTTGGGGGCAATAGGCTGAACTCTGTAAACCGCTTAGAGAGGGCTGTAAAGCACTATGAAGCGGTATATAAGTCTAAGTGCTGTTGCTATTGCTATCACAGCCTTCGGTCCAACATCATGCAAGCGATCAAGCTGGGGTAACAGCCAACAGAAGATGATTAGAATTAGAAGATCGGCTCAAAATCCAGAAGGATTTCAAATAGACTTCAACCCGGGGCCCTTTCCAACAAAATACAATTCAGTGGTGAGAAAAGAAAGGTTTTACACTTAGGCAAGAAAAAAACCAAATGCACAGGTATAGGATAGGTCAGTGATGATGAACCTATGGCACGCGTTCCACAGGTGGCACGCGGAGCCATATCTGCGAGCATGTGAGGCGTTGCGCTATGTCAGCTCCAGCACGCATGTGCGCGCTGGCCAGCTGATTTTCGACCTTCTTTTGGGCTGTTTTCACTCTCCCCAGGAAAGCCTCCTGAAGCCTGGGGACGGCGAATAATGGCCCAATGGGCCAACCGGAAGTTCGGAAACGAACTTCCGGTTGGCCTGTTGGGCCATTTTTTGCCGTCCCCAGGCTTCAGGAGGCTTTCCTAAACCCTGGGGACGGTGAAAAACGGCCCAATGAGCCTACTAGAAGTCCAGATGCTTCAGTGGGGCCTGTGTGCATGCATGGGGGGGGGGGGAATGCAAGGGGAGGTTGTGCGCATGCGCGTAGAGAGAACATTGCATTATGGGTGTGGCCACACACGTGCGTGCTATCACCTGCACGCGCACCCTATCACTGGGATAGGTGGTACCTGGCTCAATAGTAGTAACTGCAAGAGGGCTTAGTGGATTGTCTTAGTGGACAATCACTTAAACATGAGCCAACAGCTGCCCAAAAAGCCAACACAGTCCTTAGGCTGCATCAACGGAAAGACACAACAAGAAGTGATAATACCACTTTACACTACATTAGTGAGGCCACTTGGAATCCTGCATCCAGTTTTGTTCACCAGAATACAAGACAGATGTTGAGACTCTGGAAAGAGTGCAGAGAAGAGCAACAAAGAGGATTAGGGGCCTGGAGACTAAACTGTATGGCGAATGATTGAAGAAACTAGGTATGTCTAGTTTAACAAAGAGAAGGACATGATTTTTTAGATTTTAGATTTATTATTAGAGTTGGAAGGGACCTTGTAGGTCATCTAGTCCAACCCCCTGCTCAAGCAGGAGTTCCTACACCATCTGAGACAGATGGCAGTCTTCCAATTTTTGAAGGGCTGCCACAAAGAAGAAGGGGTTCAGCCTATTCTCCAAAGTCCCTGAAGGCAGAACAAGAAACAATGGTTGGAAACTAATCAAGGAGAGAAGCAACCTAGAACTAAGGAGAAATTTCCTGACAGTGAAAACGATTAACCAGTGGAACGACTTGCCACCAGAAGTTGTGGGTCCTCTATCACTGGAACTTTTTAAGAAGAGATTGGGCAACCATTTGTCTGAAGTGGTGTAGGGTTTCCTGCTTGAGCATGGGGGTTGGACTAGAAGACCTCCAAGGTCCCCGTTCCATCTCTGTTAGTGTTACTTTGAAGATCACTTTTATAAGAAGGCAGAGCAAATGAATTCGGAACTTCTGCCCAAATTCTGGGAGTATAAGTGCAGACATCTTAGTTGTCACGTTTGAGAAAAACCAGGCTGAAGATCTCTGCGGGGTCTCTGTGTCTACAGCAGGTTGATATTTTCTTAGATTTCAATCTTCAGCAGAGCCTCTAAACCAGGGGTGGCCAAACTATGGTTCTTTGAGGACCTGTGGACTTCAACTCCCAGAATTCCTGAGTTAGCCATGCTAAACACTCTGAAAGTTGTTTTTCTATTGTTTAGTTTTCCTTTGTGGAAACTACATGCCTGTCCAATGAATGTGTATTTTTAAAGAAGGGCGGGACGGCGATTTCTAGGTGAAAATATAAATCATAACTCGGAGCAGCCGTTCACAACAGAACTGAATTCCAGACCTCAGTCAGTGCAAGAAATATTACATTCACCCCCCCCCCCGCTTCTTGAGAGGGAAGAAAAAGTCAATAATCACGGAATTGTCCTGCCTTGTTGAGATCAAAGCTGTAGCTTTTTGGATTCAGTAAGTGTCAAACTCACACAAACACAAGAACACATAGACACACACATTCAAGTTGGAAAATTGTTTCCCCTGGTTGGAAAGTGAAAATTTTCCAGCTCTTGTGTGGAGATTTCACATACAGGGAGTCCTTGACTAAAGACCACTGTTCCCTCTAAGCTGCGCGGCCACGCGGCAATGCACGTAATGAGAGAATGCCGCGCAGAAGTTTCTAACTTCCGCGCGGAAGTTTCAAATGGCAGAGGCTGTGCGCCTGTGTGGCCGCGCACATGAAAAGAAAACGCCGCGCGCCGTTTCTAACTGCCGCGCACCATTTTCTGATGTTACAGGGAACATTGCTAAGCCCAAAATTTCTGTTGTTAAGCGAGACAATTAAGTGAATTTTGCCCCCTTTTACAAACTTTCTTGCCTTCGTTAAGTGAATCACTGAAGTAGATATGTTAGTAACACGTTAAGTGAATCACTGCAGTAGATTCTGCATTCTGCAGGCCTCCCAAACCCTCAGCAAGCCCTGTTTTTGCGAAAAGCGGGCCCATTTTTTGCAAACATGGGAGGCAGGGGCAGGGCTTCGGGAGGCCAAAAATGGCTGTATTCGGTGTATAAAATGCGCCAACATTTCCACCCTCTTTTGGGGGTAGGTGCATCTTATACTCCGAAAAATACAGTAAGTTAGTAACCCAGTTGTTAAGTGAATCTGGCTACCCCATTAATTTTACTTATCAAAACGTCGCAAAAGGGTGGATCACGTGACCCTGGGAACACAACGGCCATAAATATGAACCAGTTGCCAAGCGCCTGAATTTTGATCACATGACCATGGGGATGCTGGAAAGGTAATTGTGAAAAGCACTTTTTCCAGTGCCGTTGTAACTTTGAACGGTCACTAAGCGAACAAGGGGAAGAAGTCACCTCCAACAAAATTAATCTACTCCGTTCCTGCTCATACTTTGAAATGAACTTTCCAAAACTTCCTTTTTTTCCCCCAACTCAGTGTGGAGATGGGTAATATTCTGGATTTTTTTTTAATATAGAGGGCAGGCTTTGTACCATCCAGAAAATAAATTCTGTTGTGCTTTAACTGCCTTTTTTTTTTCTTCAACGCTGCGCAATACTTGATTTCCTGGTTTACAACGGTCTCTCCTTAAGATGCACCAGTACTTGTGAGCCATTTGCAAAATAAATAGTAGTGGGGGGGGGAAACACTGTGGCCCTTATACAGGTAGTCCTCAACTTACGACCGCAATCGAGCCCAAAATTTATGCTGCTAAGTGAGAAATTTGTTAAGTGACTTTTGCCCCATTTGACGTCCTTTCTTGCCACAGTTGTACAGGTAATCCTCACCTTACAACCATTCATTTGAAGTTACAAACTGACTTATTTATTTATTTATTTATTTGGAGGTTCTTCTATGCCGCCCTACTCCCTGAGGACTCAGGGCGGCATACAACATTTTAATAAAACAACCAACCAAATCATTAAAAAAACAATTAAAAAACAATTTAAAACACCTGTCACACCTAAACATACATGGGGGAGACATCCGATGTAATGTTGTCTCAGAATTACCCCACCTGCAGGAAGAGCCATGTCTTAATGGCTTTTCGGAAGGCCAGCAAGGTGGGGATAATCCGGATCTCTGGGGGGAGCTGGTTCCAGAGAACAGGGGCCCCTACAGAGAAGCCCTCCCCCTAGGCCCCGCCAGTCGGTTTTGTTTGGCTGACGGGACCTGGAGGAGACCCACTCTGTGGGACCTCACCTGTCGAAAGGAAGTGTGAGGGACGATGCGGAAGACTTAGGACCAGTCTTCCTATTGATGACTATCAGTGTCCCCATGGTCATGTGATCAAAACTCAGGGGCTTGGCAATGTGCATTCATGACGGTTGCCACATCCCGGGGTCACGTGATCCCCACTTACAACCTTCCCAGCTGACTTCTGACAAGCAAAGTCAATGGGGGAAAGTCAGATTCCCTTAACAACTACACGATTCACTTAACAAGTGTAGTGATTCCTTTAACAACCATGGCATAGAAGGTCGTAAAATCGGGCATAACTCGCTTAATAGCCATCTTGCTTAGCATTGGAAATTCTACAATTCCAATTGTGGTCTTGAGTCGAGGACTAGATCTGTAAACCTAAGTCTTACTGAATCAACACAAGGGCTACGCCACGGTGGCGCAGTGGTTAGAACGCAGTACTGCAGGCTACTAGCAGTTCAGCAGTTCGAATCTCAAAGGCTCAAGGTTGACTCAGCCTCCCGTCCTTCCCAGGTGGGTAAAATGAGGACCCAGATTGTTGGGGGCCATAGGCTGACTCTGTAAACTGCTTAGAGAGAGCTGTAAAGCACTAAGAAGCGGTATATAAGTCTAAGTGCTATTGCTTGCAAACGGAAAAAAGGAAGGAAGGAAGGAAGGAAGTCGTAGTGGCACAGTGACTCTGCTCACTGCCAACAGTTCGAGTCTCACTGGCTCAAGGTTGACTCAGCCTTCTGTCCTTCCCAGGTGGGTAAAATGAGGACCCAGATTGTTGGGGGCCAGAGGCTGACTCTGTAAACCAGGGGTCACCAACCTTTCGAACCTCAGGGACCACTAAATTCATAATTTTAAATCCCGCGGACCATTAATATGAATTTTTAAAAAAGATAAATAGTATTTAGTGCAATATAAAAAATGCAAATAATTTTTCTGCGGACCACCAACATTTTCTCACGGACCACCAGTGGTCCGCGGACCACTGGTTGGTGACCACTGCTGTAAACTGCTTAGAGAGGGGCTGTAAAGCACCGTGAAGCGGTATATAAGTCTAAGTGCTATTGCTTGCAAACGGAAAAAAGGAAGGAAGGAAGGAAGGAAGGAAGTCGTAGTGGCACAGTGACTCTGCTCACTGCCAACAGTTCGAGTCTCATCGGCTCAAGGTTGACTCAGCCTTCTGTCCTTCCGAGGTGGGTAAAATGAGGACCCAGATTATTGGGGGCCATAGGCTGACTCTGTAAACCGCTTAGAGGGCTGGAAAGCACCATCAACCAGTATATACTGTACGTCTAAGTGTTACTTCGACGCATACCTGGAAAAGGATTCAAAGGAGTCCTTTTGCTACAGGCAAGCTTGAAAAACAAAAGTGGCTGTTGCTTTTAAAATCAAAGCGACCACACAGCCGCTTTAATAAGACAATTCATTAAAGCAGCCCTCCCTGCCCCAGGCTCAGAGGCAATCAAAAAGACACAGCCGGCTTTAATGAAACAGCAACAGTTGTTGTTAAGATTCATGCATAACCCGGAGAACTTCTGAATCATTTTCATAGCACATACGCTAATAATAAAACACCCATAAGTAGATTCATAATCATACCCTAACCTCAACATTTTAGCTCCGTTTATTCATGAGACATAGAATTGGTAGGAACAATTGAGGCCACCGAGTCTGCTCGGCACACAAAGCCAAGTAGATCTGTAGATTTTTGTGGTGTAAAAGGAAACAGCCACCGGAGGCGTAGCCGTCCTGTCCGGCTGCGTCATGTTCATTTGGCAATTATGGCTGCCACAAAGAGAATCATTCTGTAGGCCTTGGTGAGGAACGATGGGAGTTGATGTCAGGTAGTTGACGTCAGGTATTGCTTTGAAAGACTTGGAGGGGGTCTTCGAGGTCATCCGGCCTGACCTCCGCTCCCCTGCTCTGGGTACAATCCACTTGGAGCATCTGACGATGACTGGTACAATTTTTAGGGCAGCATGCATTTACTAACATCACATGGCAGGCTGTTCTGTAGGCTGACTGCCCATAGATAGGTAGTCCTCGACTTACGACCACAATTGAGCCCAACATTTCTGTTCCTAAGCAAGACAGTTGCTAAGTGAGTTTTGCCCCATTTTATTACCTATGAGCTTATTCAGTGAATCACTGCACTTTTTAAGTTAGTAACAGGGTTGTTAAGTGAATCTGACTTCCCCCTTGACAGGTCGCAAAAGGACATCACGTGACCCCAGGACACTGCAACCGTCATAAATATGAGCCAGTTGTGCCGAGTATCCGAATTTTGATCGTACGACCATGGGGATGCTGCAAACGGTCCCAAGGGGGAAAACCGGTCATAAGTCACTTTTTTTTAGCACGGCTTTGTTGTGAGCCGCTCAGAGTCCCTACGGAGTTGAGCGGCATAGAAATGCAATAAATAAATAAATAAATAAATAAATAAATAAATAAATAAATAAACCGTCACTAAATGAATTATTGTAAGTCAAGGACTATCTGTACTTAACACAAAGGGGTCCACCATCAAACCATGCATTTCTCAATAAGTTCAGAGGTGGCTTCCAAGATGGTAAAAATTATCTAAAACAGGGGCCCCCAACTCCCGGTTCGTGGACGGGCACCGGGCCACAGCATGCCAGCAACCAGCAACCCCGCAAACAAGCGAAGCCTCATCCACGGGATGCAGGCAGCATGCAAAACCATGTGGTCTCCGCTCCATGGAAAAACCTTTATTCACGGAACTTGGCCCCTGGTTAGGAGCCACCAATCAAGAAACCAAAGTCTTATTTATTATTTATTTTGTGAGATTTATATACCGCCTCACAGTGCAAGCACTCTCTAAGCGGTTTACACCAGTAAGCAATGTATATTTATATTTCCCCCTAACAATCTGGGTCCTCATTTTACCTACCTCGGAAGGATGGAAGGATGAGTCAACCTTGAGCCGGTGAGATTTGAACCGCTGACCTGCGGATCAGTGTCAGCTAAAGTGGCCTGCAGTATTGCCTCTAACCGCTGCGCCACCTCGGCTCTTATAGCAGGGGTCTGCAACCCGCAGCTCTGGAGCCGCATGTGGCTCTTTCATCCCTCTGCTGCGGCTCCCTGCCGCTCAAAATATGCGTCACAGCCGCCAATGTGCGACCACCCGCCAGCAGCAATTTATTGAGCTTTTCGGCCCATCTTTTTTTTTCAGAATTCAAAATGTTTTTGTTGCATGCAAAAAAAAAAAAAATTGTTTTCTCTGTAGCAGTTCACTGATTTCCCAAATGCAACACACTATAGTTTTTTTATACATAGCATAAAGGTTAAAAAAAACGATATATGCAGTGTTATCTTCATTTTAGATGTCAAAAGGGTTTTGTGGCTCCTGGTGTTTTCTGTGGGAAACGAGTCCAAATGGCTCTTTGAGTGTTTAACGTTGCCGACCCTTGTCTTATAGTAAAAGACGGGGAAACTTTTCGCTACAGAAGAGGTAATGAGAGATACAGGTAGTCCTCGAGTTACGACCGTAATTGAGCCCCAAAATGTATGTCGCTAAGTGAGACGTGAGTGCATTTTGCCCCATTTTACGACTTTTCTCGCCACCGTTAAGTGCATCATTACGTTTGTTAAGTTAGATAACATGGCTGTTAAGTGAATCTGCGTTCCCCATTGACTTTGCTTGGTTAGAAGATCACAAAAACCGATCATGTGATCCCGGGACACAGCAACCGTCATACGGATGGATCAGTTGTCAAGCGTTTGAATTTTCATCACATGTCTTATGGGGATGCTGCAACGGTCGTTAAGTGTGGAAAACGGTCGGAAATCACTTTTTTTCAGTGCCGTTGTAACTTTGAACGGTCACTAAATGAACTATTGTAAATCGAGGACTGCCTGTCTTCAATTCTGTCTAGGTCAGCCCCAGAGAATAAAAATGGAGTTATTTTCCACTAGTCCAGAAGAGAGGATCAGAATCAGCCCTAAAGGAAGAGATTCAAAATCAAGGGGAACTTCATAACTATATTTATTTATTAAGTGGACAAGCCTTCCATCTTACTCTCAGATTCGGTGTCTACGGGCTATAGAACTGTTACAGGCTGTCAGCCTGCGGAACAGGATGCCACATGATGGATTAAGTGCTGCTTCCCTAGAAGCTGGACCAATCAACTCTCATGTGCTTCTAGTTAATTTTACCTTAAAATTAAGTCGGGGGGTGGGGTGTCGTCAGACTAGATCAGTGATGGCGAACCTGTGGCACGCGGAGCCATATCTGCCGGCACGCGAGCCGTTGCCCTAGCTCAACTCCAGCATGCATGTGCGTGCCGGCCAGCTGATTTTTGGCTCGTGTGGAGGCTCTGTGAGGGCATTTTAGGTTTCCAGAGGGCCTCCGAGGGGGTGTTTTCGCCCTCCCCAGGCTCCAGGGAAGCCTCTGGAGCCTGGGGAGGGCAAAAAACGGGCCTACCAGGCCCACCGGAAGTCGGGAAATGGGCCATTTCCAGCCTCCAGAGGGCCTCTGCGGGGGCGGGAGAGGCCGTTTTCACCCTCCCCAGGCATTGAATTATGGGTGTGGGCACTCACATGTGTGACAGCGCGTGTGTGTGCGTTTTCGGCACCCGAGGGAAAAAAGGTTCGCCATCACTGGACTAGATGATCTCTAAGATCCCCTCCAAGTCTTTCAAACCAATACAGATAGTCCTTGACTTACAACCATTTGGTTAGTGACGGTTCAAAGTTACAACGGCACTAAAAAAAGTGACTTGACCAGTGTTCACACTATGATCATTGATGGTCACATGATCAAAATTCGGACGCTTGGCAACTGGTATGTATGACGGTTGTAGTATCCCGGGGTCACGGGATCCCCTTTCGCGACCTTCTGACAAGCAAAGTCAAGAGGGAAGCCAGATTCACTTAACAACCACGTTACCAATTCAACAACTGCGGTGATTCGCTTAGCAACCGGGGCAAGAAAGGTCGCAAAGTGGGGCAAGACTCACTTAGCAACTGTCTTGCTCAGCAGTGGAAATTTTGAGCTCAATTGTGGTCGTAAATCGAGGATTACCTGTCTATGGGGGCTGTCAGCCTATGAAACAGCCTGCCATGTGATGTTATTAAATGCATGCTTCCCTTAAAGCAGGGGTCTCCAACCTTGGCAACTTTAAGACTTGTGGACTTCAACTCCCAGAGTTCCTCAGCCAGCAAAGCTGGCTGAGGAATTCTGGGAGTTGAAGTCCACAAGTCTTAAAGTTGCCAAGGTTGGAGACCCCTGCCTTAAAGGTTGCACCAGTCATCCGTCAGATGGCTCGAGTGGATCGTACCTTGAGCAGGGGAGCGGGGGTCAGGCTGGATGACCTCAAAGACCCCCTCCAAGTCTTTCAAAGCAATATTACGCTACCTGACGTCAACTCCCATCGTTCCTCGCCAAGGCCTACAGGATGGCCCCTTCAATCTCCCGCCTTCTGCAGATTTCCCGGGATGGCTCTAAGCCGGCTGCACCCACGTTGATCCTCTTTATGGCGGCCATAATTGCCAGATGAACATGACGCAGCGGGACAGGACAGGACGGCAACGCCTCCAGCGGCTGTTTCCTTTCACACCACAAAAATCCAGGGCAGACCGTGGGCCAATCCACGTGGCCTGCCAAGTTTCATTTGTTCTTCTCAAGCTGGTTGGGGTAAAACTTCGGTTTTACTTCTCCCTTGGAGAAATTTCAAGGGAGCCACTGAGATTATATTTTAGGTATACAGTCATCCCGGCTGCTGTTTATCCCTATTTATTTTGTGGCTGGTGTTATTTTTTTTAAATCGTTTTCTTGTCTTTTCGGCTGTTTTAATGGTGTGGCCGTTTTTAGAATTGTACGCCACCCAGAGTCCCTCGGTTGAATTGGGCGGCTATAAAAATTGAATGCAAAAAAATTTGATGAAAAAATGAAATGAAAAAATAAAATAATGACATGAAATAAAATAAATAGAATAAATAATTAAAAATAAAAATGTAAAAGAAATAAAATAAAAAATAAAATAAAAATAAATAAAATAATAATATATAATATATAACATAATAAAATAAATAAAATAAATAAAATAAATAATAAAATAAATAAAATAAAATAAATAAATAAAATAATAAAAAATAAAAAATATGAAAAAAACAAAAATTTAAAAATTTAAAAAATGAAATAAAAATAAATGAAATAAAAAAATTAAAAAAATAAAAATTTAAAAAATTTAAAAAATGGAATGAAATAAAATAAAATAGATATACTTGAATGACCTGGTCTAACACGGTATGTATAAAAACTCCAGTTTCGGGAGTTGCAAATGTTTTAGCAAGGCAAACTTTTCATTAGTTTGAAACACTCCAAAATAACTTACATTTTAGAGACAAGCTTACCTGGGAATCAGTCCACTTGATTGCAACGGGATTTACTCATGAGTAGAGATTCCTTTGATTGCACAAGTGATGATGCATTGGAAAGGCTGGATCTACACCTTTCTATCCGGACCTGCACTGTTTACTTAAGGAGTAGTAATTTTGCACACCCAACCAGCCAACCCTCGCAGTTTGCAGTTCGACAACACGCAGGTCAAAGAAGCACCCTAGACCATCTGCACGATCAAGGGCGAACATGGGGAGGGGGCCCTTTCCCACCACCAGGAACCCAGATTCCCCATTCTCACGTGCAAACACCTGGGATTAAGTCAAACCTCATTCCGCAAGCATTGTGGGTTTCGTTGCAGCCTGGAAGGACTTCAGAAAATACTCACTGTGCCAAACGGATCTTTCTTACTCCTCTTCCCCCAGATCCTCTTTTCGCCAGATCCAAAAGTTGGCGCCTTTTTTTTTTTTTGCAAAAATAAAAGCCAAAATAAAAGAGCAAAACTTGCAATCGGTCGGTTCCAATCTTAGCAATGCAAACTTCAAAGGGCCCAAGAGATTTTTTAATTTAATTTTTAGTTTTTTGCACGAGAAAAGAGCCCACGATTTCTATGCAACGAAACTGCAAAGGAGCAGGGAACGCGGCAGCCGCGCCAAAAAAAGGAAAAATCTGCTTTTGCTTTCCCTCTCTCTCTCTCTTTTTTTTTTTACAACTCCCGGCTTTGGAGTTTGGCGGGGAAATTCGCCCGGCGCGGATCGGAGCCTCCTGATTGGTCGGCGGTGGCGGGAATCTGAGAAAAGGGGCGTGGCTTGAGGAGGGAAGGCCTTCACTGTCCTGGTCTCCCTCCCGCGTTCCTGACTGCGCAGGCGCGAAAGTCTGCTGATTTTTATTTTTATTTTTAAATTTTATTTATTTTGGGGGTGTTGTAATCTTGGGGATTGGGTTGAAATCTTTGGACAGTCCGGTTTTCGCTTTGTCTTTCCATTCTGGAAAAAAAAATCCTCATTTCTTGAGGTGTCAACTTGTTGTATGCTCAGAGGCACTCTTGTTCCGGCCACTTTGGAAACCTGGAAGTCTTAGCACTGTCATTGCCAAGCTTATCCCTGCGCATCGTCTTCTCCTCTGCCTAGAGAGAACGTTAAAAAATGAATTAACAATCTTAATTAAAATCGAAGCGTGGTTAGGCCACCTTTTCCCAAGCATCTTGGACATGAGGTCCCATAATCCACAATGGCCAGTCTGGGAATTAGGGAATTTGCCATCTCACACACCTGAGGATGCCAGGTTGCAAAAAAAAATAAGTGACTTTTCACATTGCTGGAAGTGTTATAATTTATTTTAAGAACCAGAACTTAATCCATAAAACCTCTTGGCTATATTCAGACACTATGCTCAGCCAGGTCAGGTAAAAATTTTGTTTCTGCATTCACACAATATAAGAAGTCCTTGATTTACGACCACAATTTAGACCAAAATTTATTGCTAAGCGAGACAGTTGTTAAGGGAGTTTTCCCCCATTTACGACCTTTCTTGCTACAGTTGTTAAGTGAATCACTGCAGTTAATAACATGGTTGTTAAGTGAACCTGGCTTCCCCATTGACTTCGCTTGTCAGGTGGTTGCAAAAAGGGATCACGTGACCCTGGGACATTGCAACCGTCATAAATATGAGTCAGTTGCCAAGCATCTGAATTTGGTTGGGGATCCTGGAATAGTCATAAGTGAGAAAAACGGTCATAAGTTTCTTTCCAGTGCCCATGTAACTTCAACTGGTCACTAAACGAATTGTTGTAAGTCGACGATTACCTGTATGCTAAATTGGGTTAGTGTTAAAAGGAAACTTTGGTTGGTCTTTTTATTTCAGGAATCCAATCTGTTTGCAAGTTGGCTGGGGAATTCTGGGAGTTGAAGTCCACATATCTTCAAGCTGCCAAGATTGAGAAACACTAAATTAGGGATATTGTCCAAAATACAGAAAATGGGAGTTCATTTGGTAACCGATTAAATTAGTCACCAGGGAAGGGTGTTGCCTGAACAAGCAAGGATCTGAACCATAAAAACATACAAGTACAGATGCTAATTTTCTTTTTTTAAAATCCATGCCTTTTTAGGTCCGGCTAATGTTTGGTTTTGATACTGACTAGGATTTCAGTATAATGGTGTTTTGTTTTTTGTTTGACATCATGACTGGAGTCCTTTGGATTTGGGATAGGTTAGAAATATGTGGAAAGAATAAATAAAATAACAGAATAACAATATCAGAGTTGGAAGGGACCTTGGAGGTCTTCTAGTCCAACCCCCTGCTCAGGCAGGAAACCTTGTACCATTCCAGACAAGTGACTGTCCAATAGTTGGAAGGAAAATCCATCTGGTTCATTTCTAAGATGGGAGAAAGGCTCTAGAACTAAAATGGAGGCTGATTGGAAAGAAAGTTGTTTTATTGATGAAGCAGAACCACCAGTGTTTGAGGTTCTGAGACAGCTGACAAAATGGAGTTGAGAATGGATGGGTTTTTATTCCTTCTTTTGGCTTTGTAGTCGAGCTTCCTGTTTCTAGCCAAGAACATGTCCGTTAATATTCTATCTAATGCAGTGTTTCCCAACCTTGGCAACTTGAAGATGTCTGGACTTCAACTCCCAGAATTCCCCAGCCAGCATTCGCTGGCTGGGGAATTCTGGGAGTTGAAGTCCAGACATCTTCAAGTTGCCAAGGTTGGGAAACACTGTTCTAATGGCTACTGTCAGTTTCCTATGGGGTCACGGCTGGCTCTAATAGGCAGAAGGGCAAACGCAAATCCTAGCTGTTTGTCTGAGTTAATCTTGTCAACCTAATTGCTTATATGGAGTTTCTGTCTGGCCCAGTCTTTCTGAATGGATTATCAAATCTGCATTTGTAAAAACTGGCCGCCTCAGTTTCTGCTTGGGAGAAGCAGGGAGACTGGGGCTGGTTTCTGCCTCCCTTAAGATTTTTTTCCCCCATTTCTACTTTAAGGGAAATATTCTATCCTGCCTTTTTAATATTCCCAAAAATATTTCATTCTCTAGGAGGGTGAGTGGGTGCTGACTTTCTACACAATCTTTTCTTAAAAACCTCCAGTGATGGAGCAATCCATTCCAATCATTAATTGTTCCCACTGACAGGAAATTTCTCCTTATTTCTAGGTTGCTTCTCTTCTTGATTAGTTTCCACTCATTGCTTCTTGTTCTACCCTTAGGAGCTTTGGAGAATAGTTTGACTCCCTCTTCTTTGTGGCAACCCCTGAGATATTAAAACGCTGCGATCATGTCACCCCTGGTTCTTCTTTTCATTAAAGTAGACATACCCAGTTCCTGCAACCGTTCTTCATATGTTTTAGCCTCCAGTCCCCTAATCCTCTTTGTTGCTCTTCTCTGCACTCTTTCTAGAGTCTCAACATCTTGTTTATATCATGGTGACCAAAACTGGATACAATATTCAAAGTGTGGTCTTACCAAGGCATTATAAAGTGGTATTAACACTTCACGTGATCTTCACAACTCCCAGGTCTTGTTACTTCCCAGTCTAGAATCTCTAAGTGGTCTCCTCTCCAAGACCTAACAAACAAGGGAGGGTTTAGACGAGATGAGACGAGAAGAATAGAATAGAATAGATGAGAAGAGAAGAGAAGAGAAGAGAAGAGAAGAGAAGAGAAGAGAAGAGAAAATAGAAAATAGAATAGAATAGAATAGAATAGAATAGAATAGAATAGAATAGAATAGAATAGAATAGAATAGAATAGAATAGAATAGTTGGAAGGGGACCTTGGAGGTCTTCTAGTCCAACCCCCTGCTTAGGCAGGAAACCCTACACCACTTCAGACAAACGGTTGTCCAATCTCTTCTTTAAAACTTCCAGTGTTGGAGCATTCACAACTTCTGGAGGCAAGTTGTTCCACTGATTAATTGTCCTAACCGTCAGGAAATTTATTTGTTCCTCCATAGTTTTTTTTTTCAAGTAAACATGGTCAACTATTTAAAAGCGAATCCACGTTTCAAGAAAGGAGGCGCATCAGAGTGCTGGAACATTCCGCTGGGGGATCTCCAAAAGGAGAACATTCCAGAACTGTGATGCTCGACTCACCATTGGCAGAGACTAAGGCTCAGGTGGTCTTCCTGGAAGAGACCACCTCCACAAATATTTAGGGATTTCCCTGCCACCTAGACTGTCTCTTAACTCTCCAGCAGCCAATTTCACTGCATCACGAGCTGATGTCACAAAGCTTCTTCATTCAAGACCCATCCTGCCCAAGAGAAACCTTCTGGGTCTTCAGGGGCCCTCGAAGGGGCCAGTTCCTGAGCTCGATGCCCACCCATGTCGGTGGTGAAATCTATTGAGCTAGTGATACCCAAGGAAGTCTACCTGGCAGGCTCGACCGTGGCAGGGCACCTGATTCTCAGTCTTCACAGCACGCTAGTGGACCCTCTGCTGAAGGTTGAACTCATTGGGAGAGGCTACCTGGAGTGGACCGAAGAGGCCCACTTGGAGAAGGACTACAGCCAGCGAGCCACTTGCGTTAACAAGGCGGACTACGTTCACAAGACGAAAACATTCAAGATTGAACGTGAGGCCGCTTAACTGGGATTACCACGAGGCAGTTAAGCAGAAAGGGGGCTGGAGTGGGGGGGGGTCTTCCTGGGAGGGGTTGCGTGGACGGACTTATCATGTTTTTAACAAACCACAGCATTTCCCACCAAGGCTTCCAGATTTCAACTGCAAACATGAAGGTGGCCATTAGGTGGCAACAAAGAGCTTGAACCTCTCTTTGCTCCCATCTATTGAGGACTGGCAGGTCTGTCAGCCTTACACCAGGGGTGGATTCCTAATTTTTTTACTACCACTCTGTGGGCATGGCTTATTTTGTGGGTGTGGCTTGTCAGCCATGTGACCGGGTGGGCATGGCTTACCGGTCATATATTAGTTATTTCAGAGAGATGTTACTACTATTTTTGCTGTAGTAACTTACATGAAACTTACATGAAAAGCTTTGCATACAAAGTGTGTGTTACACCATGGCATCACAGCAACCTTTATATGCAGAAAATGCTATAGTTAAAAGACAAGCAAGTCTCATACAGCATTTTTGGTTTCAGTCATGGATTTTTTAGACGAAAATATTGAGGACTGTTAAAAGAACAGTATCTTTTAACAGTCCTCAATGTTTTCGTCTAAAGAATAACAGTATAAAACTGTATAAAATTAACAGTATAAAAGGTTAAGCTTTCGGAAAACGCCCACTTTGGGAAGCTTTAGGCAAAAGCGAAGGAAAAGTGTCAAATGCGAGCTTCTTATTATTTTCAAGCGAAGGGACGGAGAAAGACTTAATTGTCAGGTTAAGCCATCCTCCCCTGCTTGGACTCACTGTGGGGTAGGAAGGCAGCGCATGCGCAGTGCCGGAACCTCGGTTTCTGGGCATGCACAGAAGAATTTTTTTAAAAAAATTAATTTTTTTAAAAAAATGGCGGCGCCCAGGCACCGGCAACCAACCGCACCGGTACTGTGACATCACCAGCAGGCTGCTACCGGTGCTATAGAGTGGACCGCACTGGTAGGAACCCACCACTGCCTTACACCCTCCACCTTTGTGGACTCAGCTCCCAGGATTCTCAGCAGTGGCCCTCTTAGCTGGGGACTTCTGGGAGTTGAAGTCCATCGGGATGCTGCAACCGTCGTAAGTGTAAAGAATGGTCACCGGTCACTTTTTTTCAGTGCCGTCGTAACTTCGAAGGTTCATTAAACGAATGGTTGGTTGTAAGTTGAGGATTACCTGGACACAAAACGGTGCTATACGGGTAGTCCTCGACTTATGACCCCAATGGAGCCCAACATTTCTGTGGCTAAGTGAAACATTTGTTCAGTGGATTTGGCCTCGTTGTACGACCTTTCTGGCCACAGTTGTTAAGCGAATCACTGCAGTGGTTAAGTGAGCCTCATGGTTGTTCAGTGAATCTGGCTTCCCCATTGACTCTGCTGCATCCGTCATAAGTAGGAGTCTGTTGCCAAGCGGCCGAATTTTGATCACGTGACCACGGGGATGCTTCAACGGTCATCGGTGTGAAAAACGGTCATAAATCACTTTTTTCAGCGCCGTTGTAAATTTGAACGGTCACTAAACGAACCGTTGTAAGTCAAGGACTGCCTGTATATGCTCAGAAAGGGTTTCGTCTTTCTCTGCTGCTTCTGGTCTCCCACGCTGGCAGGGAAGAACCTGTCTCCTGCCTCACTGGTTTCTAATCTTTCCCCAAAGCTCCTCCGCACCCACTCATGAAAAATAAGCCTTAATGTCTCTTATCTCCCCCCATTATATAATTTCCTGTTGTTTAGGAGCCTAAGGAAATATTAGGATAATTATACATCTCCTGCTCTATAAACTTGCCTGGCATGTGCCTTTCTTCTCTGGGGTGCCACCCATCATTGCAATCTTCTCCGGGGCCTGCAATTTATTAAAATATTTACCTTCTTCTCATGCCAGAGTTTGGAAATGTTGTAATATATTAGCCCAGCTTTCTCTCGCAACCTGCCTTCCAGATATACCGACGTCGTTTCTTCTAATTCCCCTAATCCTAGTTGGGAATTTAAGACCCCACCTACGGAGAAGGGGACTTTTTTTTTAAAATAAAAAAAGTCCCTTTGATTTCACCTTTTGCCTTTTTAAAAAGCAGGGTTTTTTTTCCCCTTTCCTGGCGTTCCAGCCTCGTTTGAATATTGCAGCTCACCTGAGGTGGATCTTTCGGAAGACAAAGGCACTCCTTGGAAGTTGGTGGAAAATGAACCCCAGTGAATTTCTTTGCCTAAGAGAATAGAATAGAGTAGCATAGAATAGCATAGAATAGAATAGAATAGAATAGAATAGAATAGCATAGCATAGCATAGCATAGCATAGCATAGCATAGCATAGCATAGCATAGCATAGCATAGCATAGAATAGAATAGAATAGAATAGAATAGAATAGAATAAGGAAGGAATAAGGAAGGAATAAGGAATGAGGAATAAGGAAAGGAGGAAGAGAGAAGAGAAGAGAGAAGAGAAGAGAAAAGAAGAGAAGAGAAAAGAAAAGAAGAGAAAAGAAGAAAAGAGAAGAGAGAATAAGGAATAGACTAGACTAGACCAGGATACGACACGATGCAATGCAATGCAATGCAATGCAATGCAATGCAATGCAATGCAATGCAATGCAATGCAATGCAATGCAATGCAATTAATAATTAATGCAATGCAATGCAGTGCAATGCAATTAATAACGCGCTCTACATGGGGCTACCCACAAAGAGCATCCAGAGACTGCAACTGGTGCAAAACGCAGCTGCGCGAGTTGTGGTGGGTGTCCCGAGATACACCCACGTAACACCTGCTGCATTGGCTGCCCATTAGTCTCCGGACGCAATTTAAGGTGTTGGTTTTGACCTTTAAAGCCCTACATGGCTCAGGGCCAGGTTACCTTCGGGACCGCATCCTACCACATACCTCCCTAAGACCGGTTAGGTCCCACACAGTTGGCCTCCTCCAGGTCCCATCAGCCAAGCAATGTCGGCTGGTGGGCCTGCGGGAGAGGGCCTTCTCTGTGGGAGCTCCGTCTCTCTGGAACCAACTCCCACCAGAGATTCGGACTATCCCCACCCTGCTGGCCTTCCGTAAAGCCGTAAAGACGTGGCTCTTCCGGCAGGCGGGGTGAAGAAGATCGATTTCCCCATGGATGAATGGTTTTGTTTTAACTTTTGTAATGTTTTAAACTGTTTTTATTATATTTGTATTGCTCTTATCCTTGCTGTACGTTGCCCTGAGTCCTACGGGATTGGGCAGCTTATAAGAACTTTTAATTAGATTAAATTAAATTAAATTCTTTATTGGCCAAGTGTGATTGGACACACAGGGAAATAGTCTTCAGTGCATAAGCTCTCAGCGTACATAAAAGATATGTGATAAATGATGATCATAGTCATCATAAAGATACTTTCATCATGAATCATAAGATACAACACAGTGATAGTCATAGGATACTAAATAAGCAATCAACATAAATCCTATTAGTATACTAAATAAAACAATATAAATCGTAAGATGCAAGCAACAAAGTCATAGTCAAAAGAAGATAAGGAAATAGGTAATTGGAAAGCTGAGAAGAATAATAATAATACAGCCTTTCTAGATAGTTTGACAGTATTGTTGTGTGAATGAGTTATTTAGCAGAGTGAGGGCACGGGTGAAAAACTGTCCTTGTGTCTAGTTGTTCTGGTGTGCAATGCCCTATAGCCGTGATGGCGAACCTATGGCACACGTCAGGGGCGGGTTCCTAATTTTTTTACTACCACTCTGTGGGCGTGGCTTATTTTGTGGGTGTGGCTTGCCAGTCATGTGACTGGGTGGGCGTGGCTTGTCAACCATGTGACTGGATGGGCGTGGCTTCTCGGACTGCTGAAGGGAGGGGAACTGAGATAGGTCCTGCCGCCCATTCCCCCTCCCATCAGCAGCTCAAGAAGCCTCAAACATGCTAAAATGCCTAGGATCATCACCGCGCGTTCGTGGCTTCTCGGACTGCTGAAGGGAGGGGAATGGAGATAGCTCCTGCCGCCCGTTCTTTCAGCATCTCATGCGCTCCCTCAGCCATCGTCCCCTGCTTGGACTCACTGTGGGGTAGGAAGGCAGCGCATGCGCAGTGCCAGAAGCTCGGCTTCTGGGCATGCGCAAAAGAAAATTTTTAAAAAAATGTAAATTTTTTTTTTAAAAAAATGGCGGCACCCAACCGACCACACCGGTACTGTGATGTTACCAGCGGGCCGCTACTGGTGCTATAGAGTGGACCGCACCGGCAGGAACCCACCACTGGCACACGTGCCAGAGGTGGCACGCAGAGCCCTCTCTATGGGCACACGCGCTGCCCATCTGGTCTTCGTTTTTCCAGCATGGAGACCAGCTGGCCAGCGCGCGACTCAAAGACCAGCTGGCCGGCACGCGCATGCATACTGGCCAGCTGGTCTCAGGGTTCCGGCACATGCGCGCACACAAGTTCCGGTTTGGGCACTCAGTGCCGAAAAGGTTCGCCATCACTGCCCCATAGCGTCGTTTTGAAGGTAGACGTTGAAACAGTTTACATCCAGGATGTGAGGGGTCTGTAGATGTCAAATGAGATATTTTTGCTTTGCTTCTTGATTTGCAGATAACTGGCTGGGGCCAGGTGTGCATAAGTTTGATTTCGACTTCGTCTTACCTCCAAGGATCCCGTCCACTTTCACCAGCCGAGTGGGAAGAATCAGCTACTTCCTGCAAGCGCTCTGTGCCACGCGAGAACTTATCCTTGGCAAGCAGAAAAAGTATATCTTGGTTCAAGGGACTTCGCTGTACAGCCAGGACACAGTGCAATCCAAGGTACAGGTAGTGCTCGACTTACAACACTTCGCCTAGTGACCGTTCGAGGTTAAACTGCACTGAAAAAAGCCACTTGTGTTTCCCTGAGCATGCACAGTGCCGAAAACCAAGGTTCTGCGCATGCGCAGAAGCAAAAAACAGCTGCTTCCCAAAAGCCAAAAACAAGATGGCGGTGCCGATGGCGCCGCCATTAGATCCAGTTCAGGGGCGTGGCCAACTGGCGATCGCTCCTGGTTCAGTGAGCGGGGAGAAATTTCCGCTACCAGTTCTATAGAACCGGTCTGAACCGGGAGCAATCCGCCTCTGCTCCTTTATCATCTTTGTTTCTGTTCTCTGCGCTCTTTCAAAGATCTCAACATCTTTTTCGTATTGTGATGTGTAGAACTGGATGCAATATTCCAAGTGTGGTGTCACCCAGGGGCGGGTTGCTCACTTACCGATACCGGTGCGCTACGCGCGCCTCTCCACATTTCGGGCGACGCACGCGACGGACCGGCGAAGACGGCACCGGAGCGGTCGCACGCAAATTGCGCAATCGGCCGCTCCCTACCGGAGCTACGCACCGGACCGCACCGGTAGCAACCCACCACTGGTGTCACCCGTGCGGTATATAAATCGGTACTATCATGCTTCTTGTGATCTTGATACTATCCGTTGATTCACTGCTCATTGACTTACTGTTAATTAACTTAGTTCTCATTCCATCCTTCAAACGTGATTATGAGGTTGGAAAGTCCAGTTAGGAAAGAAAACAATTGCCCCCAAGGCTGCTGTAATAATTTTCATGGTTGTGTTTCAAGAGATGGACCCTCCCTGAGGAGGCCTTGGTCCGTTCTTCTCAACTTGGGTTCTTCAGTGTTATCAAACCACGATGACCTCCCTGGTGGCCTTGGTAAGGCCACATTTGGAATATTGCATCCAGTTTTGGTTGCCACAGTAGAAAAAAGATGTGGAGACCAGAGGTGGGTTCCTGCCGGTGCGGTTAATAGCTGTTGTTCGGCGCAGAGCCGAAGATGCTGCTGCTGTTCGCAGCGCGGGAGCTTTCCCCGGGCGCTGCCGCCGCCCGCATGGCCGCCACCGTTTGCGTTCTTTTGCCCTCTGCGCATGCACAAAGCGTTCTGCATGCGCAGAGGGCAAAAGAACACAAACGGTGGCGTCCATGCGGGCGGCGGCAGCGCCCGGGGAAAGCTCCCGCGCTGCGAACGGCAGCAGCGTCTTCGGTTCTGCGCCGAACAACAGCTATTAACCGCACCGGCAAAAACAGGCAGGAACCCACCTCTGGTGGAGACTCTAGAAAGAGTGCAGAGAATAGCAACAAAGATGATTAGGGGACTGGAGGCTAAAACATATGAAGAACGGCTGCAGGAACTAGGTATGTCTAGCTTAATGAAAAGAAGGACTAAGGGAGACATGATAGCAGTCTTCCAATATCTCAGCAACTGCCTGAGATATTGAAAGAAGAGGGAGTCAAGCTATTCTCCAAAGAACTTATGTTTAATGTTATTATTGTACTTTTATTAAAAGATATGTTAAAAGGAAAAATAAATAGGTTTATAATGTTCAATTGTTTAACATACTATAATTTTAAGATTAGAGAATCAATATTAATGTGAATGAGGTTGTAAATGTTGAAGGCTGTTGCACAGAGATATCTGTACCCAGATATCTGTTTAAGGAAAGATGGAACGTTTATATTAATAAAAAATAAAAAACTTTTTACAAAAAAAAGGATGATTAGGGGACTGGAGCAGAGGTGGGTTCCTGCCTCTGATTGCCGGTGCGGTTAATAGCTGAGTTCGGCGCAGAGCCGAAGACGCTGCTACCGTTCGCGGAGAGGGAGCTTTCCCCGGGCGCTTTCCCCGCCCGCATGGATGTCGCCAATTGCGTTCTTTTGCCCTCTGCGCATGCATACGTCACAATGCGAACCGGTGGCGAAGGTAAGCGGAACCCACCCCTGCCTCAACCTTTCTAACCTTATTCTCCTCCGGTTCTCGTAAGTTTTTCCTTCAACATTGCCTTCTCTCCTTCCCATCTTTCAGTACCCTTTGGTGGTGGAAGTCCAGCAGGTCCTGGCGTACAACTGTTGCCGCAGGAACGCCCCCATCACTTTACGCATGTCGCTGAGCAAGAGCATTTACCTTCCGGGCGACAACATCATCTTCACCACCGAAATCACCAACCCGACGGGCAGGTCCATCCGGAAGGTGGTCTTCACCCTACATTCGGTGGTCCTTTACAAAGCGTTCAACTTCCGAGCGGAGCGGCGGACGTTAGAGCAACACGAAGAGATGATGCGCCTGGAGTCGAACATCGAAAAGGGTCCTTGTGAGTTCACCAAGATTCACAGCACCCTCTGCTTACCCAAAGTGATGCCCGTCACCAGCGCTCAAAAATCAGACGACATCATGGAGATCGGTTACGAGCTGACGGGCATGGTCCACTTCCCCTGGTGTCTCAACAGGGTGGTGGCCAAGATCCCCATCGTGGTCAGAAACGAAGCCACGGGGTCGCCAGAATAAATGAGGGGAGACCGCGGTTCCCTCGCCGCCCCCCAAAACCCTCCGCCATTTTTATCCAAATAGGTCGATATAGTTTTCAAAACGTGTCACGTTCTCCGTCCCCATCTCCCGATTCATTAAAAGTTCGCTCTACGTTTCCACTTCCAAGACTCCCGGTCCATTTGGTTGGGTTTTACCGGCTGTCCTCGAGTTACGACCATAATGGAGTCGGCCTGTTACGATCGTAGCTCGTGATGGTTATTTACCAGGTCATAATAGTAATAGCAATAACAATACCACTTAGACTTATATACTCCTTTACAGCCCTCTCTAAGCAGTTTACAGAGTCAGCCTATTGACCCCAACAATCTGAGTCCTTATTTTACGGACCTCGGAAGGATGGAAGGTTGAGTCAACCTTGAGCCTGGTGAGTTTTGAACTGCCAAATTTCAGTTAGCTGGCAGTCAGGGGAAGTAGCCTGCGGTACTGCACTCTAAACACTGCGCCACCGCAGCTCATAATGCGATCGATCTGATCTTACGATCTTGTTTTGGAGTGGTCGTTAAGTGAATCACCATGGTCGGGAAGCGAGTCTGCAGACATTACGTGAACCCATTGTTTAACATTTCTGCCGGAAGGAGGAAGTACAAGTAGACCTCAACTTACAGACATTCATTTAGTGACCGTTCGGCACTAAATGAAAGAAGTGACTTATGACCATTTTTCGCACTTACGACCATTGCAGCATCCCCGTGGTCACAGGATATTCAATATTCAGCCGCTTGGCAACTGACTCATATTTATGACGGTTGCCGTGTCTCCGGGTCGCGTTTTGCGAACTTCCAACAAGCCGAGTCCATGGGGAATGCCAGATTCACTGAACGACCGTGTTATTCACTTAGCAACCGCAGCGGTTCACTTAACAAACGGGGGCAGGAAAGCTTGTAAAATGGTGGCACGCTTCGCTTAACAAGTGTCTCACTTAGCAACAGAAATTTCGGGCTCCTCTATGGTTGTAAGACGAGGACTAACTGTAAATGTCAGTTCTGGGTAAAAATGTCCTAACGATGACATGATTGTGGGATGCTGGGAGTGGCTGAAGGTGGAGGCCAGTTGCCAACCGACCGAAATATTGTGACATGATTGTGGGGGAGTTCGGACCACAAAACCCCAGATCCATGCCATAATTACTTTTTGTGGGGGGGATTCATTGTATTTACAGATTAACAGAGTTGGAAGGGACCTTACAGGTCATCTAGTCCAACCCCCTGCCCAAGCAGGAGACCCTAGATCTGCCTCTACCTAGGATTGAACTCACAACCTCCTGATCTTGAGGCAAGAGCGCTACCTCTAGTGAATACAGGTAGTCCTCGACTTACGACGACAACTGAGCCCAGAATTTATGTTACTAAGTGAGACATTTGTTAAGTGACTCTTGCCCCATTTTATGACTTTTCTCGCCGCATTTAGTAAGTGAATCACTGCAGTGGTTAAATTAGTCAGACGGTTGTTAACTGAATCTGGTTTCCCCATGATCTTTGCTTGTCAGAAGGTCACAAAAGGGGATCTGTTGTAAAGTGAGGACTACCTGAAATCATAGGTCAGGGACTAACTACAATCTCTCTCTTTTTTAAAAAAAATGTAAATAAAGGTAATACTCAACGTACGACTACAATTGAGCCTGAAAATTCCATTTCGAAGCAAGGCAGTTATTAAGTGCCCATTTTATGACCTTCCTTGCTAACGTTATTAAGTGAATCACTGCAGTTAAGTTATTGACACGGTCGTTAAGTGAATCTGGCTTTCCCATTGACTTGGCTTGCCAGAAGGTCACCAAAGGGGGAATCACATGACCGTGAGAACACTGCCACCGTCATAAATATGAGTCAGTTGGCAAGCATTGGAATTTTGATCACGTAACCGTGGCGATGCTGCAATGGCCATAAGTGTGAAAAATGGTCATAAGTTACTTTTTTCACTGCTGTTGGAACTTCGAACGGTCACAAAACGAATGGTCGTAAATCGAGGACTATGCCTGTTCCTTGGATTGCACTGTGCCCTTGCTTTATCGGGAAAACCCTTGAAGCAAGATATCCTTTGGTTTGGTCACTAAACAAATAAATTGAGGCCTACAGGTAGTCCTCGACTTACGACAGTTCATTTAGGGACCGTTCAAAGTTACAACAGTGCCGAAAAGAGCGACTTAGGACTGTTTTTCGCGCCTACGACCGTTGCTGCATCCCCCGTGGTCATGGGATCAAAATTCACACACTCAGCAAATGACTCGTATTTATGACCGTTGCAGTGTACCGGGGTCACGTGATCGCCTTTTGCGACCTCCTCACAAGCGAAATCAATGGGGAAGCCATTATTCACTTAACAACCGTGTTACTAAATGCAACAACCGCAGCGACTCACTTAACAAACGTGGCAAGAAAGGTGGGAAAATGGTGGGAAAAACCTCACTTAACAAATGTCTCACTTAGCAACGTAAATTTTGGGTGGCCGTAAAGTAGAGAATACCTGTACTCTATGCAAGCTTGCGTTTTTAATCCAGAGCTGTACTTTTCTTTTCTTTTTTTTATGATACACAAAAACTTGACATGACATAACATACAAACATATAATCTTAGAAATCCCACTTCCTATCTTACTTATAGCTAAAGATCAGTATAAAATTTCGTATACATATATTGTAAATATTTACATTTCTAATTCATTTCAGTATCCATTTCTTCCATATATTTGTCGGTGTAAGTTATCTTATTTACTAAATCCTTCTATTATAATTTATCTAACAATTCTCTATATTATATAATAATATAATAGTATAATATTGAATTAAATATTACTCAATATTTAATCTCATTTAATTATTATTATGTCACAACATAAAGTATTCTAATTTCTAATTAGCTTTCTATCCTATTTCGTCTAACTCCCATATGAATTTCTTTAATACATACTCAATCATCTATTTCTAATTATATGTATTTAGGAATCTATCTTCTCCATTGTGTAGAGAGCCATATACATACTGTATATATCTCACCTGTATTTACCATACATTTCATAACTCCACATCACTATTGTTTATATAAATTTATTTATTTTATTTTATTTATTTATTTATTTGTCAAACATGTATAGGATAGTAGTAGTTTGTATAAACATAAGTAAAAAGTAACGATAAAAGAGGACAATAGGACAGTAGGAAAGGGACGGTAGGCACAGTGGTGCGCTTATGCACGCCCCTTACAGACCTCTTAGGAATGGGGAGAGGTCGACTGTAGACAGTCTAAGGTTAAAGTTTTTGGGGTTTGGGGAAGAAACCACAGAGTCAGGTAGTGCATTCCAGGCATTGATCACTCTGTTGCTGAAGTCATATTTTCTGCAGTCGAGTTTGGAGCGCTTTACATTTAGTTTGAATCTATTACGTGCTCGTGTATTGTTGCGGTTGAAGCTGAAGTAGTCATTAACAGGAAGGACATTTTGGTATATGATTTTATGAACTACATTTAGATCAGATCGGAGGCGACGTAGTTGTAAATTGTCTAATCCCAGTATTTCAAGTCTGGTGGAATAAGGTATTTTGTTGTGAGTGGAGGAGTGAAGGACTCTTCTTGTGAAATATTTCTGGACTCTCTCGATTGTATTTATGTCTGATATGTAGTGCGGGTTCCAGACAGGTGAGCTGTATTCCAGAATTGGTCTAACAAATGTTTTGTATGCTCTGGTTAGTAATGTAATGTTGCCAGAGAAGAAGCTACGCAAGATTAGATTAACAACTCTTAGTGCCTTTTGGTAGATTTCTCACCATGTGTCATATACTGTAGTTTATACTCTACTACTCTTTAATATATTTTATTATTTGCTAGAAATATATATAATAAATATATATAATGTCTCACTTAGCAGTGTAAATTTTGGGTGGCCATAAATCGAGAATACCTGTACTCTAATGCATGCTTGCGTTTTTAATCCAGAGCTGTGCTTTTCAACTGCTTGAAAACGAATGGACTTCAACTCCCAGAATGGACTTCAATGCAGCCTAGCCGGCTGGGGAATTCTGGGAGTTGAAGTCCACAGGTCTTCAAGTTGCTGAAGTTAAGGAAACAGGATCTCCTTGCTGATCCCTAAGGTTCCCTTTGACCTACTTCCAGGCATCTCCAGCATCTTGGTGTAGGCTTCACCTGTCAAGTTGCTCTACCTGTGTTTTCACCACCTCCACCCCTGCACCGATCCCTCATTGGCCAAGCCAAGGTGACTCCTTGGTCTGGCTCGCCTACTCCTCGTAGGCTTAAAACTTCTCCCGTGTAAACGAGGACACATTTTGTATCAGGAGCCTGTCCACAAACCGCCTGGAGAGACCATCATCGGATAACAAGACCCAGGTAATTTAATGCGACGGATTGTGTTGTTATTCTGGCTGGGTTGTCCTGTGTGGTTGTAATGTTTTTGGCAATTTTTAAAGCTGCTGGAGTCCCAGAAATGGTGTGGACACTTGGAGATCCTTAACAAAATCAGAATTTGATTCAATAAGAGAGATGCACCATATGCAGAAAAGGGAAGCTTGCAAGGGGCCTGTAGACCAAGACTGAAGATCTCCACATCTTACAGATTAACAGAGTTGGAAGGGACCTTGCAGGTCATTTAGTCCAACCCCCCGCCCAAGCAGGAGACCCTACTACACCATTTCTGACAGATGGCTGTCCAATCTCTTCTTGAAAGCCTCCAGTGATGAAGCTCCCATAACTTCTGAAGGCAACTTTTGTTCCATGGATTGATTGTTTTCACTGTCAGAAAGTTCCTCCTTATTTCCAGGTTGAATCTCTCCTTGATCAGTTTCCACCCATCGTTCCTTGTCCGGCTTTCAGGTGCTTTGGAAAACAGCTTGACCCCAGGGGTGAAATCCTCCCGGTTCGCCCGGGCCAGTCCTTCGGCGTATAGCCGATGGAACTGGCGGCGGTCGCGGCGCGGAGCTTCTCCCGCCCGCTTTCCCGGCTTTCCCGGCCCGGCTGAACACAATCATTCGGGTTATTTTTCCCTCTGTGCATGCGCGCGCATGCACAGAGGGAAAAATAACCCGAATGGCGGCGTTCAGCCGGGCCGGGAAAGCGGGCGGGAGAAGCTCCGCGCTGCGACCGCCGCCAGTTCCATCGGCTATACGCCGAAGGACTGGCCCAGGCAAACCGGGAGGATTTCACCCCTGCTTGACCCCTTCCTCTCTGTGGCAGCCCCTCAAATATTGGAAGACTGCTATCATGTCCCCCCTGGTCCTTCTCTTCACTAGACTAGCCATGCCCAGTTCATGCAACCGTTCTTCGTATGTTTGAGTCTCCAGTCTCCTAATCATCCTTGTTGCTCTTCTCTGCACTTTTTCTAGAGTCTCAACATCTTTTTTATAGTATGGTGACCAAAACTGGATGCATCATTCTGGTGTGGTCTTACTAAGGCTTTATAGAGTGGTATTAGTACCTCACTTGATCTTGATTGTATCCCTCTGTTAATGCAGTTTAAGATTGCATTGGCTTTTTTGGCTGCCGCTGCACATGGCTGATTATCCACTAAGCCTCCAAGTTCCCTCTCACAGTTACTGCTATTAAGCTTGGTTTAACCCAGTCTATATGTGTACTTTTGGTTTTGCTTGCCTAAGTGTAAGACTTGACTTTTCTCTACATTGAATTTCGTTTTGTTAGATAGGGTCCAGTGTTCAAGTCTGTAAAGATCCATCTGGATCTTGAGCCCATCTTCTAGAATAGAATAGAATAGAATAGAATAGAATAGAATAGAATAGAATAGAATAGAATAGAATAGAATAGAATAACAGAGTTGGAAGGGACCTTGGAGGTCTTCTAGTCCAACCCCCTGCTTAGGCAGGAAGCCCTACACCACTAGGGTGTTAGCTATTCCTGCCAGCTTAGTATCATCTGCAAATTTGGTAAGTTCCCCTTCTATTCCCTCATCTAAGTCATATGGAGGTGGTGCAGCGGTTAGTGAGCAGTACTGCAGGCTACTTTAGCTGACAGTGATCATTTGAATTCAGCGGTTCAAATCTCACCGTCTCAGGGTTGACTCAGCCTTCCATCCTTCCGAGGTAGGTAAAATGATGACCCAGATTGTTGGGGGCAATGTAAATATATATATACATTGCTTAATGGTGTAAACCGCTTAGAGAGTGCTTGCACTATGAGGCGGTATATAAATCTCATTAATAAATAATAAAATCTTGGCTTCTACTGGGATGCTAAAATTATTTAACCTGAGAAGTAGGTTAAATGGCATTTTGAGTAAGGGAGCTTATGATGCTTGGACTCAGATCAAGGATTCTGCAGCCTGGAAAATCCCTAAAGTCTGTGTTTTTCCCCCTTTTTTAATTTACAAAATCTACATTTTAAAGACTTCAAAAGGGTATCTCTTGGGCTTTGATCTCCTCCTTTCTTTAGAGTAGGGCTGTGTCACGTAGTGAATATTGTCAGTTGTGAGTCTATGCAGGGTGATGCACCGCTATCCTAAATATGATGGTACTTTCCAATACAAGCAGAACACATGATATGATGTCTACGCATGTCTACATTCCTAATCCACCATTAATCTTCTTCTGCCTTGGCTCCTGACCAGAACGGTTGTGTTAATTAGCAAAGATGTAGATTTATTGTTTTATATTGTTTTATACTGAAATAAATATTTTCTATTAGACATTTAATCTCAGTTTTATTTCTAAATGATTGAATTCCAAGTAAAAGATCAAATCTCACCTGTATGAGATAGTCTTTCCTTAACATGGTAGCAATCGGACGGCTCGAAGTTTATCTCAATTTAACAGGCTGTCCAATGTTGACCTCCAAGGGTGGATGGGATTACAGGCAGTCTCGACTTGCAACCATTCGTTTAGTGACCGTTCAAAGTTACAACGGCACTGGGGAAAAAAAGTGTTTACAAACAATCCTCACACTTACAACTGTCATAGCATTTCCAAAGTCACGGGATCAAAATTTGGGTGCTTAGCAAAACCCACATATATTTACGACGGGTGCAGCATCCCGGGATCACGTGATCCCCATTTGTGACCTTCCCAGCTCGCTTCCGACAAGCGAAGTCAATATGGGGAAAGTGAGAGTTGCTTAACGACTGCATGATTCACTTAACATTTGCTGTGATTCGCTTAACAACATGGTGAAAAAGCTTGTAAAACCAGGAAGGATTCACTTAACAACCGCCTTGATTAGTCATGGAAATTCTGGTCCCAGTGGTGTTATAAGTTGAGAACTACATGTATTCAAATATATGGATCAAAATTTGATATATTGATATATCAAAACTCTGTCTGTCTGTCTCACATCCATCTATTGTCTGTCTGTCTGTCTGTCTGTCTGTCTGTCTGTCTGTCTGTCTGTCTGTCTATCATCATCATCTATCAGAATAGAATAGAATAGAATAGAATAGAATAGAATAGAATAGAATAGAATAGAATAGAATAGAATAAGGAATAAGGAATAAGGAAAGAATAGAATAAGGAATAAAGAATAGAATAGAATAGAATAGAATAGAATAGAATAGAATAGAATAGAATAGAATAGAATAGAATAGAATAGAATAGAATAGACCAGATGGAACCTAGTCCAGCCCCCTGCTCAAGGAGGAGATCCTATACCAGTGATGGCGAACCTTTTTTGGTTCGCGTGCCAAAAGGGGGGCCCGTGCATGCGGCATGACCCCTCCCTCCCGCCACATGATGGCACGCCTGTTTTTCGCTCTCCCCAGGCTTCAGAGCCTTTCTAGGAGCCTGGGGAGGGCGCAAATGGCCTTCCCCACCCCCACCCCCCGGAGGCCTTCCGGAGGCCTGAAATGGCCCATTTCCCAACTTCCAGAAGTTGGCTTATGGGCCATTTCCGGCCTCCGGAGGGCCTCCGGGGGTGGGGGTGGGGAAAGCCGTTTTCGCCCTCCCCAGGCTCCTAGAAAGGTTCTAAAGCTTGGGGAGAGCAAAAAACGGGCCTTCCCCACCCCCTCCGGAGGCTGGAAACAGCCTGTTTTCCGACTCCCAGTGGCCCAGAAGGCCCAAAAATCAGCTGGTCGGCACGCACATACACGCCGGATCTGAGCTTGTGTGCCCACCAATATGGCTCTACCTGCCACTTGTGTAAGGTGACCAGACGTCCTGCTTTTGGCGGGACAGACACGCTTTTCAAGCGTGTGTCCCGCGTCCCGCATTCTTTCCAAAAAGTCCCGCTTTTTTGGAAAGAATTTCAAAACAGCGGGACGTCTGGTCACCTTTTGCCCGTTGTTGCCCTGACGGCTCGCAACCGGAAGCGGCGGCGTGCGCGAGCCGGGAGAAATCTCTCGGCTGGCCAAGCAGTTGCCCCGGCGACGGGGGAGGCACAGCCCCGCCCTCTTGAAAGGCTGTCCCGTCCCGTGGCGCCGCACGCAAGGACGCGGGGGCGTGTCTCCGTGGCGTCGCGGTGGGCGGGGCGGCCCGAGTGAAGGAGTCGCATCCAAGATGGCCCTCGGGCCGGCGCTGGTTCAGCCGGCCGGGGCCGCCGCCACAGCCTTCCCGCCGCTGGGGCAGCCGGGACTGGGGGCCCAGCCGCAGGGGCAGCGGCAGCAGCAGCAGCAGGCCTCTCAGCTCGGGCCGGCCGTGGGCGGTGTTGGCGGCGGGCGGGCGTCCCGCGTTGACTCCTCCGGAGGCGGCTGGAAGCTGGCGGAAGAGCCGGTGTGCTTCCAGCTGCCACCGGAGGAGTCAACGCGGGATGCCCGCCCGCCGCCAACACCGCCCACGGCCGGCCCGAGCTGAGAGGCCTGCTGCTGCTGCTGCTGCTGCCGCTGCCCCTACGGCCGGGCCCCCAGTCCCGGCTGCCCCGGCGGCGGGAAGGCTGCGGCGGCGGCCCCGGCCAGCTGAGCCAGCGCCGGTCCGAGCTGAGAGGCTTGCTGCTGCTGCTGCTGCTGCTGCTGCTGCTGCTGCTGCCCCTGCGGCTGGGCCCAACCTGGCCGTCCTCGAGTGCCTGCAGGACGTGCGCGAGGTCAGCGGGCGGCGCGGGACCCCAGGGCGGGCGGGGGGGAGGGAGGAGGAGAGCCAAGAGACGCTGGGGGCTGCTCCCCTTCCCAAGCCAGCCCAAGCCATTGCCGGCTCCCGAAGGGGAGGCGGGAGGCGAGGAAAGGCCTCCCGCCTCCCCCCCACCTGGACACCGACATTAGCGGTCTTTTGCCCTCTGCGCACGTTCTGCGCATGCGCAGAGGGCAAAACTCAAATGGCGGCGTCCAGGCGGCCCCGCCCCCCGTCGGTGTCCCGCTTAAAAAAAAAAACATCTGGTCACTTTACACTTGTGGCACGTGTGCCACAGGTTCGCCATCACTGTCCTATACCATTTCAGATAAGTTGCTGTCGCACTCTTCTTAAAAACCTCCAGTGATGAAGCGCCCATCATTTCTGAAAGCAAGATGTTCTACTGGTTAATTGTCCTCACTGTTAGGAAGTTTCTCCTCAATTCAAGGTTGTTTCACTCCTTGATTAGTTTCCCTATATTGTTTCTTGTCCTGCCTTCTGGTGCTTTGGGGAATAGCTTGATTCCCTCTTCTTTGTGGCAACCCCACAAATACTATAATACTGCTCTCATGTCCCCCTTAGTCCTTCTTTTCTCTAGACTAGCCAAACCCAAATCCTGCAACTGTTCTTTGTATGTTTTAGTCTCCAGGCCTTTAATTATCTGTTACTCTTCTCTACACTTTTTCCAAAGTCTGAACATCTTTTTTGTCATGGATGCAGTTATTCCAGGTGTGGCCTTACTAAGGATTTATACAATGGTACTAAGACCTCACATAATTTTGATTTTATGCCTCTGTTTATACAACCCAGGATTGTATTAGTTTTTTTGGCTGCTGCTGCACACGGCTGGCTCATAGTCAAGTGACCGTCCACTAAGACTCCAAGGTCCCTCTCACAGTTACTGTGTTTGAGCCAGTTTTCCCCTAATCAATACTTACACTTACACCTTTAATTTTTTCTGCCTAAATATAAAACTTTGCTTTTCTCCACATTAAAATTAATTTTGTTGGATAGGGCCCATTGTTCAAGTTTGTCAAGATCCTTTTGGATCCTATAATCAATGAATCTACCGCTATCTATCTATCTATCTATCTATCTATCTATCTATCTATCTATCTATCTATCTATCTATCTATCTATCTATCTATCTATCTATCTATCTATCTATCTATCTATCTATCTATCTATCTACATATCTATCTATCTATCTTTCTCTCATCTGTCCATCCCTCCCTCCCTCCCTCCCTCCCTCCCTCCCTCTCTCCCCGGTATCATCTATCATCCATGTCTGTCTGTCTGTCTGTCTGTCTGTCTGTCTGTCTGTCTGTCTGTCTATCTATCTATCTATCTATCTATCGATCTTTGTCTATAGCTATCTATCATCTATCTCTCATCTATCTATTTCTCCGGTATCATCTATCATCCATGTCTGTCTGTCTGTCTGTCTGTCTGTCTGTCTGTCTGTCTGTCTGTCTGTCTGTCTGTCTGTCTGTCTGTCTATCTATCTATCATCTATCTATCATCTATCATCTATCTATCTATCTATCTATCTATCTATCTATCTATCTATCTATCTATCTATCTATCTATCTATCTATCTATCTATCTATCTCTTATCATCTATCATTTATCTTTATCTATATTTATCTATCTAGGAGTATCCAAGGGATCAATGTTGTTATTGGTAGTGCTATTAGTTAAAGTATTTTTTGAAATAATTTTCATGTAATAAATGTTTGGAGGGGTGAGCTGAAAATCACATGCACGCTGGAGCTGAGCTAGGGCAATGGCTCGCGTGCCGGCAGATATGGCTCCGCGTGCCACCTGTGGCACACATGCCATAGGTTCGCCATCACTGCCCTAAACCATGGGGCACTGCAAGCAGACATAAGTGAGGTAAAAAATGCACTTAGTTGATTACATGGGTGTGTATGTGTGTGCGTGTGTGGCCACTGGACCTTCAAATCTGAACTTTTTACATATTGCAGATAGTCCTCGCCTTATGACCACAATTGAGCCAAATATCTATGTTGCTAAGCGAAACAGTTGAGTTTTGCCCCATTTTATGACTTTTCTTGCCACCGTTGTTAAGTGAATCACTACAGTTGTTAAGTTAGTCACACAGCTGTTAAGTGAACCTGGTTTCCCCATTGATTTTGCTTGTCCAAAAGTCGCAAAATGGGATCACATGACCCCAGGACACTGCAACCATCATAAATATAAGCCAGTTGCCAAGGAACGGAAGGCTACATACAAGGAATATTAATTAAAATTAAAATTTAATTTAAAAATATATCAGGAATAGAAATATTAAGACTTATAGCAATAGCACTTAGACTTATATACCGCTTCATAGTGCTTTTACAGCCCTCTCTAAGCAGTTTACAGAGTTCAGCCTATTGCCCCCAACAATCTGGGTCCTCATTTTACCGACCTCAGAAGGATGGAAGGCTGAGTCAACCTTGAGCCGGTGAGATTTGAACAGCTGAACTGCAGCTAGCAGTCAGCTGAAGTAGCCTGCAGTGCTGCACTCTAATCTCTGCACCACCTCGGCCTGAAGACTGTTTAAAATATAGTTTCAGTGGTGATTTGGAGTGTTTGATGGCTACTTTTCCCTGAAATGGTGTAGGGATTCCTGCTTGAGCAGGGGTTGGACTAGAAGATCTCTAAGGTCCCTTCCAACTCTGTTATTCTGTTACTGTTGAGCCATGGATGCTATCAATGATGATGGGGGTTTCTGTATGTTGATACAGTTACAGTAGTTGGAGAAGTGTAAATTAAATCACCAAGTCAGAATGAGATTAAATTTAAATAATGGAATAAAGGATTAAGCTAATGCCACTAAATTAAATAGGGAAATCAACTAAAAAGGACTTAACCACTTTACCTTTGATGTATCAATACAAACACATAATATGCTATATGTTAGGTCATGTCATATTATATTATGTTTAATATGTTGAGATAATATATATCATAGAAGGAAAATATAACCATTTTTTCCTCAATCTTAGCCATTTTAAGGTAGGAATAACCAGGGAATTCTTGGGTTTGAAGTCCACACATCTTAACTTAACAGACATAAATACAATTGAGAGAGTCCAGAAATATTTCACAAGAAGAGTCCTTCACTCCTCCGCTCACAACAAAATACCTTATTCCACCAGACTTGAAATATTGGGATTAGACAATTTACAACTACGTCGCCTCCGATCTGATCTAAATGTAGTTCATAAAATCATATACCAAAATGTCCTTCCTGTTAATGACTACTTCAGCTTCAACCGCAACAATACACGAGCACGTAATAGATTCAAACTAAATGTAAAGCGCTCCAAACTCGACTGCAGAAAATACGACTTCAGCCACAGAGTGGTCAATGCCTGGAATGCACTACCTGACTCTGTGGTTTCTTCCCCAAACTCCAAAAACTTTAACCTTAGACTGTCTACAGTCGACCTCTCCCCGTTTCTAAGAGGTCTGTAAGGGGCGTGCATAAGCGCACCACTGTACCTACCGTCCCTGTCCTACTGTCCTATTGTCCTCTTTTATCGTTACTTTTTACTTATGTTTATACAAATTAATACTATCCTATACATGTTTGACAAATAAATAAATAAATAAATAAATAAATAAATAAATAAAAATAAACTTTGCCAAGGTGTAGAAATACTGAAAGATATCAGTTAACAAGGTACAGTTAGTCCTTAACCACAATTGGCCACAATTGAGCCCAAAAGACAGACAGACAGACAAACAGTATTATGGTTTGCTAGCATTTTTCATGTTTATTTGATGTCGGATGACATAAGATGCCACGGGCTTCTTCAGAAAGTGACTCAGCTGCGAGAGACCAACAATGCAAACTTTTGCAACTGGTGTGTTTGTGTGTCAAATGCATTTGTTGGGCCTCCAGCATGACACAGATCTTGGCTCTGATCTAGCAACATTTCCTTACGAAAGTCTATAGTTAGGACAGCACTGTGGCACAACATGGGATCTGTAAGGTTTGCAACTTCTTCTTGGAAATACAGCAATACGTATCATCACATATTTGGGGAAAATATGGACCTTAAAGAACATAACAAAGATCCTTGGGTACTTCCTTAACCCACAGCCAGCCTTGGAGAAGAATTCTTCTGAAGACATCTTTCCTTCTCTCTCTCTAGACTAGAAAGAGTGCAGAGAAGAGCAACAAAGATGATTAGGGGGCTGGAGGCTAAAACATATGAAGAACGGTTGCAGGAACCAGGTATGTCTAGTTTAATGAAAAGAAGGACTAGGGGAGACATGATAGCAGTCTTCCAATATCTCAGGGGCTGCCACAAAGAAGAGGGAGTCAAGCTATTCTCCAAAGCACCTGAGGGCAGAACAAGAAGCAACGGGTGGAAACTAAACAAGGAGAGAAGCAACTTAGAACTGAGGAGAAATTTCCTGACAGTGAGAACAATTAATCAGTGGAACAGCTTGCCTCCAGAAGTTGTGGATGCTCCAACACTGGAGGTTTTTAAGAAGAGATTGGACAACCATTTGTCTGAAATGGTATAGGGTTTCCTGCCTAAGCAGGGGGTTGGACTAGAAGACCTCCAAGGTCCCTTCCAACTCTTGTTGTTGTTGTTGTTGTTGTTGTTGTTGTTGTTGTTGTTATTGTTATTATTATTATTATTATTATTATTATTATTATTATTATTATTATTATTATTATTATTATTATTATTATTATTATTATTATTATTATTATTATACAATTGTATCACAGCGGCCAGTTGTTTCGCCGGATTTGGCATTGATTACTAGTCGAGCCCCACCCAGGGGCCTAGGAAGTCGTAATGTATTTTCGAAGTATATGTGCGGAACCGAGCAGTGCGGCTTTCTGCATTTGACTGATGGTGATTTTGTCAATTTTGAGCTGTTTTAAATGTAATTCCAGTGCTTTTGGGATAGCACCCAGTGTTCCAATCACTACTGGAATTACCACTGCTGGTTTGTGCCATAATCGTTGGATTTCAATTTTTAAGTCCTGGTATTTTGCAATTTTTTCGTGTTCCTTTTCATCGACCTTGCTATCTCCTGGTATTGCAATGTCAATTATAGTCACCTTGTTGTTCTCGACCAACGTGATGTCTGGTGTATTATGCGCCAGTACCTTGTCTGTTTGTATACGAAAATCCCACAAGATCTTGACCATCTGATTTTCAGTGACTTTTTCAGGCTTGTGTTCCCACCAGTTTGTAGCAGTATGGATTTTATAATTTTTGCATAAATTCCAGTGGATCATTTGTGCAACAGAGTTGTGTCGTAATTTGTAATCAGTCTGTGCGATTTTCTTGCAGCAGCTGAGCACATGGGCTACAGTTTCATCAGCTTCCTTGCATAATCTGCATTTAGCATCATTTGAAGATTTATCAATTTTGGCCTTTATGGCATTTGTACGAATTGCCTGTTCTTGTGCGGCCAGGATCAATGATTCTGTTTCTTTCTTTAAAGTACCAGATGTTAACCATAACCAAGTTTTTTCACTGTCCACTTTGTCTTTTATTTTTTCCAGAAATTGGTCATGTAATGCTTTATTTTGCCAACTCTCCATTCTTGATTTTATCACATTTTTTCTGTATTCTTGTTTCGTCTGTTGGACCTTCAGTAGATTTTTGTTCTTTACTTCAATTAATAGATGTTCTTGACTTTCTTTTAAATAATCCGCCAATGCATGCTTTTCTTCTTCAACTGTTTGCTTTACTTGTAGTAGTCCTCTGCCACCTGATTTTCTGGGCAGGTAAAGTCTATCAGTGTCACTACGTGGATGTAAACTGTAGTGCATTGTCATTAGTTTTCTGGTGTTTCGGTCCAAAATGTCCAAATCAGCTTGTGTCCAGTTAATTATACCAGCCGTGTATCTTATGACTGGTATTGCCCAGGTATTCATGGCCTTGATGGTGTTTCCACCATTTAATTTAGATTTCAAAATTTTCCTAACTCTGTTGGTGTACTCTCTTCTAATGATAGTTTTCACTTCTCCATGTCTGATGTTATCCAACTGCAGAATGCCCAGATATTTATAGGCTTCATTTTGATTGCATTTAATTAATTGGCCATTGGGCATTTCAATTCCGTCACATGTAGTGATTTTGCCCCTTTTCATAGATACAGTGGCACATTTTTCCATGCCAAACTGCATTGAGATATCTGTGCTGAATATTAGGACTGTGTTGGTCAGTGATTGGATTTCTATTTCTGACTTTCCATACAGTTTCAAATCATCCATATACAATAAATGTGAAATTTTTTCAGCGTCTTTGGCTATTTGGTATCCAAGTTTCATTTTTTTTTAAGATTACTGATAGTGGGATCATATTATTATTATACAATTGTATCACAGCGGCCAGTTGTTTCGCCGGATTTGGCATTGATTACTAGTCGAGCCCCACCCAGGGGCCTAGGAAGTCGTAATGTATTTTCGAAGTATATGTGCGGAACCGAGCAGTGCGGCTTTCTGCATTTGACTGATGGTGATTTTGTCAATTTTTAGCTGTTTTAAGAAGAGATTGGACAACCATTTGTCTGAAATGGTATAGGGTTTCCTGCCTAAGCAGGGGGTTGGACTAGAAGACCTCCAAGGTCCCTTCCAACTCTTGTTGTTGTTGTTGTTGTTGTTGTTGTTGTTGTTGTTATTATTATTATTATTATTATTATTATTATTATTATTATTATTATTATTATTATTATTATTATTATTATTATTATTATTATTATTATTATTATTATTATATCAGGGGTCCCCAAACTTGGCAACTTTAAGACTTCTGGACTTCAACTCCATAGCTGGCTGGAGAATTCTGGGAGTTGAAATCCACAAGTCTTAAAGTTGCCAAGTTTGAAGACCTCTGGCTAAGATGATCATGCGTGGGGCAAGAGAGAGTGTTACCTTGTGTGCTAGTGTGTGGAGTTGCTCAACGTGACAAAAATCATGGGCGGATGTTTGGAAAAACAGGTTCTTTCCCAACAAATTCCAGATGCTTGCGACACGAGAACAACGTCTTCTCTTGGTCCTGGGTCCAAAACTTTCTTCTCACGCCCAAATGGTGCACCTGATCTGCAAACCCAGCTGAGCGGCGAGGCAGAAGCATTCTTGAGGTTGCTCACCCATAGCACGTAGTCATTGAAGGTAGATTGCACCTACGCATGGAGGGTTTTAATAATAATAATAATAATAATAATAATAATAATAATAATAATAATAATAAGAAGAAGAAGAAGAAGAAGAAGAAGAAGAAGAAGAAGAAGAAGAAGAAGAAGAAGAAGAAGAAGAAGAAGAAGAAGAAGAAGAAGAGTTGGAAGGGACCTTGGAGGTCTTCTATTCCAACCCCCTGACTTTTATTCAGTAAAGTCTCGCCCTGTGTACTTTACATTTTTGGTGTGACCCATGATCCTCCTAGACTTCTTCTTAGCTAAACATGCGCCTTGGTGACGTCCCTCAAAGACGCTGGAAGCGAGACCGTGACCTTCCTGAGTTATTTTATCTTCAGCTATTAATAATCCGAGGTAGACTATCCCTAGGCATGGAAGTGCCACATCGCCGAGATGACTGGGGCAGGTCTTAGTCCGGTTATCTGGGATAGGTTTGAACCGGTAACTCCTGAGGATGTAGACAAGGCCATAGGAGCGATGAGCTCCGCCACCTGTTTATTGGACCCGTGCCCCTCCTGGCTGGTTTCGGCCACCAGGGAGGTGTCACGCGGCTGGCTCCAGGCGTTGGTCAACGCTTCTTTGAGAGAGGGGTCCGTCCCGCAGCCCTTAAAAGCTGCAGTAGTGACACCCCTTCTCAAGAAGCCTTCCCTGGACCCGGCGGATTTAAAGAACTTCCGTCCAGTCTCCAACCTTCCCTTCGCGGGGAAGATTGTTGAGAAAGTGGTGGCGCTCCAGCTCCTACGGCTGTTGGATGACACTGATTTTCTGGATCCCTTTCAATCAGGTTTCAGGCGCGGCTACAGGACGGAAACGGCTTTGGTCACCCTGATGGATGATCTCTGGCGAGCCCGGGATGGGGGTTATTTCTCTATCCTGGTGCTACTTGACCTCTCGGCGGCCTTCGATACCATTGACCATGGTATCCTTCTGCGTCGTCTCAGAGAGGTGGGGGTGGGCGGCACTGTTTTGCAGTGGTTCTCCTCCTTCCTCTCTGACAGGACGCAGTCAGTGTTGACAGGGGGGCAGAGGTCGAGCCCTAGGCCCCTACTATGTGGGGTGCCACAGGGCTCGGTCCTCTCGCCCATCCTGTTTAACATCTACATGAAGCCACTGGGTGAGATCATCCGACGACACGGGGTGAGGTATCAGCAATATGCTGATGATACCCAGTTGTACATCTCCACCCCGTCTCAATTCGGGGAAGCCGTAGACGTAATGGGCCGCTGCCTGCATGATGTTAGGGTCTGGATGGGGAAGAACCGGCTAAAGCTTAACCCTGACAAGACTGAGTGGCTGTGGATATTGCCTCCTAAGGACTTGACCAACTGTCCCTCCTTGGTTCTTGGGGGAGAGAAATTAGCTCCCTCAGAACGGGTCCGCAATTTGGGTGTCCTCCTAGATCCACAGCTAAAATTGGAGCAACATCTTTCAGCTGTGGCTAGGGGGACCTTTGCACAAGTAAGTCTTGTGCACCAATTGCGACCCTACTTGGAGAGGGGGGCACTTCTCACAGTCACTCATGCCCTCATCACCTCACGGCTGGATTACTGCAATGCGCTCTACATGGGGCTACCCTTGAAGAGTGTCCGGCGACTGCAATTGGTGCAAAATGCAGCTGCGCGAGCTGTGGTGGATGTACCTAGATGCACCCACGTAACACCGATTCTCCGCCAGCTGCATTGGTTGCCCATTAGTCTCCGGACCCAATTTAAGGTGTTGGTCGTTATCTTTAAAGCCCTACATGGCTCAGGGCCAGGTTACCTTCGGGACCGCATCCTACCACATACCTCCCTACGACCGGTCAGGGCCCACAGAGTCGCCCTCCTCCAGGTCCCGTCGACCAAACAATGTCGGCTGGCGGGGCCGAGGGGGAGGGCCTTCTCTGTGGGAGCTCCCTCCCTGTGGAACCAGCTTCCCCCGGAGATCAGGACTATCCCCACCCTGCTGGCCTTCCGGAAAGCAATAAAAACCTGGCTCTTCCGGCAGGCGGGGTGAAAGCGAGACGATACTCTTTTAACTTTTATATGTTTTTAATTATTGTATTTTATTGTATTTATATTGTTGAAATGGATCTGAATATGTTGTGAGCCGCCCAGAGTCCCTAGGGAGTTGGGCGGCATATAAGAATACTAAATAAATAAATAAATAAATAAATAAATAAATAAATAAATAAATAAATAAATAAATAAATAAATAAATAAATAAATAAATAAATAAATAAATAAATAAATAAAATTAAATTGCTGCCCCAACTATAGACTTTTCTG